>CM017569.1:27666866-28135365 GCA_007844125.1 Sinonovacula constricta | reverse complement strand
ACCACACTGCAATGTTAACCTTAGTATTAAACCACCACCACTACTACTACTACTACTACTAATTCTCGTCCACATCGTCATCAAAACATCAAATAATCAAATCATCATCATCAACATCATTATTATCAGCAGCAGCATCATCATCATCACCATCATTATCATCATCAACATCATCATCATCATCATCATCATTATGAGCATCATCATCATCATCATCATCATACTCATCATACTCATATTCATCATATGCATCATCAATTTATTCATCATATTCATCACTATCATCATATTGATCATCATCCTCAGAGGCATCACATCACTATTTTCCACAACCACATCTTCATCATCTGCATTATCATAAACATCCTCAATATGACCATTATGAACTTTGATCATCGTGACGATAAACATTATCAACAATAGCAGCAACAGCAGCATCAACACGCCATTTACACAACCATCAATACATGCCTACTCATTATAATGTTTATTGTTAATCTCTGTATCACCACCATCAACAACACGACCATTCATGATATGTAAGCTTAGTTTGACCCCCAAAACATATACCTCTTCTGTTGGATGAACCGAATGAACATCGTCAATAGCCACAACAAAAATTCTGGTGAAATTGACTTCTGATAGAGTCGTCAAGATGACCTGCTCGATTTTATTTTTTTCAGTCTGTGAAGGCTCGTCTGTTCTCTGAATATTCAAAGTAAATTGCACAGCATTAATAGTGGTTTTTAAATAAACCGCTTTATAAATAACTCTTTGAAATCATATAAGACGGTATATTTCTACTGCCTTTTCTTTTATCGGATAGCTTTATCACAGTATCAAATGGAGACTTCAGTATTTATTTCGCACCACAAATAGCTAAAGGTAACGCGCTTGACTACGAATCCAGGGGTCGTGAGTTCGATCCCCCGCCGGACCAAGTCCTTCGGAAGAGACTTTAAAAACCGAGGTCCCATGTATCAGTGCTTTACACTGGGCATGTAAAAGAACCAGAGAGCTCTATCGAAAAAGAGTAGGGACATATGAGCCCGGGTTTCTCTGTATCCGATTGCCCGTCTCTGTAGGGTGTCGCAAAATGACCATAATGTGTTGACGCGACATTAAACCCAAATAACAAATAACAAATAGCTAAACAATGGCTGTCGAAAGATGCTTATAATATACCAACTGGTAGCAGTCAGTTTGAATGGTAAATAAGTGATACTATGAACTGGTAGCAGTCAGTTTGAATGGTAAATAAGTGATATCATGAATTGTGTACTAATCTATTAAGAACAGTTCAATGTACTTAAGTTTTAAGTACGTAGCTAAAGGTCGAAACGAAAAATGACCGAAGCCAGGAATCTTACTTCTTAAATACGGATAAAGGCGTCCCCCACTACATGAAACCGGTCAAGGTAAACGTGCATATGGACTTGTGCTCATAATCTGATAGCGTTTCTCCAAAATATTTATATAAATATTTTTATTTTAATGACAAAAATTTTCTTTCAGTACTGTGCAAGGTTTCAAAAAAAAAAAAAAAATTGCAAGAAAAGCATACTCCTATATTCACCACTACTCTTTTAATTGGGTGACGATAAAAATTGAAACGGACACTTTTTGTTTGATTTACACCAATGCCAATAATATTGGAATGATTGCTAGCCAATCGGGGCCCTTAAACATGTGCCAAATACGTTACGTTTTCTAGAAGTCTTACTGCCTTGTGATTCGAAGGTATGGAAAAGTGTGTGCTCTCCTTAACCATGATGTGTTGAATACAATGTGTCCTTACATCGGGGTCACCAAATGTGAAACACGTTTTATATATATGGTGTGTGCTACCTTCATTCTTTTGGTTGGTCATACAGGTGTTTTCTTGCAGGCAGATCTACATAGTGTTATACTTTTAGGACAAAAAAGACATAAAGACATGCTTTGTAGCAACCGCTTTTGCAATAATTCCCTGCGTTTGCAATAACAGTGTTTGCAATACAAATCAAAGTTCAAATAAATGTTTTGATGTATACACTTGTATTAATATAGATGTGTTACTTTTTTAAAGTGTTAAAACTTAAGTTTTATTGACCTTAAAGATACACATAGGCACAAACGTAACTTTTCATGTCCTAGAAAAACATCCGTTTTCAGCTGAAAAAGGTCACTTTTATCACTTAAAACGGTCAGAAAACCAGTTATCAGCATCATTTTGTGAAGATTAAGTTTGGAAAGAAAATTTATCTGACCCGAATTAAACGTGAAAAATTTACTTTAGGGCGAATTTCAGGTAAAATATCCATATTCGATAATAAGCGTGTTAGAAAATGGTCGTAAAGAAGTCTTGAGGCATATTGACTATCAACAACAACGTTTGCAAAAATTGTTGCAATTGCTGAGATTATTGCAAAAAATGGCGACGACGCCAACAGTATTTGCAATAACAGGGTTTGCAATAAAAACATCAAACTTAAATGTATGTGCTTAATGTTTACCGTTCTACCTACGTATATAGATGTGTTAAATTTTAATGGGCTTAAAATACGCATAGCCACAAAAATTATTCTGCAAGCCAATAAAAAGCAACACAATAATTTTCAGCTAAAAATACTCAGAAAAACACTTCGCTTAAACCGGAAAACCATTTATCATTATCAGTTAACGTAAAAAGAAGATTTTGAAGGATTTCATTTAACCCGAGTTAGACGTGAAACATTGACTTTTTAAGGGTTTTAAAACTCATCTTATAAGTATACTGGTATATAGACATTTATTTGAACTTTGATTTTTAATTTGCAAACCCTGTGATTATTGCAAAAATGGATGCTACAAGACTCTGTATGGGTTATTGACCATTTAAAAACAAAAAAATATTACCTTGAAGTCAGGAAACTCCACAATTTCACGAATCACACATTTAGCGTCACAGCCCAGTTTTTTGGTTGGCTGGGCGAGAAACTTCTTTCCTTTTGTGTATTTGTGATCTCCTTGCTATAAAATATTAAAGAAAACATACATTCAAACATTCGATTGAAAAAATATTCAATTCGGTACCTTCGTTTCTACCATGCGATAAATGCTTTCATCTTAATTGTTGATTAGATCTTGTGAACGTTTGACATAACAGGTGCATAGTTTGTATTCAGAAACAGCTTTTCCCGAGTTTATAAAATAAACCACTTATAAAAAAATCTATTATATAAAAAGAGGTCCTTAGTGGCTTGCACGGCTTGCTTAAAAATTATTTTGAAAAAGTTTCGTGATATGCGGTCGGTTCGAATTTGAAATATTTCGCTACATAGTTCAAATGCAAAGTCTAATGACCACATTTAAGTTGATACATATGTACAGGATATATAACAGATCAATTAACTGGTTTTTATCACGAGCTAGGAAGAATACTAAGCAAACAAGCATAGTGCAAATTACAGTGTGCAGTCCATATACGATATCATATTATTAGCGATTCATATCTCAGCTTTGTGTAGATAGTCGGCCAGCTGGCTAAATGAAACTTCTTTCTACTAGCATAGTAGTGGGCCCATGTGGCTGAGCGGTTAGATTGACCGACTTGAAACCCCTTAGCTCTCCACCGCATGTTTTCGAGTTCCTATCGATGCGACCCGGTCGGGGGAGAGCTTTATTGTGTGGAGGTTTTCCAGCTGACCTGCGGTAGGCCGGTGGTTCTATCCAAAGGTCTTCCTTCACCAATAACTAGCTTGACGTCGCTACAATGACCATAATTGTGTCGCGGATATGTATTTCTAAACACAAAGCAACCCATCTACTCGCAGCCAATTTTAAACACTGGTTAAAATATACACAGACTTCGCATTCTACTGGTAAAATACGATTAAGGTCAGTACAATAGTAAAACATTTTGTATAAACACATTTACCACATTGGTTAGGTTACCAGTCATTGTAAGTTTTAACCAACTATAAATTAAATAACGTAATCCGCTTGCCAAATATTCAACACTTAAAAGTAAAGACTAGCTCTGAAAATATTACACACCACTCATAAAAAAATCTATACATACTGATAATCGTATATTTAATAATTACCTGTTTCCTTCTAGTATCTTTTGATTTTTTTTTCTGTCGACCCCAAACTGGCAATCTAAGACCTTCCTGCATAACACCGCAAATGGAACCCCATTGAAGCTTTGTCGACCCAGCCCCACCGATGGGTTATCCTTCCATAACACTCTTTGAACCCGATTGATATCTACCATTCAAAAGAAAGGTACAGTTGTACACATCTGTGTTATCATGGGATTTTCTTAAAAAATAAATTCACAATTATATTTGTGAATGGTGTTTAAATTTAACTTTAAACAGTTGAATATAAACTTAAGTTATTTTGAATACAGTCCATAAAGTTCCTAAAATCTAGATTAGATTAGATTGCCGGCATTTTTGCCGTTACTGTGCAGTGACATTTCTATCATTATAGCACAAGGGCACTTATGAGGTGCACAGGGACTGAACCCGGCCGGTCCATTATATAAACACCGAATAGTCAGGCGTAATGCTGTCCCCTTGCCCCGAGCGTTAGGAGGGAAGCCACTACTTCCAACTTTAAAGTCTTTGGTAGGACTCGGCCGGGGTTCGAACCCACGACCTCCCGATCCGCAAACCCGACGCTCTACAAATTGAGCTATTGCGGCCGGTCCTAAAATCTAATTGCATTTTAAATTTGCAATGCTGTAACAAGTTGGTCGTTTTTTCCTCTTAGCAAATGTTTACAACTTTGAGTTTTACTACTAACTTCAGATGACAGTTTTGTTTACAAACAAAAGCGCTTTACATCGCGTGTTTTATTCCACATTTCCTTTAAAAGAACCGTTTCCTTTTAATGAAAATGCATAAAAAACTATAATAAAAACGACATACTTGTCACGTTTCTGGTGATTTCGTACTTTTCAATTGTATCTAGGCTCTCTTCGATGCTTTTACAAAGTCGTTAAAACATGTTTATCCAATAACAGGTGGTTGTAGATTCTATTTAACCATTGTTTCTTAAAGAAACGCAAAAGAGTTATCTCCACGAAAAATATTCTATCTTCTAAGATACTGTTCGCCCTTGGTAAACTTTTGAAAGCCACTCCTTCGTACAATGTTAACGTCTTTATGTCCTTGATAAACCTAAATCGGCAACGAGGCTAGCAGCAGCAACAAACAAATAAATCAGGGAGAATAACATTTACTTCCATGTGTATGTGTTCCATTTTTGAATTTGCGATAATATAAATTTTAACACATGAAACACATCTTTTTCTTTCTTTCTTCTAAGATTATGTCATTGTTATTTTTCTTTTCATTTTGTTCTCTTTCATCACCTCTCTCTTTCATCACCTCTCTCTTTCATCACCTCTCTCTTTCTCTCTCTCTCTCTCTCTCTCTCTCTCTCTCTCTCTCTCTCTCTTTCTGTTACATTTTTATTTTCTTATTTTTCTTTGTTTTTTTGCGCTTCCTTTGTTCGCATTGTCTTCTTTTTCTCATATTTTAATTGCAGTGTTTCCTTTGATAATAAACTCATTCATTAACTTGTGTATGTGCCTGTGTATGTATGTATGTATGTATGTATGTATGTGTGTATGTGTGTATGTGTGTGTGTGTGTGTGTGTGTGTGTGTGTGTGTGTGTGTGTGTGTGTGTGTGTGTGTGTGTGTGTGTGTGTGTGTGTGTGTGTGTGTGTGTGTGTGTGTGTGTGTGTGTGTGTGTGTGTGTGTGTGTGTGTGTGTGTGTGTGTGTGTGTGTGTGTGTGTGTGTGTGTGGATGGATGGATGGATGGATGGATGGGTGTAGGTATGTTTCACTAAAAAGCAAAAAAAAAAAAAAACACTGACACGCAAATAGACAAACATTACAGACTGACAGACAGACAGAAAGACATACATTTCATACCTTTAGCCAGAGAAACAGACGGACAGACAGACAGACAGACAGACAGACAGACAGAAAGACAGACAGACAGACAGAGCCCATAATATTTAAGGCTGTTTTTTTCTATTTTCTTGAGAAATATTCGAGCACAAAAAAAAAGTATCTGTGGTTTATTTAAAGATATGACTAAAGATCGAAACATCGCTCAACAGAATGGAGTTTGTTTTGATTTCAACACTCATTAAATTAAGCAAAAGTATAAGCTCCTTTTTCTTTGTATAAATTGTGGTCTTATAAGTGCTTGATTAGTTAGATAAAGCGCTTATACCATGACCTGGTCAATTATATTAACAATGATAATAATAATGACCCTATGAATTTATTTTATTTTTCTATTGATGTTTTAATTGGAACATAGTTGTACTTTACTAACATGTACAATTATAATGCATTTCGATGCATGGCTTATCATGTGTTTATCCCGAAAAACCAAAAACACATTCAAAATACATGTAGTATGATTCCATCTCAGTGATGATCAACGATATTAGCGACCATCTTTGGTGGCAACGTACAGAGATCTTCATATGAATTATACAGATGCGAACGCTTTATTTTATATTGTGGTCCAAAACCAATAAGTTTTATGTCGTTTTGTCTTTTTTCATAAGTTAATATATCATTGTTGATCTGCAATTCTTTCATGGCTTTACATTTTATAAAGTATGCGCCTTTATAGAAAATAATCATTATCAGTCGCGCAATCTCTTGCATACTTACCCACATGGCCCGCTGTGTTTGTCTGTCAGACGATTTTTACATGTACATACATAGTTGCATCCGCAGTCCGTCGTCTAACCTTTTGTGATCAAATATTCGACATGATAAACAATACACCTCTTTATATATTTGATATCTTGTTTATTAGTGTTGCAGGAATGTTAAATTTTGTGATTGTCGCATATCTGTACATTTCATTTTATTATGACGTTTTCATTATATATGTTCATTACTAGGATATTTGTGTAAATGACATTCATACTTTCTATTTATGATGTGCCTTAGCCGTGGCTAACATATTTCGTTTATAACATTTTTGTTTAAGGAGTGTATCATCTATTACATGTTGACATTTAGCTGGCCGTCATCTGACCTTCATGGTCACATATTCGACACCATAACAAAAAATCCATACCTCTTAAATATATTGTTTTATATTATTGCAGCTGCAAATGTTCGAAGAAGCCGCCCATTCAAATACGTTGTTTAAATAAGCATGCTCGACCACAGGGTTAATATAACACATTCACCATTGAAAACTTATATAACCATATACTCAAAGTACATGAACTGTGTATATAAACACTTCTTTTATAATGCTATGGAGAAATAAAGTAAACCTAGAAATTAAAACGTATTATATATTTATTTACTATTTGCCAAAAATATATAAAAGATAACACGCACATTAAAATAGATTTAAATTACATGTTACATGACTTAACAATTTATGTTATGGCAGTCAGTCAGTTTAATCTTTAAAACATCTCATACATTTTAGGAAAAAAAAGAAAAACATTAATTTATTAATTCAAAGATATCACTGACAGAAGTTTAAAATCCTTTAGAAAACATATACCAAGAAAGAGAGAAAATGGCTCAAGTAAAGAGAATATATTTCATTTAAATTTCTAAAGGCACAAGTGGCAGAACGAAACAACATAATTCACAAAAATATATATGCAACTTATAACGAGTACATCTACATTTAATTTCAACTATGTCATTTTTTCAATCTTTTAAACAGAAAAAGATTTTATTGTAAATCATACATGGAATCAGGGTGAGTAGTATGGCTGCACTTTTGTTTAACTTACGTGTTGTTGTAGTTTGGTGAGTCTATGTTTATTTCTGGCGTGTTTGCGTGTGACTCGGTATAATTGCTCATATACCAGTCTTCATTTATGCAACATACAATTATATTTAAACTTATATAGATTACTAAAGTTGTAAGCAGTGCATTTAAGATAAGCAATTAATAGTTCAAGGAGGCGCAAATAAATCAACACATGAAAGATGCTTACTAAGCGTGTTTCTACTCCACTCATATAATACCCAACATAGAAGATGTTACTTCATTACAATAAAATAACACCTTCACAGATTGCAATACAGTTAAAACACAATTACTTATGTAACAATACTATATAATACATCATTCTTAAGTAGAACTTATAAAAATGTTACCAAATAAGACTTTAAAACAAAACATATGTGCGTATTCCGACCAGGACTGTGTATTTAATCTTTACAGGATTATTCTTCAAGTTTTCTGGCTTCGTTCATCATATGTCGACGCCCCACGGAACTGCCATGGAACTGAAAAAAGAACCAACAACTTTGTTTTGTGTAAACAAAGATGAGTTTGCGATGTCAGATATGGTTATTTATAAAATACGACGTTTTTTTGTAGTACTGTTTTTATTTAGGTGGCTGGACGCAGTATAAGGCTATCGTGATATGAACAACGAGCGGTAATGTAAGAATATCAGCCTGTGTTAATACATTTGAAAGTCTTGTGAGAAAGATAAGTACATGCCAATCTTCTTCTTCCAATAAAGGTAAGGAGTGTTCTAGACTGTAATATTGACCTGGTCAAATGTAACAGTCTATTCACTATGGAGAGACATTAGATGAACTAGAGAAGACCTATCAATTACAGTATTAATATTGGTAGTTGTATGGGCTAAGACCAGCTAAAGCAGGACTATTATTCCTATCTTAAACTTATATGAACCAATGGTATATGGATGAGGTTGTTTTTTTTATAAAAGCGTTACAAAATTATGAAAACTTAAACTTATAACCAATATCTTCCGAGATCTTTCAAACTGACAATTACGTAATTGGCCTCAAAAGCCGTATATACCATCTTAAATACATAGTAAAATAACGTGAATGGAATGTAACTATGCAGCGTGGCGCATACATACCCGTTCTAACAACTTATCCGTTATGTTTCACATTCCTACAGTTATGAAAACAATATTGAATAACCAACATCTTCTGAGATCTTTTAATAACTAAATTGATTGTTTGTTATGGCCTAAAATGCCGTATACCACATTTAATACAAAGAAACACATGGAAATGAATACATTATACTGAACACTATTCATCGGTTTAGGTAGTATCTATATGGATAATGTTTACATCTACACCGGGTCATACTGCACCACTGCAATGGATAGACATAACCACGGATGATTACACTTTCCACCAAGGGATGGCTAAAAGCCTGTGTATGGCTTTTTTCCATCCGGATGGCTAAAAGTCCTAACCTTACATTCTAGCTCTTGCTTGTTTTAAATGGCATTTAGGTTATGATTGTATTGTAATGCTTTGCCGCGAAAATATATTACAATTAAAATCTATTAATATATACTTTTTATTATCACTACTCTGCATTCTCTGTTGCAAAATAAGTGTACTAAGCTGTTACTTTATGTATCAATGCTTCTTTAAATTATGTTTTTAAATATTGTCTTTACCTGTCATTCTGCTTTAAAAAATAACGATAAAGTGAATATTGCGATGCACCGTTCAAGTTGATAAAGCGGATTTTTTTTATTATTTACATTTCACTTTGCGAATAGAAGGAAAAGAACAACGGAAAGTTTTTAATTTAAAACTGTTTATTAAAGTTAATGGTACTGCAAGATTTTTTTTTTATTAATAATACAAATGTCTTCTCGTAATGATAACCGAAACTGGTATCTACATGCTTTGGGTTTTAGACAATTTCGGGCACCTGGTATCGATACGCGACTTCCATCAGTAATTCGGCTTCTGTTGCCAAGATGATTTCCAATTTGAATAAGTTGAACAGATTATCGTTCAAATTTACAATTATATATAGATATGTAATATTGTTGCATACAATAACATTATATATTATCAAAATGACCAGTTAGTTTTATTTTGGTATGAAATCTTTGGGACTATTTTTAATGCACATTTGTTGACATCAGTGGTGATGCGGGGAAAACAAATGGCCGAAATGTACAATTTTTTAGCAGAAGCCAATTTCTAAGGATAATAAAAACCGAAAGACAATATGGATACCAGTATCCGATCGCTGCTTATAGCAGCAGAAAAAATCCCAAGTAAGTGAATACATTAAATACAAAATGGGTTCTACTTTCTAATACAATTTCATGTTAAAGTATAATTTCGGTGGGACCTAGTCAAAACGTACTCAAACCAAAAACGTACTCATTTTTTAGGTAAAAACATAACCAATTTTAAGGTCAAGCCGTACCCATTAATATATATAATTTAGATTTATATCTATCTATCTCTGTATACTGCCTTCCCTCGGATGAGGATTATTGGCAGGAAGGGTGCTGCGTCGAAGTGTTAGTCAAAAGATGGTGAAGAGTGAAGTTTGTGTTACCGCTTCAGGGTGTCTTGACAATGTGCTTTATGTGCAAATTAAAATGTTAGTTCATAATAACGATAAAATCTGATAAAAACACTTGTCAATATTTAGTGGTTTATTTGGGACACTGCCTTGCTGAACATGACATTGTCATTCACTACGGCTATGCTGTGTGGTAGATTATTCCATAGGGTTAATGAGTGTGGAAAAAAGGAGTATTTAATGAAATCGCGAGGTGTGTGTATCATTTGTAAGTAGTAAGGATGTTGATGCCTAGTTATTCTGTGGGGAGCTTGAATACTAGAAAGTAAGATTTTATCAAAAACATGTACTGGACTTAGATTTGGAAATTGTCATTTTGAATAAAACAAAATAGGCCACATATTCCACAATATCTTTACCAATCCTAGCATCACTAGTTTCGACGCCCTTAAGCCATTTATATATTTTCTTGCAAGGTGAACTTTATTGAACTAGAAACTAACTGTCATAAATGCCATTACATTTTGAGAGACACTAGAAACGATGCCTTTGATTGGCTGTTCTCGTTTGTAGTAATTTAACACTTGGGAAGAAGTAACGTGGTATACATTTAGTCTGAACTTTTTCGTCTATGGAATAGCAATATATTAATGTTGGAAAACAAAAGAAAAATGGCATATTTCATATTTTTATTTACATTTTACTGATAAATGTTCAGCATTCATTCATATAAAATGATATCAAGAACACAGTGTGGACACTTGACTACATTTCCCCTTCTGACTACTTTCACAGCAGATACATAAGGTCAAATAGACCCAGTGTTGACATCTATCGCATGCAACTCATTTAACAAACACAAGAGACGTACTCAAGCATACATCCTCTGGTGTTAATCGCCCTACAAACACAACAAAATTCAGTTTAAGTTTCTTCATCCTCCTAAATGTCACTTTTACCTGGCACTCTAAGGATCGGAAGTTCCTTAGTTTTTGATTTGGAAACTTGTTTTGAAGTACATGGCTTAGTATTTGAGATAATTTCCCACTCTTGGTTTGCCTGGTCCTGATCTCATTGCTTCTGGGTTAACCATCCTACTTAACTTGTGTCTCACTGATGTTTCAGGTCAAACTCTTGGGCAACGGACATGATTTGCATCCTCATAGTCTCTAATTAGGTTCATGGCTGCCTACATTTGAGATGTGGAGTGCGACATGTTCTTCTTAAGTCCTGAAAATATAAATAGTAACCTAATAAAAGAAGAAAACCAAGATACCACTTTGAACCTGCAATGTTTAACTTTACTCGGTACTTCGAAAGACGGCTGTACATACTTCAGTCAGAATACTACGCAATACAGTTCATTTCAAAGAAAGAAGAATTAAACTTCCACAAATGCATACCTTCTAAAACAAACAGAATACTTTAATTTTCTTCAAACAAACTAATATGTCTGACCAGCGTGTGATTCTTTTCCGCTCTGCGTCATAAAACAGCAAAGGCAACCAATGAGAATGAAAGACCGGAAAGAGACGCAAAGATAACCTTGTAAAGACAAAATGTCACCTGGCTACAATAGTGTTTCTTGATATAGTCTAACATTTTAGCACATGACTTTCGCATGACTTATGACATAACGAAATGGGCTTTCTTATAGAAGGACGCTTGGTATGCGGTTCACATTAAATATCATTGATAACAACATGCAAACTTTCACTTATTGTGGGAATAAGAAAAATCGGTGAAATAATGTGATTACATTTGAATTTGAATTATCCTAACCTTGGAGTCTCGGATTTGTCCCCATTGTTTTGCCTGAGCTGTCAATATGCGTGTTTGTCAATAATTGTCGCGAGAAATTACGTCAAAAGAAAAACATCACGGAGTTTGACATGAAAATAAAATTGGCGTCGAAATAGGTGAGGGTCATATTAGGTTACTGGAGGATAGTTCTTTCCCTAGAGCTAGTTTTATATTGAATATGCTCTCTCTTAAGCTACCAGCCCAAGTACTCATTTGGTATAGAACCTGGCTGAAGCAAGGGATAGGGCATGATTTTGATACCCATTGGGTAATTTTCTTGTTCTTTTTTAACTTGGATCATATCATTTGTGTCAGAATTAGTTATTCATAGAACCCGATGGAGCTGCAACAAGCTAGCAACTAGTGGGTCTTTCCAGTTGACACCTGGCTCAAAAAGGTTAAAGTTGTGGAAGAGTGTAGTGAATATGCTTTCCCCTTAGCTGTCTGTCCCCAGGTAGCTCAGTTTTAGAGTACATGACTCCAGGGCAGAAGGTCGCAGGTTCAATCATAAGACTTTTCCAGCTCTGACCATATCAGTTTGTAGAAAACATGACTCTCTAGCAGAAAGTAATGGGCTCTATGAAAAAAAATGGACTGAGATCTCGCTGACATTTTGCTCTTCTTTTTTCCTGCAGGCTCTGATAAGAATTCAGCTTTACAGCAGGCATACAATCTTCTGAGAAACATTGCTGAAAGCAAGCCTACAATAGATGGCCCAGAAGCTGTCAGTCCGGACCTTTACATCCTGTGCGCTGAAACAGCTTTACAGGTAACACATTTATATTAGACAGTTTTATTTAAATCAAAGGATAGTTATGTACCTACAATAAATAAATGTAATTCAACAAATTGTTTTGAGTAGAAAGGACGATAAGATGTATTATTGTACATGCATAATGTTTTGTATAAGGAATGTGTCCCAGTTAGTAAGTATTTTGTCTATCTTACAGTTATCATTTAATTTATTTTGTCTCATTGTAGCATGGACTGGTGGAGATGAGTGGAGAGTGCCTTAAGATGTACTTTATGAAGCCTCCCCCAGCAAACCAGTTCCTGTGTAGGGCCTACCTGTGTCAGGCACAGCTACTTGCTCCAACCGTCACTTCCACAGAACAGCTGGATAAGGCAGTGGTCTACTTGCTTAAAGCCATCTCATTTGCCAAGGAAAACCCAAGGTTACAGGCTGTTCAATACTGTTATTAAGACTTCTCTGATTTTTAATACTGGTATTAGAAAGAAATATGCCCCATAACTTCTTGGGTTAAAAGTGAATAGATTTTTATAAAATAAAAACTTTTTTTGAATTCTTATTTTATCTATTATATGACTCTTTATAGGTACCATTTCCTTGTGTACAATGCGTCGGTGATCTACTGGCAGTTCTGTCGACCATTCTTGAAGAACAATTTCCGCCAATACCTAGTTCGCAGTCTCCACTCTGTAGTAAAGGCACTTGACGATATTGATGACAAGGACTATGAATGGAGAGCCCAGCTTATGATGTAAGCATTGAAAAGACATTAAAGCATTTCAATTGTGGAGTAATGCAAAGCACAAATATAATGAATAGAATAATTTAGTACTTTTTAATAAACACACACATAATTTTTCTTACAGTAGGTATACAATTATGACACACCTTTATGCACATAATTTTTTTTCTAAATGTGTTTTTGTTTCAAAGAACATAATAATTAAGCTGCATGACATTGTTCACAAAAAATAGAAATCAAATTTTAAATTCTATAAAAGGAAAAGTATAGTGTACTTGTCAACTTTTAACAGGAATGTTCTTTTGAACTTTTTTTTCTGACATAAATATCTTGTCTTCCCTTTCAGAGCTCTTATTGAGTGTAACTTGGATGCAGGAAAGAAGACTGATGCAGCCCAAATAGCCACCACTGCATCAACCTTCATCAAGAACAATGTGCCCCAACTGTACAAACAAGTGTTTGGTCTGATGGTATGTAGAGACTAAACCATCAGGGTTTTTTTAAACCAAATTTGTAGTAAACATTTACTTTTGTGATTGCGTGTTTTCAATAAGAATACTTAGTCTGTATTTGATTTATTCTGATTGAAACATGCAGATGCAGTGCCAGTATATTAGTAAAACTGGGCCAATACACAAAATTTGGGCCAATATAAAAGCAGGACCATTACAGAAATATAATCATTTGATTGGCTTGAGCAACACGGCCAAACAAAAAAGGGATGGCCAATATGAAAGAGAATCAATTTGATTGGCTGTTCCAGCTTTATTATGAAATTTGACAGCACACACTCTATTTCCTGCGGTCTGACATCATCTTTTTATCTGGTACTGTATAAAATATCACAATTGCATTTAAATAACATGTGGCGTCGAACCATCTGTCAACAGTTAAAATATTATAGTACTTGCCAGTTATTAACAGAGTTAGTTTTATTTTATAACCATATTTACTACACATTGACCCAAAGTAGTTACTGAGAACTGGTTTTACCCATGCAGTCTGCACAGACGGATTAATATAAGTTAGGCAAACTTGGTTCTCAATCCATTATAAACAAATGCTTCAATCAGAGGTATGCTGATGTCTATTGTAGGTACGTAACCAACTACAGGACTCCACTAAGTTCCACAAGGACATCAAAAGTTCCCCAGAACTGGCCATCTACTATCAGATCTGCAAACTTAAAGTGTAAGCAGTAATCATTTAGAAAAGTTTTCATCACTTTTAAAACATTTTGTGATCATAACTATGCAAAAATGTATTGAAAAAGTATGCATACTGAATATTATTCGACTTCATGTTGCATTATTCAAATGAAACCTTTGTTTAAATATTTCCATTTAACCTAATATGTTGGAATCCAAATCGGAAAAAAATTCTGATCAGTTTCTTTAACTAATACCCAACATATAAGTCTACAAGTAACACTGCCATTTTGTTGTAAAATTCTTGACATTTGATTATGAAAATATGACGAGGTCTTTTACACATTCCAACATGTATTAACATTGGAATAAGCACTAGACCTAGGAACAACAGGAAAGTTTAATTTAAGTATGACCAAGCAAAAACTAAGACAAAAATTATATAAATTTAATTATCAAGCTCAATTATCTAATTATCTTTCTCAATCAATAGAGAAATTCCATAGTTTAGCATAAGAGGTTTGTGCAGAATAAAATGATCTTCCTGTGTTATCATGCAGAGCTCTGGAGAACAATGAACCAAAGGAATATTATTCAGAGATCCAGCGTCTACTGAACCAGATGGGTGTTACCCATTCTGACAAGAAGATAAAATTCACTGCCCCCTCTCCCTCAAACTCAACAGCCACAGATCAAGAAAGGTAACTCATTCTTTCCTTGCTTTTCTTCCTATGTTGCTACATTTACTCATAAACAATGCATCATCTTCGCCATTTGATATGACTTGATATGAGTCGTCAACAAATAATGTAGATTCTGATCAGATATGTATGGGGGTCGCTGGGGTGCCAATGGCCAAACAGTTACAATCGCTGACTCATATCTCCTTGGTCCTTCACTGCATGGGTTTGAGTCGCAGTGGGGCGAGACCTTTCAAATAAACCAACCCCAATAGCTCAGGTGGTAGAGTGCCGGCTTGTGGATCTAAATGTCGTGGGTTCAAACCCCGGCCGGGTCAAACCAAAAACCTGACTCCTTGGTGTCAGTATAATGGACTGCCTTGGTTCAGTCCCTGGGCACCTCATAAGTGCTATAATGATAGAAATGTCGCTGCACAGTATCGGCAAAAAATGCCAGCAAATCCCAATCCCTTTCAAGTGAGGAGGTCTTCCAGCTGAGCTGACCTATGTTTGGTGTCTTCCTCCACCAATAATAAGCTACACATCACCAGTGTGACCATAACTGTGTTGGTGCGATGTAACAAAAGCATAACAAACTAATTAGATAGATCTCAGCTTAGCTCTTTTAGCTTATTCCTGATCAATTTATGCTGAGCAGCAAAGAGTTTGTTAAACAGCTAGGAGCCATTTATGATTTTTTGCAGATTATTTTTGGTAAAACATATTTCATTGAATAAGTTAAGCATATTATTTGATAAAATGTTACTGTTTTCAAACCATAATAGTTACATCAAAAACATAAGAGTTTGTTTTATGTAAGAAACCAAGGAGATAGAACTGTAATATTTATAAAATGTATTATGATTTCTGTTCTCCTCTATGTGTTAAGTCTACTTAATCCAACAGCCCATTCAAGGTGATTTCCAATCAAATTCTTCGCTGTTTGCTTGTACAATATTATACAAGCTTATAGCTTATATAATATCAACCAAAATAGCCTTGAAAATCAAATTCTCAACCAATGTCATTTCCAAACCATATTTCTTTGGTGAATCCAATAGTCATTTACAAGTTAAGAAATACAAATTGAAGTTTATTTTTTTATTAAAAGATTGTTTTAAATTTTGCCTTTTCCTTTTATGTAAATGTGATTGTAAATAGTCTTTTCTACTATAATTTATTTTATTATTATATTTTTGAGCTATTGTTTTGTTGTGTGTACTTAATGATTTTTGTGTTAGTCGAATAATGACATATTAAATTAGTAATTTACAGCATAACTACTTTAGTCTTTGATGTATAATTTCATAAATTTTAAACATACATTGACAGCAATACAGTATCTGATTATAACTACCGTACTTACTCACTTATAAGACGGGGATTTTTCCTTCAAATTTCATGTTCAAAGTGTGGGGCTCGTCTTAAAGGCGGGGTCTAGCGACCTGGCAAAAAGTTTTCACGTTGTTTTAGGGCAAAAACATACCACATAAACTTCTTAGCAGTTATGCAATGACCTGACATGCCGCCATTATCGACCGCCAATAACTTACTTTTATTGAACTTTGAATTCTGTCGGTCAGCGATTAACTGTCTCACATACATTTCCCTTTGTTCTGCTTGAATCACAGCTTATTATCCGTCAGTAAACACTGAAACAAACTTTCAACTTCAGTCTGCTAAATACACCAAGCTGTGATTTACTTGGCGTTTCTGTGTAGACTTGCCTCATTACACAGGTCAAGTGGCTGATTCTGAGATAAGCCGTTGTCAAGGTGATATCGATCGGAGCAGTTTGACAGTGAGGGAGTGAATGATGTGTTTTTATAAGCGGCTGCCAATTACATTTCTCCATGAAATTATTGATTTGTGGCATGTACACAGGAGAGTGCACTGTTCCCCCAAAATATTGTGTACTGTCACACCAGACTTGGTGACGTAGAACAAAGAAATTAATGTCATGCCGCCCCGAGCTACAGGATAGCAGTGCAGCTGAGACTAGATACATCCCGCATTGTGTGAAAATTACAGTCACTGTTTACCAATTAACCCTTTTGTTGCGACAGCATGACTGGTCAACGCTCCTGTTCATATTTTCGACTCGTCTTATAAGCGGGCCGAAGCAGAAACCGGCAATTTCTCAGGTGAAGTAGGGGGGTCGTCTTATAAGCGAATAGTCTTATAAGTGAGTAAGTACGGTATCAATAAAATTCTTAGCAATTTGATTCAACATAAATTGCAAACAAAATATAATGGGAATGTATTTAATTTTTGTCATTAGTTATTACAAAAATATAACAAACTGTACCTTAATTTTAGTCATTATAAAAATAGAACAAAATGTACTTGAGTTATCTCATTATAACATGTTGTATAGAATTTAATTCATTAATGAAAATACCTCTGATTATAATCCTGGTGTCTGGTTTAAGTTCTTGTGCCGAAGACACACTGATGCTCTCCAGCACAGATATTAGTATTAGACGGGGCTCAGTTAGCTCCCTTGGCAGACAGAGATCAATTTCCAAGGAGTAAGCACATTATTTCCTGCATTATTGTTATCCCTTATATAGGTTCACCTCCCTCTCGTTCCATTCATTTGATTGGATAATTAATCCTAACATCACGTTCCTTTTCAGCTTGTTGAATAATATGTACTATTATTTATTGATTAACTCCCTTGCTTTGTTATTGTTTAGTTGTTTAAACTGTAAAATGTTAAAAGGAGCATGTTGAAGAAAAATAAACAATAAGAAGGTTTTTAATGTTATTATGACATTGAGCACAAAAATTCGTTCACTATCCCAGCAACAATCCACTGTCAAGGGAAGTAACCATTGAAATGCCTTCATCAGAGATGGCAAGAGTTTTGTCCCCTAAAAATAAGTCTAAGACTTCGCCAGACTTGAGGAAAACTCTTCTCTCAGAGAAAACCTCTGACAACCTGCGAAGTAGGTCACGTAGTCCACAGGTTCGATCCTCTGGCCCAGTGTAAGTTAAATGCACCTTGAACAGGAAGGCTGGCCTGAAGTGTATGATGCACATGTATTCGGTTTGATGCAAAATACAATTTATACAAATAGTGTCAAACTTTATTATTCTTAACATTGTTAAGGGTAGCAAATAGATAGTTTGTGTGTGTCTATGTAAATGTGATACGAACAGATGTACCTGTAGGTCTGTAAGCTATGGTCTGTATTATTTCCTTTTAAATTTAGAATACTGGAGGCCCACAGGGCAGATTGTATTTATCCATCTTAGATGTCCTTATTTAATTAAATCATAAAAAAGTCTATTTTATGAAGAAAAAAGTTTAAAAGTAGTTGCTACGGTCATGACCATTTTATCATTAGTTAATCCATTTTTTAATGGCCATCACTTAAAAAACATTAATATCCACCTCAAAATTTGAATACTTGTTCTCTTCAAAGAGCAGAAGCCTATTTTAAAAGGGTCAATATTATGCTCCTTTTTTGACTAAAACTTTTCATTTTACTATCCAGTATTTAGAAAAATTGTGCTTGCTGTCTAAGGAAAGCTTTTATTTTATTATTACAATGTCTTTAAGCCCAAAAGCACATTTTGTTAAGCTTTGGTTTGTGTCTGCTTAATTTGATATATGAATAAACCCAAAACCAAAGCTGATTTTAATAAGTGAGCTTTTAAGCAATTTTAATACATTTTAGCTTGAATTTCATCTTTATAGAAGAGACATTAATTTGAAGAGCTGCACTGTGGCTTATGGGAAGCACATAACAATTGGAATTGTCTCTAAGGCAGAGTTTTTCTTCATCACAACTATTGACCAGACATTTTTCTTTTCACTCTTAATGCAAGAGTGGCTGTTCAATGTACGTTGCTTGTTATTGTCTAGGAAACAGAAAACAGGGCGAGACACTGACCGGTATAATGTTTCTCCTTGTATACAATTTCAACATTCTCTGTAGTCACATATCATTGCAAGCTATACCCTCCCTTGCTATATGTGTTTCTGTATCTATGCATCAAATCTACTGAAGAAAAATCAAACTATTTTTTTGAACAAAATCACTTTAGTCCAACTTGGTCAATTGTTTATTCATTTACTGCCAAATAAGTACGTAATGAGCATAAAACAAAGCCTATCTTAATAGATGAAAAAAATTATATGATATCCAGATTTGAACAAAATATTTTTTTCAGCTTTTTGGTCTAAAGACTATATTTTACAGATAAACTTTCATAAGCGCTAAATAGAGTCTGGATGTTTAAAGAGATATAAATTAGCCTTATTATGTGGTTATGGTCTTTGTGTCATGTTTGTGTGATTTAAATGTTTGCATAATTAGCCAATCCTCTTTTTTCCAATGCAGCTGGACTTTTAAATCATAAATATTTAGAAGCAGATCGTCCATTTTTTATACAACACCAATTCCATATCCCAAATAAAAGAATGATGCAATAGGGGTAGCATGTTAAGAATGTGTTAGCACTTTTTGTAAATTCTTTTAATTTGCCATAATTATATAAGAAACACATGAAATACTTTCACTTTAGTCTACAATAAATTACTTGCCTTTTTTTTCAGTTCACTAAATAATCATGGCCCATCACACTTTTAATTAATTTTCCTGCAGGTAAAATTTACGTATGATATATTTATGATGTTATTTTGCTGACATCAAATTATAAGCATATGCACAATAAGCACTTGACATGGCTGAAATAGGTCTGTGGACAATTATGTGGTGCTTATTTATTTACTATTTAAGCCAGCTGCTGTATGTTCAAAACAAGAAATCATATTGACCCATTTTTTTAATATCAGTGTTTGAACTGAACAAAAAAGCTTTAAATTTAAAGTTGTTAATTGTACTCTAGATAGAGAGGTCCTGAGTTTGAATACCCCAACCTACCATGGGAAGTAAGTCCTTGAGCAACAAAATTTACTGCTCATTGCTGCAGGCACTTACTGCTCGAGTGCTAGGTCTGCTCAGAAACTGGAAAGTCGAGGAGGATTTATGTTTAAAGAATTTGTTTTTTTCATTCTAAAGAGAAACAATGCAGTAAAACTAAACAATATTTTAGGTACTTTGAAGTCTTAATTAGAAAGTTGATGTCTAATTGTATTTAGTTTAGATCATAAAACACTTGGTTGAAAACATTAAAAAGTTTGGTTTCTCTTCACCTTCTCTGCATTTTTCTTTCATTCTTGAATAACAAAACATCTTTATCACAATGAATCACAGTTGAATTGTCTCTATTCTTATACTTCAAATCATATCTAGATATATCAATTTATATCACTTTTTGTCACTGTTTATATTATACATGGTGTTGCTATTAGTACATTTACTTCATTATCTTCCAGCTGTTGTTTTACTATAACACATATAAATTGAATTTAAACACTGAACAAATAACAACACTTTTTTCCAGATGTCCTAAGTGTTTAATAACATATTAACATATACTTATATATTTCTTTCGTATATACACATATTGTTGCCCTTTATTTCTTCCTTCTGTATATAGTTAAAACTATCTTGAAAAGTAATTCAAGGATGTTTCATGGAGAGATAGCAGTTAGATGTGTTAGATAGTGGATAATTATGTTACACATAGTTGTTATATACAAATGTGACAGCTACTTATTATCGGATAAGCATCTGCTCGCGGTACTGGAGGCTCTAGGTTCGATCCCTGGCTGCGATGTACCAAAGTCGTTTAAAATGGTAGTGGCATAGCTCCCTTGCTAACGTTCAAGCAAATATAAGGGTAGTTCCATGACTGGTTGGCCCAGTGTCAGGATAATGTGACTGGGTGTGGTATCATGCCAGGCGTTCATGCCATGCTATACACAGTGAAAGCAGCACTATATCTGCTTCAAGTGGACACCATCTCCAGATAACTGAAATGCTGTTGGTGGGACGATAAACCCAATAAACAAACTATTGTGCTGAGCTACTTTCTATGTTATATACTTTACAGACATACATGTCTTACCCAATTCCTTGTGATTGGGAATTTTATAAGTTTAAGAACTAGTTTCTCAATTAACCTTTAACAAATAGATTTGAACTTTATATTTAAACATCGTGACAACAAGATATATATTAACATGAGATATGGTTTTAAAGCTGTTACAGAGAAATCTAAAATCTAATATACCAATTAGACCTCTTCCACTACTAATAACAACCTATTTCTCTAAAGGTTGTGGGCCATATATGCACTTAAAGCCACTCTTTACCATGTAATAAATCACTTGGTGTTGTTCTCTTACATCACTTGCTTCACCTTCATTGTCACAATTTTCTCTAACTTGTTCACTGTGATTATTCCTCTTAAGCTTGCAAAAAGTATACCTACCTTTATTCTTTCTCTAAGTTTTTTTTTTAAATTGCAGTTAATAAGTATAAAAAATAGACCAAAAGAATTTCTGATCAAGAGCCACTTTGTCTAGTAATAAAAATTATTGAATTAATTTTACATTTGTGAATACAGATGCAATTTTGTGTTATTTGTATATAAAAATGTACCTTTTGTAATTGTACTCTTTTTCATGTTTTTTGTTTGTGATTTTATTAGTTGAAAAAATATCAATTGTATACAGTTAAAAATAGCTACTCTAATCAAGTATCATTATTTTTCAACAGTAATATATATTCAATTGTAAATATTTAACTATTGAAACTTTTGAATATAGTCTGTTTTGCAGAATTATACAAGTTTAATATGCATGTAATGTCTGCATTTAAGGTGCTTTCTATAAACGTGATATATTTGTGATACAGTCGAAGCCCCTCTAAGATGTCTGGTCGAAGAACCCCGACACCAGTGTCCGTGAAGAAACTGGCTTCCGATAGTGCGGACAAGTAAGCTTTATCAATTATTTTTTAACCACCTGCAAAATGCAACATACCAAAGTGGTAAAAAATGGAAGTGGTATGACTTCCTTGCTAATGCTCAAACAAAAATAAAGACAGTTCTTCCAGGTGCAGATCATGATAGTTTTGGTGGGGGGCTATGATTCAAGATTCCTTCAGCTTGATTGCTGCAAATACTAGATATATATACACTGTAAGGGACCCTTACTTTAACCTAAGCAGTCAACAGACTGAATTTAATTTAAAAGCCCCCCGCCCCAAAAGAATCCATCCCTCCATCCCTAGTTCTACAGCTCGTAAGCCCAGTGTCAGGATAATGTGACTAGGTAAGGTATCGTGTCGGGTGTTCATGGCATGCTGTACACAGTGAACGGAACACTACGTCTGCTGAAGTGAACACTGTCTCCATATTACTGAAATACTGTTGGTGGGTCAATAAAGCCAATAAACAAACATATATACCAGTATCCTGAAAACAGTTGTCTGGTAAAATCTTTGCCATACCATATTAATTTTATCAAAACCTGCTAGATAAATACATCATCAAATAAATTCAAACTTTATAACAGTGAATCATAAGTCCTTTTTTGCATCTAATCAAGATTTTCTAAACAACTTTCTTAACATTTAGCCTGTTAGTTACAATCCTCGACAAAATGTGTAGGTCTACATCAGCTGACTCCTCCTGCTGGGAGCTGTCTGATTAAGATCTGCACCTTTTACTTCTACCTACATGTAAGTAAGGTAAATCAATACGCCACCTCCATATAAAGTTGTAAGCAAATAACTAAGAATTTATTCTGAATAATTAACACCAGTAACAAATTAAGAGTAAAGCTGACATCTAAGTAGGGTACCTGTGTTCAAGATTTCAAATTCACAAACTTATAACTCTTCAACCCCTCACCATGTGGATTTTGAGTCACAGTCAGGGTGACAACTTACATGTGGGGAAGTCTTCTACCTAACCTGAGGTGCCAGGGGGTATTGGGGAGGGGTTCTACCCAGACATTTCTGTGGTCATCTTCCACTAATAAATAATTAGCCGGATGTCATCAAAATAAACATAAACGTATCTTAAGGTCATATGTCCAAAGATAACAACCGGCCGCAATAGCTCAAGTGGTAGAGATTAGGTTTACGGATTGGGAGGTCCTGGGTTCAAACCCCGGCTGAGTCTAACCAAAGACTTTAAAGTTGGTGGTAGTGGCTTCCCTCCTATTGCTCAGGGCTAAGGGAACAGCATTACGCCTGACTCGTAGGTGTCAGTTTAATAGACTGGCCGGGTTCAGTCCATAGGTACCTCAAAAGTGCCCCTGTGCTATAATGATAGAAATATCACTGCACAGCATCTGCAAAAATGCCGGCAAATTCCAATCCCAAATCCAAAGAAAACAAGACAAATTACCATTGACTCAAAATGTGTGCTATTACCTTGAGCTGGCGGATCTGTAACTACTTTTTTTTGTCAAAGCTTTTTTGTAGCAAAGTTGATTGTTCTTCATCTAATCTGTTTACCTAAGACTTTTATAACTGGCCTTAGCAAGCTAAGAGTTAATTTTAAAGAATCTATGTTCACTGATGTTGTACCCCAAACCAGACCCTACCTGCTGCTGGAGGTTGCCCGACTGTGTCTAGACCTGGACTTCCCTGACTTAGCCCAGGACTGCTGTGATCATATGAAGACGTGCAATGCAAAGGTTAGTCATCTCAGCAATAACAATGTATTTATAGAAAAATTCAAGGCCATACAGTGTTAAATATATATGACCTTTACTTCTTATGCTTGTAACATTTAGTTATAATTTAAATAACTTAACTGAAGGCTTGGTCAAAAAGTGTAATGGGTTTAAAAAAACAACAAAAAACATTCATATCTCTTAATCTCAGTAATTTCAGTAGTATTAATTGCTTACTACTAGTAAACATACAGGTTCAATATTTTGTCCAACAATTTATCATTATATATTAAAGATGTATGGCTGTTAAGACGTATAATTCTTAATAGGCTATTCCAGTAATTGTTTGAAACTACCTAAAAAAACATGCCTCTTACAAGGCACTTGCTCAAAACCTACTCTGGTTTGGCATAAACATGGCAATACCTTGGCAATAAATGAGCACTAATGCCAATATGATAAAAACAACACAACTTCAAATAACAAGCAGAAAATTAAAATGAACTAAACTATGAACATATGTATGCAAAAGTAAATTTATTATGAAACTTATTTAATTAGAACATAAAGAATTTTAATACAACAAATCGGATTGAACATCACTGTGATTAATTGTACTTTGCATGTGGTCATTTCAGGAGCAAGGATTCTTTCTTGAGTTGGAGTTCTTAGGATGCGATATTGTGGTTAAACAACTGGCCAGCAAACAGGAGACGCTGCACAAGAAAGTGGTTGATGTAAGCATGTACTATGGCCCTCACCTGTACCTTGCTTTAAAAGTCCTCTATAGACACCTATGGCTGTGTGGTTAGATGACTTATGACTCTTCAACCCCTCAATGCATAGGCTTGAGTCCTGGTCAGGACACCAGCTGCAATAGCTCAGGTGGTAGAGCATCGACTTGCAAATCAGGTGGTCGTGGGTTTAAACCCTGGCCAGGTCAACCAAGACACTAAAGTTGGTAGTAGTGGCTTCCCTCCTAATGCTCGGGGCTAAGGGGACAGCATTACACCTGACTCGTAGGTGTCATTCTAATGGACCTGACGGGTTCAGTCCCTGGGCATCTCATAAGTGCCCGTGCTAAAATGATAGAAATGTTGCTGCAGTATTGGCAAAAATGCCTGCTAATCCCATCCCATCACATCCTGGTCAAACACTTTCATGTTGGTAGGTTTTTCAGCTAACCTGTGGTGCGTCAGTAGTTCTACCCAGACATTAGTTTTGGGGTCTTTCTCCACAAATAACTGGATTTCACCAATATGACCATTCTTGTGTACATGTAATGTAACAAAAAAACAACAACAACTAAACAAAGCAATTTAAAGTCCTCCTATTTTATTTACCCAGACTTAATTTCAGCTTATTGAAATAAATTTGATTTAGCAAATAAATTGTAAGCATCATGAATTTTTTACTAATATTTTTGACAGTTTGGTGTAAGATTGTATAAGATCAAGAAAAAATAAGAAGTATTCTAGGCTATGCTATCTGTTAAGTATAATGATCATCTTTATGGTTTAAAGCTTCTTCTTGGATTAATTGGACATTGCATATGGCCATAATTGTAGCAGTGATGTAACCAAAAATAAAATACCCATTCTTATTTTATCTGCACTTTATGAGCATAAATTTTGGTTGCTCTTGAATCTTTCTTGAGACATAAGACAATATGAAGACTCTCACATTATGCTGACAATTTTTGTGCCTGTGCTGTAGGTGAGGATGCAGGCTATCCGGCGATGTGAGGAGGGTTTGTTAAATGCCACAAGGCTGGGCGATCCCAACGTGATCCAGGTGGGATGTGTGACACAGTGGAACCTGTGCCTGCCCCTGCTGCAACCCAACCTGCGACACCTGGTCCGGAAACCTCTTACCCAGGTGGCACAGGCACTGGAGGATATACAAAGGTAGCTAGTAGGCTTGTTGCAAACCATTTTGCTCAAGTCACAGGAGGTAGTTTTTTAAGCATAGCTTTTCAAAAAAGTCAGCCATGTGGTTGGCAAAAAAGCAGGATACAGAGGCGGAAACCTCTTACCCAGGTGGCACAGGCACTGGAGGATATACAAAGGTAGCTAGTAGGCTTGTTGCAAACCATTTTTCTTAAGTCACAGAAGGTAGTTTTTTAAGCCTCGCTTTTCAAAAAAGTCAGGCATTTGGTTGGCAAAAAAGCAGGATATAGAGGCCAGTATATTTTTGGGGGGTCATTATATTTAATCATTTTTATTTTAACTGTGACATTATTGTTTATTGGGTTTATTGTCCGACCAACAGTATTTCAGTTATCTGGAGACAGTATCCACTTGAAGCAGATATAGTGCTGCCTTCTCTGTGTATAGCAATCCTTCAACACCTGGCATGATACCACATCCAGTCACATCATCACAGGGCCAACCAGTCATAGAACTTCCCTTTGCTTGAGCATTAGCAAGGGAGCTATACCACTACCATTTTTAACAACTTGTCGCAGCCAGGGATCAAACCCGGGGCCTAACTTACCTGGAGCTGATGCTCTGCCGATTGTGCTACCATGTCCGGTCTGTGTGACATTATGTGGAGGTTCCTCTTCAGACTTGGTGCATAGGTGTCATGTGATTAGATCATGAAAGTTATATCTAGTTTTTTTTCAATTCATTCCCCTATGCTGATATAGCTTTTATATCTTCAGAACTTGCCTATACACAGTTGAATTGTTATCCTCAAGACAATAATGACTACATTTCTTTAACAATCTGACTTTGAAAAAAGAAAATTCCACACTTCAACCCTTCTTACCCTGTGTGTTATTATAGTATTACAATTTGCATGTTTTATGTGCTGTTTCAGCTTGCTGGTGCAGTTGCGGTGCCAGGTGCATACAGAACTGGCCAAGTGTGAGGAGGATGAGGAACAAATAGAGGCTGCCATGTTAAACCTTAAAAAAGTAGGCTGCCACTTAGTGTTTATTTTTTGTTGTTCTTGCTATATCGTTAAAATTAAAACCATCTCTAAATGACTGACATATTTACATAACATAATTGAACCTAACTATCTTACAAAAGCTAACATCTCTAAGAGCTTTTGCAAGTATGTTACTTAACTCTGTCGGCTAAGCATAAATCATTCCAACAATACACCTCAGCATCACAATGACATTTAGTTATTAGTTGTGGAGAAAGAACCTCTACAGTGGTAGAACTATTGGTTCACTGCATGTTAGCTTGAGGACCTCCACACATTAAGGTTTGGCCTCAACATTGGACTCAAACCCATATAAAGAGGTGCTACTGAGAATAAAGTTGGCAAAAATGTTACTGCTTTTATTTTGCTCCTCTAAGGTTTAAATTTTTTTCTGTAAATGTGAGCCCCATTGCAGGCATTAGTGCTAGATGATGCAAAGATCTACCAGGAGAGATTGGAGGTGTTGCTTCACAAACTGGAGCTGAGATCAGAGCTGTACAAGCAGCCAGAACAACCTGAGGACCTGGCAGGCATGATCATAGAACAGGTGAGCAGGAGAGCTTTTTGTACAAAAACACTTTCCTGATCTTTTTCAGATTTTCAGTCTAAATTTAAAGACACAGTTGCTAATATGGCTTTTTTTCTGTTTGTTTGTTTTGCTAGGTATGATATCATGTTATATAAATGGCAGATAGCCTTTTTAAGGTGGAGGTATGTAATAACCAGTTACATGTAATAGTGAAATCAAAGTTACTAGACTGTTAAAAAATGTTGCAAATCTGTTTAGCTATTTGAATAAACATATAGTAATTGAACATGTGTCATTTTACATGTAGTCATTTTACATTTTTCTTGTCTTAATGTCTTGAAATTTAATTTGATATTGCCAAGTAGCAACCTATCTTAAATATTTAATTTTAAAAGTAGTGTAAAAAGGTTCTGATAAAAATTGAAAGTTGAATTGTTTTTTACATTTATATCCAATAAAACCTTAGTCCCGTTTTTGAGGAAATGTATGTTGGATTTCATCAAGAATGTATCAGTAGCTACATCATCAAGGCTTGTGTATACAAAAGATCCTAAGCCTCAGTTTGGATGCTACATAAATATTCATGACATTTTCATTTATTATGGTTAATGTCAAGACTGTTTGTATATATATAAAAATTAAGTAGTAAATGTTTTAGAGCTTACATACAACTGCAGGTTGTGCTATTTTTGCAGGCTCGTAAGGCCAACTCTGGTACAATGCGTATGAAGCGGTCTCTCCTGGTGAAGGCAGGGGAAGCTCTGGCACCTGATGCCTTCCAACTGGTCCTAGACAGTGAGAGCAGCACTAAAGGTAAGCCATCATGACATTATGTTGGTGGACCTGAAGTTGAAGACATATTTAATCTTAATTAAACCAGGACATTTCCTTAAATTTTGAAAAGCACAAAGAAATTTCTGTGCAGCATGGCTAAGATAGACATGTGTAAGGAAATACATGTTTGTATTGAAGAGTGGGGTGTTATGCTCCCGTTTCACTTAGATGTTGGTCATCATTAAACATCATTTCCCATGATTTTTTCATTCAACATTAGTTTATATGGTTGTTTGAGAGAAACAAATCAGGTCCAAACTGTCACATACCACCTTTAAACGGTTTTATGAATGAATCTCACGAGATTGTCTTAGATTTAAGAAAATGTTTTTTGATTAAAGGAAATATCTCAGTTTTAGTCTGAAAATAAAATAACTATGATTCTTGTTAAACCTCTAATCATCCACACATAATAAAGGGTTTCACACGATGTTTCAGTGTACATGACTGCCAGTCTTTAGGCTCCACTTTTTGAAGAAAAAAAAATGGAGCTGTTGTCATGACCATCCTGTCAACATAAGCATCAACTTTGGTTAACCTTTTTATTAAGGTTTCTTTCTTAAGAACCATCAATGATATTAACTTGGGATATATGTCTACAATCAGAAGGTGATCCCATACCAAGACAGACTAAACCCTACAATTTTTTTTAGCAGACTTTTGCTGCTTTTTTCAACAAATTATTTTAATTATACTGTTCAGCACTGAGAAAATTTGAGTGCACTGCCTGAGGGGAGTTCTTGTTAATTTTTTTAAATTTTTAAGACATAATATGACTTAAAATATGTATCCATTTCATAGTATACTCTGATGGTAGCAACACAGGTATTTGTAAACTTACTATTTTGTAACAATTTTACTATTGTTATCGTTGTATCATAGCTATTTCTATGCTGGTGAAGTGTATTGTATTGTTTCTTCTAGCTGATATATCTGGATATATTTTTGTCACATTTGTGTTAATGAATGTTGATGGTATATAGTTAAGTTACTAATTTATTTTATTTACTTGTTATACTGTTTCTTTTTTATCTGTTTAGCTGTGATATATGGTAACAGAGAAAAGGAGACTAAGCCAGGTGTCTAGACTTAAACAACAATAATATGAATTGATCAATAGATCTTAAACTAGCAGCACCACTTGAACAATCATGTAAATTTATACAAAAAGAACAGACATATATTGTGAGCATTTTCTACAGATAAATAACAACAGATTGAATTAAATCTGTTTCTTTTTTTACCACAACATTTATTTTTATTCACCCTTGTACTGGAGAAGTTATTTTACAAGTCTAAATATTAATATTAATAATTAATTAAATTAAATAATGTTATTTTAAAAGAAATAATTCGTTTAATTTCATTAAGATTTTGTAGATAAAAAAATTTTGTCTAAAGTTTAAGATGTTGTCGTTTTTAAAAATTGCAATTATTTTTAAAACAGTAATTTTAACAGAGCTGTCTGATCTTTTTGTATTTTTATAAAAAATATTGTGGGTTCATAACAATGGTTTGACAGATTTGATTAAAATGTAATATATCTGCATGGTTAATTATTCATAAACTACTCAACTAGGTAGCTTAACTGTAATTGACATACATATTGACAAATAACTTGCCATGTTTTGTAGAATAAAGACTTAATTAGGATATTCCCTTTTTAACCTTTTTCCATTTATAGACAAAACCAACTAACATAGAGAAAAATTGATTTGGACAGGTCTATTTTAATTTATAGGTAATTGAATTTTAATGTTGCACTTGTTCTGGATTAGAAAACAATAGTTAAATTCATTTTGATTCTAACTTCCTCAGTTTTTGGTGATTGTGTAGCAAATAACAGTATGAAATGTTGGTTGTCTCAGTTATGGAAAAGGTGTTTTTAATACATTAATTATTAAATTGTTGGGTTTATCATCCCACCAACAAACACACCAACAATCTCTCCGTAATATGAAGACTGTGTCCATTTAAAGAAGATTTAGTGCTGACAACACTGTGTATCACATGCCATGAATGACTTGCATAATACCATACCTAGTCACATTATCTTGACAGCAGGCCAATCAGTTAGGAAATACTCATATATTTGCTTCAGGCTAACCAAGGGAGCTAAACCACTATCATTTTTGACAACCAGTATGTGTCGTAGTGGGTTTGACCCAGGAACCTCCTGTACCTGGAGCCAGTGCATTTCTAATTTTTTGTGCTACCAGAGTTCAAGGTCATAAAACTCTGAGCTGGAGTCCAATATAATTCCGAGGCATCTGATTGGTCAGACTTGTTTTTGAATTAAAAAATTTAATCAATAAGATGCCAAGAAATGACTCATACTCAAAAGTGTTTTTTTTAACATCAGGTCCTAACCTGATCTTTTGTATGTGGAAAACAAATCATCTACATAGGGCTGTGAGTTTGGCTCTGAAATAATACAACTCAGCATAAAATAGTAAGGTCATTATTCAACTAGTTACTTGATGGTTGTGCATGGTTACCTATCTTGTGTTCTTTATTTATTTCCTTATTTACCAGGTTTTCAACAAAAATCCTGATTATTAGATTGGGGTATGGCAAGTGGATGGGTGGGTGTATCAAACAGAAGTTTTCAGTCTTGCTGAAACTTATATAGCAAGCTTGCATGAAGACCTAGCTTTGGATTGGATTTTTGGTCAGTCAGGTCAAGGTCACTTACTTAAAATGGAAAAACAGTTTTTGGTCAATAACTTTAGTTTGGATTAACCAATCTTGCTGAAACCTTTGAAAATAGCAAGCTTGCATGGAGACCTAGCTTGAGATTGGAGTTGATGCCAGTTGGGTCAAGGCCACTGTTATTAAAAATAAAAAAAAACAGTTTTCAGTCAATAACAATCTTGCTAAAACTTTAAATATAGCAAGCTTGCATGAAGACCCAGCTAGGTATCGGTTTTAGGGCAAGTCAGATCAAGGTCAAGGTCACTTACTAAAAATAGGAAAAAAATATTTCTGGTCAATAACTCCAGCTTGAACAATAAAGCAAGGTGCATGCAGACTTAGCTTGACTTGGATTTGGGGCCAGTCATGTCAAAGTCAAGGTTACAGTTATTAGAAATAGAAAACAGTTTAATTTAGTTTGGATTAACCAGTCTTGCTGAAACTTTGGATATAGCAAGCTTGCATGAAGACTAAGCTCTTTAATGGATTTTGGGTCCAGTCGGATCAAAGTCAAGGTCACTGTTACTAAAAATAGAAAAACAGTTTAAAGTCATTAACTTCAGTTCCAATAAATCAATCATGCTGAAACTTTGAACATAGCAAGCTTGCATGATTGGGGCCTGTCGGGTCAAAGTCAAGGCCACTGTTACTGAAAATGAAAAAGTAGTTTCCACTTAATAATTTGTGTTAGATTGTTAAATGATTGAAAACTTGGATTCATGGCATGGCCACTTTTCTATGTAGAAAAATGTCCACCTGCATTTTGTTTTTATAATGGATGTTGAAATATTTTGTGTAAGAAATAATGCCGGTAGCCATACACTATCTGGACTTTATAAAATGTATGTTAAAGGTATTTTAATAGTTTGTTCATTAAACTTTATATATACATGTATTTGATTGTAATTAAGTTAAGTAATATTTGTATAAAATTATTTTTTAATATTCTTGAAAAAAGAACTTGCGTGTTTCTAGAATTATAGCTTGTTTTGTCTAAGAAAGTGTCTATATATTCTTATTATTTAGTTTATAGTGTGATGTTTGGTATGGAGTAGATTGAAAGATATGTAATTGCCATCCCATTTTGTCATTATAAATATGGAAATACAATAATATAGAAATATGAATTCATTTTGTTAAAAGACTCAACTTTATGGAATAGATTGAAAGATATGTTATCGTCATACCATAGTGTCAATATAAGTAGAGAAATATTAAATGACTTTGTAAAAAACAAACAGATCCTCAGCTTTTTGGAATAGATTGAAAAATATTTTATTGCTTTGTTGTCAATTTAAATATAGTAATGTTGGTTCAATTTGTTAAGAAAAACACAGCTTTTTAAGTCTATGCAATAACTGCTTTGCATGATAATGGTGTTGTATTGCTTTGTAATTTTACTCAATTTTAAATAAATATTTTTTAATTCCACAACCTGATGCCTGTTTAGAGGAACATGTATATTTTTTTCAAGTGATATTTGACTAGCAATGTAAGTCCATAATTATACAAAATATCTAATGCATGCATCATAAGTGATTAATATAATTTATAATTCACATTTGAATTTGTAAAATGGTTAATGAATATACTTTATTTCTCATTGACTTTTAATAAAGTTCTTGTTATTCATTAAAAAAATCACACAAAATAAAGCAAAAGGGGCACCAAAAGTTAGTAGAATAACTTATTAATAATTATTACTCAGAAGAATGCATGTTAATGTATGCATATATATATTTTAAACTTATGTCTCAAAAAGAGCACCCCAATCATAAACATTCACGATGCATATATTTACATTTTACTTACACATAAATTACCTAATTATAATATGTAAATTATAATAATCCATGAGAGCTAATGAATATGTATTTTTGGGTCTGCCCCTGTAGATGTATCTGGCGGCAAGGCACCCTTGACTGTGATCAAGAAACTATCAAATAAGGCACGCCAGTTTACCAAGTGTGTCAAAAAGGCCAGCGGTCACCTTCAGAGACTGGGCAGTGAGAATGACAGAGAAAGGTACAGTGCTCCCTCTCTAAAGCAACAATGGGCAGAAAAAATAAAGTTGGTTGTTTAGGAGAGGTTGATTCTCTGGAGAGGTAGCCATAATTAGATGGATATTTATCTTTTATTATAATATTAGAAACTTTTGATGTATTCATCTTTTAATTATATATATATTTTCATATATTTTATTTTTTATTTTCAATGTTTCCAGATGTGGATATTTTTGTTAAAAATTTTGTTTATTCTTATATTTTGTTTTTGGTGAGATTTTTTATGTTTTATATACTGTTATGATGTTTATAGACAGCAAAATATCTCTGAACATTCACAAATGAAGGGATTGATGAAAAACTTAAAAAGAAATGGTTTACTTTTCCTATGTAGTTTTCAGAAAACATATTGACTTTTTTTAAGTTTTAGATGTGTACTTACAGGGCACAACTATGGGCAGACCTGACAAAGACAGCCAGGAAGCAGGAGGTGTGGGATGTGTGTCGTGTGGCTGCCAGATTCTGTCTGTTGTATGATGATGGCAGATGGAAGGTGCTCGCGCCCACCAAAACTGACAGGTACCAGCATTCTTACTTTCGTATGATTACTTTTTCTAACCAACCTAGCACATATTAATCGAGTGTAGGAGTGTGGGAGCTGTCTATTCTGGATCTGTACTAGTTAATTTAGCTATTTCAATTCATGCCAAGCAGGATATTCAGATGGTGCTGTTATTGGTATACATTTATCATTACATCCTACTTAAGAACTTTATTATACCCCCACCACAAAATGTGGGGGGGGGGGGGGCGGCTATAATGGATTCGCTTTGTCCGTGGGTCGTCCGTCCGTCCGTCCATCTCCATTATCATGTCCGCTCTATAAATCCTATACCAATTGAAGGATTTTCTTCAAACTTGGCTGAAATGTTCACCTCAACAAGGGGATGTGCAGAACCCATGTTGCCCATGTGTCAGCTCAAGGTCAAGGTCACAATTGAAGGTCAAATATCAAACAATCAAATATTAGACATTATGTCGTGTCTGCTCTGTAAGTCCTACACTAATTGAAAGATTTTCTTTAATCTTAGCTCAAATGTTCACCTCAACAAGGGGATGTGCAGAACCCATGTTACTATTTTGCCGGCTTAAGGTCAAGGTCACACTTGAAGGTCAAAAATTGACTTAGAAAATATTCTTTAATTTTTACATGTATTTGAATATTTCTGAAACTAGAAAAAGTATTTGCTTAAAACTTAAAATATATATGAAGTGTCACAATTAGGATATGCAGGTCAAGTTTCATAACTCTGTATTGCATCTTGACAAAGTTATGCCCCTTTTAGGTCTTCAAATTTACATACAATCAAGAATTAGACAATATGTTGTGTCCTCTCTATAAATCCTATACTAATGGAAGAATTTTCTTCAAACTTTACTCAAATGTTCAACTTAACAAGGTTATGTGCAGAATCCATGTTACCTTTGTGCCGGCTTAAGGTCAAGGTCACACTTGAAGGTCAAAATTGACTTAGAAAATGTTCTTAAATTTTAACATGTACTTGAATATTTCTGAAATTAGCACAGGTATTTGCTTGAAACTTAAAAGATACATAACGTATCACAAGTAAGATATGTAGGTCAAGTTTCATAACTCTGTATTGAATTTTGACAAAGTTATGCCCCTTTTTAAGTCTTTTAATTTACTCACAATTAATACTAGACAATATGTCAGGTCCGCTCCATAAATTCTATACTAATGGAAGGATTTTCTTCAAACTTGACTCAAATGTTCACCCCAACTGGGCAATGTGCAGAACCCATCTTACCCTTGTACCAGCTTTGTCAAGGACATTGGTGGTTTGAATCGCATTCAGCGATAGTTCTAGTTGGTCTTAGTGAACAGTATTGAATAAGTTTTATATGCTCCAAATCACCTTATTCAAGGAATAAGTCAGAAATATTGTTGAACATACATTATGCTGTTTGTGAAACTTTCAGCCCATAGCCAGAAATATTATTAAACATACATTATGCTGTTTGTGAAACTTTCAGCCCATAGCCAGAAATATTATTAAACATACATTATGCTGTTTTTAAAATATTCAGCCCATAGCTAAAATATTATTGAACATATATTCCTTTGTTTTTTAAACTTTCAGTCTGAAGCTAGAAATATTATTACACATATACATTGTGTTGCTTTTTGAAACTTTCAGCCCAAAGCCAGAAATAATATTTAACAAACATAATGTTTTTGTCTTTTAACTTTTAGCCCGAAGCCAGCTGAGAAAGCCAAACCGACTGACTCTCAGCAGCCGGACGGTACCCAGATTTCCTTGGACAGGTCACAGACCCAAGTATTGTCTAGACTGGAGACCAGCATGAGTCGAGCAGAGTCCCCCACCCAACAGACCTCCCTGTATGACAGGGACATACTGAGGATGTTTGCTGAGGTTAACTTCATCCAGGGAGAGGTACAGAGTCATGATATAATACGTAGAAAGGCTTGATACAAATATGTAGGCAGAGCTTGAAATGTTTAGATTTTTATTGTAGGCATTACTTGACAAGGAAACAAGGTATGATGTCTTGTCAGAACTGGATATGTAGGCATGACTTTATGTAGGGGACACTTTCAATGTAGATAAGTGCTTGATATGTAGACTGGGTTTGATATGTAGTTGTAACTGTAAACATAGATACAGCCAGATATAGTGGAAGGGCTAGATATGTAGGCAGGGCTTGATATGTAGGCAGGGCTTGATATGTTGGGGGAACTGTATATATAGATACAGCCAGATATAGGGAAAAATATAAATATGCAGGTTAGGCTAGATATGTGTCACAACTGGATATATGGTATGCTTTTATGTAGGGGAAAATTAAAGATACTTAGACAGAGCTTGATAGGCAGGCTGGGTTGAATATGTGAAATAGGCAGAATCTGTAGGCAGGGCATGTTATTAAAGTTGGACCTAATATGCAGGCAGGTCTTGATGAGACGGCAGGTTGATGGGGCTCATATTCAGGTTGGGTTTTGGAGAGTGAGTGGTTATTTTTATTGCATTAAATTATGGAATTAATAAATTAATTATATTACTTTTTTCATCAATATCATATTTTTTTTTCAAACCATGTATGTGTTATCTGTAGGCCCTTGTCCACTTGCTGCGCTCAGAAGGAGTCCAGTTAAATGACCAGCCTGTGCCTCCTGTGGATCAGAGAAAACACCCAAAAGGTTATGTTGCCAAGAAACCAGAGGAAGACCCTGACTGGATAGAATACTGGTTTGTTTATATTTATTATTCTATTTGAACTGGGGTCCCATGACCGAGTGATTACAAGCCCCAACTTGTGACTCATCAGCCCCTCATCTTGTGATTTCTAGTCATGGTTGGGACTAGAACTTTCTTTTTTTCTGCTTCTTCACTATAACATTATCACACAACAGAACTGGAAGAAAGATTACTCTCAGTAATAAAAGTCAACAATATTATTTCTATTTGTGTGAACCTCAAATAAATGTCTAGCATAGCAAAGCTACATTATTATATCTAACATGCATCTACATTTTATAAATACCCCAATAGTAGTGTGTACAATTGGTAGAATATTAGTCATTTCAGTTTTTATATTAAGTCATTAGTATGTATTTTCTTCTGTCAGGACCAGCCGCAATAGCACAAGTGGTAGAGCATTGGCTTGCGGATCGGGAGGTCGCGGGTTCAAACCCCAGCCACGTCAAACCAAAAACTTTAAAGTTGTTAGTGGCTTCCCTCCTAATGCTCAGGGCTAAGGGGACAGCATTACGTCTGACTTGTTGGTGTCAATATAATGGACCAGCCGGGTTTAGTTCCTGGGCACCTTAAAAGTGCCCCTGTCAATAATGATAGAAATGTCGCGGCACACTATCAGCAATAATGCCGGCAAATCCCATCCCATCCTTTTCTTCTGTCAGAGCAGATAGCTCAATAGAAAATTGGTATGCACTTTCATTTATACAGACCTCATTTATTACCATATGTCTGTTTCATTACCAGAGAGCTTATCTGGCCCCCCTGACATGCAAAGGTGTACTAATAATAAGCCAGCATTAGCTCATTAAACTTTGTTGTGTGTTTTAGTGATAGAGGTTATGTTGTCTATCTTTAAAGAAAAGTTAGTGATGTGATAATTATTATATAAATAAGGTTTTCTTTCTCTGAAATATAGCTACATATTACCTTTGAAGTTAATCCACAGAGCAGTAAAACCATTTGTTACTCTCATCAGTGTTTAAAGACCCTATCCATGACCTGTGAAGCACCCAAAAGGATGGTCGTGGGTGGGTTTCCACTTGATTGGCACATGTTTTCAAGAACAAGATATATTAAATGAGATTGGAGAATTTTGTATCATTTTATTAAGTTTGCAATTCAGTTAAAAAAAGGCCAAGTATCTTAACCTATTTGCAGTGATTGAAAGTATCTAAACTTTGTTTGCAGTGAATGGATCAAGTCTTTGTCAGAGTTGTCAACAAACAGTTTCCTGCGAGGCCTGCAGTTGGGCGTGGAGCTCGGGGAGGCGTGGCTTGTGTGCTGTGCTGCCACCTATGTGTGGAACTATAACAACCATTTGATGACACAGCTGCGACACAGAGAGATCATGGCACCCCTCACTACTGTGTTTGATGGTCTCAAGAAGGTTGGGCATGCCAGGTAAGTTTCATCTCACTTCTTGTTGTCAATATCAGTATTTTAATGAAATAAACAAAAATGGTTTAATTTAAATTGTACTGACTACTTTATCATAAAAAGAAATCTAAAATGTTTAGCCCTTTTTAAAATTATATTAATTCACAAGCTTTGATCTTGTAACAACCTTATTGTTTGCAGTGAGACAATGTCCCTGGTGAACATCTGTAATGCCCTGGCCTATGCTCTGATGCTACCATGGATCCCACAGCCCCCTAGTGGGGAACCCACCCCAGCCTCAAGCCCTAGCCCAGGGGAGTCACCCACACCAAAGAAGGGGAAAGCTGACCCTAAGGCCAAAGCAGCAAAACCAAATAGTGTGTCCATTCCTTCAGAAGCCATGCCAGACCTAAAAAAAGCCATAGAGGTGGGAATAATGGAGTTTTTTCTAAGGGTTATGCTACATCTCAGATATTATCTGTCAACTTAGATGCCATCTACACAGTGACTCAAGAAGCACTTTTTATTTAGAATGATACCTCAGATAGTATTTTTTTTAGTATTGTCACATCAACATGAATATATTTATATAGTTTTTATTTTGTTTGGGTATATTAACTGTGCCTACTTATGAATTGTCATTTAGGGGTATCTTGCTACTTTTGATATATTAAGTTAGACTTACCTGTTAGGCAATGGTTAATCCTAGTTTCATATCAAGCAAAATATCCTCTTAGTCTTGCACAGAGAGAGAGATGTTTATAAATAAAATAGTGTTTTTTTTTTACGGCACACTTACACTTAACAGGTCATACGGTGCCGAAAATAGTTTTAAAATAATTCAAGGCAGAATATAAATAACCACAAGTATTATTTCTAAGCCATTAGTGATTTCAATAATGCAGTTGTATGTGACCTGGTAAATGTGTGACACAGGTGTGCGAGTATGTGATTGAGGTCACCAACGGCACAGTCATCCAGGATGTTGTGCCCATCAATGTCAGAATGCCAATCCTGCAGACGTGGGTAGCTGCCAAACAGATGGCCCAGCAACAGATCAACAAGAATCTTGGCCTGGAAGAGGAGGTACATTGGAACTTTTAGTAGATGAACAGATATAGATAGTTGAAAATATCAATTTTAAATGTGTGCCTCTTTGTTTTAGGTATCTATACACCTTTATATCTTTTTTTGTTAAATGTATCCTTGTTAGTCAGGGCAGTTCATCAAAATTTCAATAAGCCTGTAGAATAAACAAGGTGTTTAAAAGATATATGTTTTATAATGTAAAGTAATTGTACAAGTAAAGAACTCCACTGCTGGGAGCTAGGTCCTTTAGATGTCCTTTTCTTGTGTGTCTTTTTTTTAAACATTGTGCCATTAATTATTCGTCTTAGCAAAACTTATATTACTTTCAGCCATTTAATGAAGGTCAGAAGGCAATGTCAAGGTCAATTGTTGCAGTGGAGATGTTGAAGTTGAACAGAAATGGTATCCTGGAGTTTAAGGATGTTCCACCCATAACAGAGGTTTGTGAAACATAGTTTGCTTATATTGACAACTATGCACTATATATATATATATATATATATATATGTGCTTCCATATGATGGGGAATATAAGCAGTCGGCTTACTGCTTTGGTACCATACTGACTTCATCTTATTTTCCATTCTTGTAATAGTGGATAAGCCATATTATCCTTAATACTACTTATACCAGTGTCTCCAAAACGTTTAACATTGAAAGGTTTTGCAATTAGTACTTAATGTATATATGTTGAGTGTGTATATACACACTTTTGCTTCTGACACTGATAAAAGGTATAAACTTGCCACAAACATTTCTCTCAACTCAGATAAATCTATTATGTCACCTATATAAGTCAATGTAATACACCGTTCTTATTATTGTTACAACAGGAAGACTGGTGCAGTCCAGGAAGTGGGGCACTAATATAATATAGAAACTAATATAAATTGAAATAACTTCCAAGTGTACTATAAACAAACAGCTTTAAACTAATCTTTGTCTTCAAATTGTAAAAACAGGCACCTGTTGCATAGTGGTAGAGTTGCCGATTTTTAACTCCTCTGCTTAGCCTTACACCACTTCGGTTCGAGTCCCATTCAGGGCAAAGGACTTTATGTGAGAAGGTCTTCCAGCTGATATGTGGTGTGCCAGTGGATCTACACAGATATGTGTCTCGGGTCTTCCTCCACCAAAAAGCTGGACATTGCTTTAAAGATCATAAGTCGTCGCTGCACTGTATAAAAAAAATAATTGTATTATGTTTGGCTGTAATATTGCATGCAGGTTGCCAATATGGTGGAGGAGTGTCGATGGACTGACAAGTTTGTTGAGTTGCTGCTATGGACAGAATTAACAGCCCTGGCATACCAGGGTAAGAACCACAATCTGGTGCTGCGCTGTAGCAAGAAGGCACTCAGGTTTGCTGCATCAGGAACTCTGCCAAAGAACAAGAATGTAGAGCAGCTGGAGTGAGTATACAAAGAGTATCTGATATAAGTATTCATTAGATACTGAAATATTACACGAGTTGAATGAAACGATATGAAAATAGGCTCTGCAACAACTTTAATATATGAACATCAGCTGTTTTTTGTTTACAATGTGTGTTTCAGTTTGGGAGAATTTGCACAAAAAAATAGTTTCACTCTTTACTCGACCATCTTCTATAAAAAGGGAACAGATTAGTTTATAACAGGACAAATTTTGTCCATCAAAAGTGTATAAAACGGCGACAACAAAGTGATCAGGGAATAGCATATACACTACACATACTGAATGATGTCACCCTAAAATATATAAATAGCGTGTTACCAAAAATAACGCATGAGTGTTACCTCTTGCTCGTGCAGTAGGTTATGTAATTAAAATTATTACTATAATATCAACTGAAATACTCCAATGGACAATTATCTGTGGGTTATTCGTTTCATTATAATCATTTCATATCATTTAAAACTTTTCAATAAGGCACACAAAACTGATTATATGTATAAGACAGCCAGGATAAGAAGTGTAACTTGCTACTACCTGCTTTATGTCTCTTCCAATCTTTTACACCTGGTACTTAGAATTGCCTCGATTAGACATGGGGGCACCTTTGGCTAAGTGGTAGAGTCACAGATTTGAAACTTCTCTGATTGGTTAGCCTCTCACTGCGTGGGTTCAGGTCCCGGTCAGGGACCAAGGACATAATGTGGAAGGTCTTCCAGCTGACCTTTCGTGCTCCGGTGGTTCTATCCAGACACTTTTCTGGGGTCTTCCTCCACCTTATTAGCTGAACATCACTTTAATTAATGTAACTAATCGCTCAAATGTATTAAGAAAACAAAACAAAACAGATTCGATCAGACAATTCTAATGAGTAAAAAGCAATGAAGGATTTAGTTAAGAATTATGGGATATGTGACAACAAATCAGATTTACTCTTTTTATCTGGAGTTCTGTAAACTGTATATATATACATGATCATTGTTTTTGGCAGTTTTACGTCTGTTTTCCGATTGACTCATGCTAGCATTTTGTTGTCTTGTATTTTATGGTAAATAGCATTGTATTAAGCGCTGGCTTATTGTCTGCATTACTTTTAACTGCTTGGCATGCTAAGCAGTAGCAAGTAAATGAATATATCTTAAACCTGATCCTTATCTCCATTTATTTGTTAAGCACCCATTGTAAAATTGTTATTATTTGCTAGCAAGTATTTGTAGACCATAATTTGACATCAGGAGCTGTCTGACCATGATCAACACTATTCGCCTTAGCCTAAACATTTCATACTTTGAGCCAAGTAAGAAATGTGTGTTGTCTGTTTTAGCCACAAGTTGATGGTGGAGAGAGAGATGCTGAGTTACTCAAGCTGCCTACTGGGTCAGAGTCTTGTGGACAACATGTCAGGCAAGAATGCCATCCGGAGAGAAGCCCTTAGTGCCTTCCTCAACAGTGCCAGGTCAGTCTGTTAGCAAGAGAAAATATTGTGGTATTAAAATGCGTGTGATTAGAGCAACATTTTGTTGAAGTGTTTGTATTGTTATACTTTGGCTAAAATGGTTCTGTTAGTCTGGGGACATGGAAAGTAAGACACTTGTTTGTTTGACTCACATCTTTTATAAGACTCACATCTTTTAAGTAAGATGCTTGTTTGTTTGACTTAGATCTTTTATAAGATGACTTATGCAGTTAGTAATTTGAAAGTTTGCTAAAGTTATGCATGAATGCATAAATTGTGGTCATTTTTCTCTTCAAGGCAGACAATACATTGTTGTTTTGTCTGCCAATTTTTAAAGGTCACTGAGGAATGCTTGGAAATGATCTTTGTGATGAATGGCTGACAGATTTTAAACCCAATTTCAGCTACAACACTAAAGAAACTTCTTGCTTTCACTGCTTGATAGTTTGTAGGATTTACACACACTTTTACAACACAATCAGTGATTTAATCTTAATGCTGTAGATTTGCTGCAAAGGCGGACAACTATTCGCTGGTGATGACAGCGGCTCGGCACTATTGGAATGCCTGCTGCCCTCTGGTTAGTCAGCCTATTGAGAGGGAATTGCTACGGGAACCAGTCAGAATCATCCTTCAGTGCATCACAGATACATCCAAGAAACTGAAGAAGAAAGAGGTACAAGATTGTACTTGTCAACAGATTCATATACTTAACAGTGTATTTAAAAGAATGTGTTTCACTTTGTTAACAATTTTATTCAATTCTAAAAACAGTATTTTTGTAGTTGGTGTTTGTCTTAATCAAGTTTTGTTTATTTTAATCTTTATTTATGCTTTATGAAAGTGAGACTTCTCTTGTGGTTATGTAATTTTCAAGAAGAAATGGATATATGATGAGATTAAATCAAGAACTTTATTTAATATTTAATCAAGATCTGCAAGATCTGCTTATTTTCATGGATTCTTAACTAGTTATTTGTGGAGGAAACATCTTCCAGCTGTCCTGCAGTGCACCAGTGGTTCTACCAGACATTTGTCTGGGGTCATCCTAACCAAAATAGCTTAACATTGCCAGTATGACCATCTTTGTGTGTAACAAAAAGAAATAATAATAATAATTATAATTGCAATCACATGTACATAAAGTTAGGCAAACAACCTATGTTACACTTGAGTTTGAAAAGTTTAAATGCAAATTAAGAAATATAATTAAGTTGTACAATAATCAAATTTTACATAACTAAATGTGTGTTTAATTGAAAAGTTTTATGGTCTAATCTTCTGTTTGAATAATGAACATCTTATTTTAAATGTTTAAAATAATACACACCTCCATGTCGATATAGGAGAAGACCGATGATGATGCAAGATCGGAGAGCGAAGTGGCCACACTAGGTACAGGGGACAAGAAGGAGGAGAGAACTGTGGGAGGGATTGGGGCCGTCGAGGATGACCTCACACTGCGAGCAGCATTGTATGGTGTGCTCTTCCAGTCCTATGCAGACAAGGTAAACGAGGCTACTTTCTAAACTTCTTGTATAGCCATACTTTAAACTAGCATAGTAGCATCTATTTTCTATCATTTGGCAACATTATCATTGGTTAAAAGTGTTGATATTCTCACACAGGTTACATTTTGCATGCTGCAGTAACCACTGCTGTATTGTTTGTTTTGTTTTTTATTACTTTGCACTGACACAGTTATGGTTATATTGGTGATGCCCAGCCAATTATTAGTGGAGGAAGACCCCACACTTACTCCTGGGTAGAACCACCTGCACACAACAGGTTTGCTGGAAAACATCTCCACATGACAGTTCTCACCCAGACTGGGACTCGAACCCACACGGTAAGGGGCTGAGAAGTTATAAGTCAGCAACTAATCGCTCGGCCATGGGCGCCCAACTGCTGTATTGAAAAACACATGACCATAGTGGAGACCATGCTTGTGCCCATCAATATCAGTGTCAATGTAAATATGTTCTGCTTGATTAAAATGGCATAAAACAAAACCAGTCTATTTCACGAACAATTGTTAAAATAGAACTAGAATGGTGTAAAGATTTTTAAAACTATTTGAAACAAAGTATAATTCCATTTAAAGTTTGTTCATCAGAGCCTACGTCCTTGGTTTCATTACTATGGTAGAGGCTACTGTGTTTTGAAAGGCATGTGATGTCTGCTGTGGAGATTGTAGAAATACCTTATGAAAATATCTTCTAAGCATTTTGTCACTAAAACAAGAAAACCAGAAGAATTTTTTTTTCTATTAAGTTGTAATTTCAAAATGCATTCTGCCATTAGGTTACACATGCAAATTTACCCTGTAACAATTGCAACATATCATTTTAGACAACTTGTTGTACAACTGCACTGCAAAGCAAACATTGTATTTCATTTTTTATTAAATGGCATAATGATTGACTAAATGTGTGCCGCCATACTTTTCTAAATTTGATTGCAATAAGTCCCAACAGGGGTTTTCTTAATGCTTCTGTGAGTACTGGAAACTATTTACCCCATTACAATAAAGCATGCCCTATCCTAGTGGTGATTCCATCAAGGCAATGGTAAGCCATGCCGATTGAGAATAAGAAGTAACATTTATGTTAGTGTTTGTTGCAATGTTGTGTATGTTTCAGGGTGAATGGGAGGCCGGACTACAGGAGATGGATCAGGCTATTGCTGATATGCCACGCACCAAACACAGACTGTATGTACACAAGCTTCTGTCTTGGTTTTGTTTTATTTGTTTTATCATTCCAACAACAATATTTCTGTGTAAAGCTGCTGAAAGCTCAACTGTTTGGATTTGGCTTCAAGCAAACAAACATGTCAGCCAATGTAGATGGGATATCGACAGATCGTCCTAATTGCTCCACCATGTACTGAGTGTTAATGGGGTTAAACACGTTAAGACAGATGGCCAATCAGCTATTGAAGTCTACTATAGATTACTTTATCTTCATTACTTCAATTATCTCGAGACAATTTTGACTTAAATTTACCAGACTGCCTTCACAGTGATCACATGTTGTGATCATTGACATGATACCACACTTTGTATAATATTGACACTGGGCTCAAGAATCACCGCATTGTTATGTCTTGTCTGATAATGTTTATATTGTCATTTAAGTTGATACTTAAGTAACCTGTTATAGACAAGTAGTCATCATTCAGCTTGATTAATTTTAGATTTTTTTACTAATTTAATTGTAAATAAAATCTATTTCTAAGAAATGTTTTCTGACCACATATTTGATTGTTTTTCTTTAATCCTAATTACAATCATAACATTATCTTTTTGGTTCAGACTTTATAGAAATTCTCTCACATTTTTTCCACAGACTCATTTTCAAGCATAGGGTGATGACTAAAGCTAAATTAGGCAGAAGCGTTGCCATGGATATCCAGAAGTTTAAGGTAGGTGGGATTGTCTGTTTTGCATGTAAAAATTGTCACATTTACATGATCCCTGACCTTTTTTTGTTGCTAAATTGTGTGTTCTACCTTAACAAAAACTCTTTTTATTTGAAAAAAATGTTTAACGAAAGTTGACAATTTTTGTTTGTTTTTTATGTGTTTTTTCCTTGTGAAATGTGTCTCTTCTGTTAATATGAGTAGTTGCACATAATATTTTTCTTTAAATGAAAACCCACTTCAGATAAATGAAATACTGTTGGTGGGATGATAAAAGCCCAATAAGCATACACATAATAATTAATATTGTCAAAAAGTCAGAAGAAATTTTTTCTACCACCATCTTCATTGCAAGAGACTGTTTAATGTACTTTAATATTTGATATATTGTTGGTGTTAAGACTGTATACAGAAACTTAAGTTTTGAAAAGAAAAAAACAACAACACGTTTAAAAGTTATATTTCTTCCTGTTTTTAAATGTTAAAGATTATTTTATAAAATAGGAGAAAAGCAATTGGACAAAGGTTTGTATATCATACATTTACAAATCCAGGTTGTTGGAAGGCAGGGTAGCACATGGCTTCTTAAGCATCAGGGAAATTGGGACATTTATTTGCTGACTTCCATATTTATGTTATCTTTTCGTCTATGTCTAGTAGATTATTTATATACTGTTTTTAGGTTATCTTATTCTTATTCTTTTCTTGTAAGTAGTTAAAATAATTTCTGTAAGTCTATCAGTCATTTAAGTGTTTTTTTTATCTATTGTTTTTTTATCTAATTGGGAGAGTACAAAATATATTTAATTGGTTTTGGAATAGTATAGACCTTTTAAAATATCTTTTGGCCTAAAGTCTTTCTTATCATATGCACTATAGTTTTTCAAGTTTATATCTGTTAGATTTGTCTGCTTTGCTGTCAGCATTTTCTTTTTTCCTCATTTAGAATACATTCTGCGTGTTTATATTCTTGAAAGCATTTTTATTGCATATCAATTTATGTCTGGTCAGTATTTTGCTCACTTAAAAAACAATAAACTCCAGTAGGCTAATAAAAAATGCAAAAATACAAGGCATTTTATATTTTTTTTATTTCTAACTCTGTACATTAGAGATTTTTTTTATCTTTTAAATTTTAAGAATTACTCACACATACACAAAAGTATTTTCAACAGTATTAAAGGATTATTTTAAATTGTCCCTATTGTTAATGTGAACTTTGTTTTTCTTGTTTCCTTCCAGTTTACAACTTTTGCTATCATGTGTTATATTTTTAATGGATATTTATAAATGTCCTTTATTGAAAAAAAATACTTAGAGAAACCTATGACTGGTGAGGACTATATTTAGAGCAACCTGTGACTGATGACTATATTTAGAGAAACCTGTGACTGATGAGGACTATATTTAGAGCAACCTGTGACTGATGAGGACTATATTTAGAGAGACCTGTGTCTGATGAGGACTATATTTAGAGAAACCTGTGACTGATGAGGACTATATTTAGAGAAACCTGTGACTGATGAGGACTATATTGAGAGAAACCTGTAACTGATGAGGACTATATTTAGAGAAACCTGTGACTGATGAGGACTATATTTAGAGAAATCTGTGACTGATGAGGACTTTATTTAGAGAGACCTGTGACTGATGAGGACTATATTTAGAGAAACCTGTGACTTATGAGGACTGTATTTAGAGAAACCTGTGACTGATGAGGACTTTCCTTTTGCAAGTTGCAAATAGTGATATTTTCTCTGAAACTTGCTCAATATTTTACTTTGTTTTTATTTTTTTATATTTTTATGAATGCTCACTGTTTGGCTGATGGCTGTAGGAAGAACATGAGTACCTGAGTAAGCAGGAAGTGTATTCAGGTTCTGTGAGTCAACTTGAGATGAGCCTCATCTCTCACTGGGAGGTCCCTGAACATATAGTGGTCAGTACTGGCTGGTCACTTATTACACAAGCTGCATGCTCTCTGGCTGGTAGGGCTGTCATTAATTCTCCAGTTTGCATGTTGACAATCGTGATATATATATATATATATCCATAAATAAGTCTTAACAGTATATCAATTCAATATTCCTGGACAAATTACAAGTAATACCATACATACCTATTTTATTGCTACAAATGTTAAGAACTTCGTTAACATTTAAAACAACAGTCCATTTTAAGATGGAGCACCCGTGGCCGAGCGGTTAAAGTCGCTGACTTGAAATTCCTCAGCCCCTCACCGCGTGGGTTAGAGTCCCAGTCTTGGCGAGAACTTTTATTTCGAGGTTTTCCAGCTAAACCGTGGTGCGCAAATCGTTCTACCCAGATATAAATCTGGCGTCTTCCTTCACCAATAATAAGTTGGACATTGCCAATATGACCATAATTATGTGGATGCAATGTAACAAAAAACAAATCATTTTAAAAGGGCACGTAACCCTAAAATAAAATTTTGCAGAGTAATGCCTTGTGTCTTATTGATAAAAAAATAATTGACGATAGATTGATATTGTTGGATTCTGTGACAGCCCTACTAGCTGGTATGAAGGGACAATGCTCCATGTCAAGCTGGGATGCAAGTTTGAACATATGATGGTCAATAGGAAGTTAAATATTAATTTTGTTTTAATGATGGGAGACAAATAGAGGTATATGGACAATCAAACGTAAAAATCAAGCATGCAAAAGGAGTTTATAAATAGATGCCATTCTGCAATATTAGGATATACCAGCTTAAAGGTTCTATTATATTCATACTTAAGAAGTGATGATATGTGACAAGTTCATAATTGTAGCATCAGGTATATTGAAGGCCTAATATGTTAGACAATAATTGCCTAGGAGTCAATTGGAGCAGACTGGTACAAGAAATATATAAGCAATTTAATAGTTGTATTTTCACTCAAAAGGATAGGTTTTTTTTTAAAGTTTTGTGTTGAGAAAAAAAGAAGGCATGGAGTGCAGGACCTTTTTTCTGTGTTCTATACCAGTGTTGTAATTCTGGATAGTTTATATACTGTTCACTTGTTATGTGCCAAGTATATTTGTTGTACAAAGGGTAAATGATGAAAAATATACACTGGCATGAAAAATGTTGTTAATATCTATCATTACTGGTTAAGTAATTTGTTCAATGATAAACTGTTGTGGCATATCAAGTATATTATTGTTCTAATAAAATATACCAATACACATTTTGTTGTAAGCCATTACACAGTTGTAGTGTATATATATATATATTAAGATTGTATCCATCATCCATGTCTTATTCCATGGAAGATCTTTTTTTCAAATACAATGCACCTTGAAGAAGAGGAGGTACATTGTTGCCCGATGTCAGCCCTTTGATTGTGATATTCCTATTAGTTTTGGGGCCAGTGAAACAAAGGTCAAGGTCACAGTGATGTGATTTTAGTTTTTGATCAATAAAATACAGAATGCATGATAACACAATCTTCAAACTTTATAATAACACTAGTCATGGTAGGAAGAAGATTCCAAGATTTTAGTTTTGACCAATAATTACAGAATGCATGATACCACAATCTTCAAACTTTATAATAAAACTAGTCATGATAAGAAGAAGATTCCTGGTGGTTTTGGGGCCAGTGACATAAAGGTCAAGGTCACAATGACCTTGAATGTGATTTTAGTTTTTGACCAATAATAACAGAATGTATGATACATGATCTTCAAACTTCATAATAGCACTAGTTGTGTGGAGTATATGATCCCTATTGGTTTTTGGGGCTAGTGGTGCACATGTCAAGGTCACAGTGACCTTGAATGTGATTTAATTTTTGATCAATTATTACAGAATGCATAACATCATGATCCTCAAACTTGGAAGAAACACAGGTAGTGATGAGAATATGATCCCAAATGGTTTCTGAGTAAATAGTGAAAAGGTCAAGGTCACTGCTTTCTAAAACCTTTTCTCAATTTTCTGAACAATATCTAGAGAATCCATGAGTCCACAAACCATAAACTTGGTAGAACCATTGATCATGGCAAGAACATTGACCCCTTTTAACATTGGGATTAAGTTATAACAGTAACCTTTGATTGTGTGCTTTAAATGTGTGTCAAAATGAACTTAGTGGGATGACTTAAATTTTTTCTTCATAGTGATTATTGTTTCTGATGATAGCTAGAGATTGCTTGAACTCATATTCTGTACACTTCGTTAGGACATTGGTCATGATGGGTAGATGAGCCCTTTTGATTTTTGGATCAGTGGGTGTAATCAGGTAGCAGGAGGCATATATCTTTTAAAAATATCTCTTGGTTTAGTAAGTATTGTACAATTATTGTTCAATTATTGAGCAATCGGCGATTTTATATTCCGCCCAAATGAAACCACTCACATATTTTAACTGAATATTTTTTCAGTATAACTTAACAGTTTGTAATATTTTACCAAATCTATCAGATCTGTCTTATTAATCTTATTTAGATTTAAGTTCAATTTAAGTTCATGGATGAGATTTCAGGGACTCTCTTGAGTAGTTTTTCTTGTCTTTAATTAATGCAAAGACATTTATTTATTACCGTAGCTGTTTTTGTTTTGATTGTTATATAGGAAGCACTGGTAAGTTTGGAAATCGTAGAATTAAGTAGCGCTCAGGCGGTGTAAAGCTGATATATGAATTGCGTTGATAATATCTTTATTCATTTGTATGCATTACTTGCAGATGTAGCTGCAATTTTGAAATTTGACTTAATTTTAGACTTGTGCTAGTATATATTAGTTTTTCATAGAGTCATAAAGAGAAATATGAGATGAAAGTAGATTTTCATGACATAAATATTTAATTACTTTAAATAGCAAAAGAAGTATAACATAGCCCCCTCCCGCTATGGCATACCAAAGTCATTTGATACGAAATTGGTATTGCTAACGTGATCACACAGTAATTATCAAGGTAGTGAGATACATGTAGTTGGGTCTTACTTACTGAGAGAGGGTTGATTTGTTAGGGGTGGCTGTTCAATGTTTTATCAATGTTTCATAGTATACTAACATTGTGTTGTGGATTTGTGTGTTTAACATTGTGTTGTTAGCCACAATGGGAGAATGATTTACGTATGTTTTGCCTTTGGGAAGAAATATAAGTATTTGTTATTTATGATGTTTGATAGTATGTTGTCCCTGTATCAAATTTTGTCTCACAAAAACTTTCACAAACATTGACTACTAGTACATTGTGTTCTACACTCATGATTATTGTGCCAAGGTAATGTCACATATTATTTAGATGTGAAATTGTAATATATTTAATTTAACATATGTATACATGTTTCTAGTTTAATGATATCTCTTACTTTCTTCCTTAAACTACCACCAGACTTCTTATATTATTATTTTGTTTTTTTCAAGCTGCTTATTTATGCCTGTTATGCTTATCATAAATAAATAAAAAATTGAAAATACTTTTTTTTTTTAAATTTTGCTTCATAGTTTGAATCAAAGAAGACTTTTGAAGTCATTATGTTTGGCAGATACATAGGTTTTGCACACTGCATTTCAATTTTGGCTATTGCTAGGTAGATTTTTCTTTCTGTATTCACTTTTACTATTAATAAAACTATCCAATTTTGAAATTTATGTAACTGATTTTTGTTGTTGTTAAAATGATTAATTCTTTAGCTAAAACTGACTTCTAAATTATATGATACCATGTAGGACTTATGCATCTATATGCATACTCATATTGGCTTTAATGACTATGTCCAAGGAATACATTGGGATGAATGTATCTGTAAATCAGTTTAAATGTTTGTGATACAAATTCAGTAAACAACTGAAGACAGTATAATTATATATCTGTAGCAAAAATTAACATTGATATTTATAGAACATGGTATTGTTAAAGGAACTTTGTATTGATGTGTCTGTGTTTATGATGAAGTTTTAGACTATTGTTGCTGATCAGGATCTACACAATTTGCCCAGATTTTATTACGTCTGATTTAACTGGCTATGATTTAACACACTGATGAGGCAAAGGCAAATAGTAAAAATCTAGATAAGCAAGGTCCAGCTGAGGTCTGTCTGATCAGGATCTAAACTATTTGCTGTTATGCCTCTATTAATACATTTGGGTGCATAAGTAATCTAAAGACCAGACCTTATTGCGGCCCCATTTTTATACTGGGCCGCAACATACCAAAGTTATTAACAATGGTAGTGGTATTACCTTGCTAATAATCAAGCAGATATATGGATAGTTCCATTACTGGTTGGTCCGGATAATGTGACTGAGTGTGGTGTCATGCCAGATGTTAATAGACATTGAAGGAAGCACTTTATCTGCTTGATGTGTACACTGTCTTCATATTCATGTAACTGTAATACTGATGGACCTACTGATGGTGGGACAATAAACCCAATAAACAAACAGAAAAAATAAAATAACACATAGGTTATTCAGAATTCAAACATTATTTAAGATGATAAAATACAATTTTCCCATGCAACCATTCTCATTCATATAATGGAGTAGATCTGATTGCTTAGGATAAGAGTGATAATGCTATCATATTTATACACTACCATTTTCCTATGTTACCATTGAAATGTGTTTATAACAGTGTGTATATATCTATGTAGGATGAGAGTGAAGACTATGTTGCCCACATGTGGCGAAGAGTTGCCCTAAGCTCGAAGGAGGTCTCAGAACAACTTATGTCTTACCAGAATGCCATCGAGGCTCTCAATGTGAGTACAGTGAGATTTTATGACATATCAGTATTTATCTTTAACAGAATTATTTTAAATTACAAATATATATATATATATATATATATATATATATATATATATATATATATATATATATATATATATATATATATATATATATATATATATATATAAATATATTATCTTTTACAACATTAGTTATAAAGTTAGTAGTTCATATGTCCATATTTTAATATCTTATATGTACATGTATACTTTTTCATTTGATTTCATCATGCTATACATTAAATTTAATTCTAAAATCATGGCTTTATATCCAGACATATTAAAATAAAAAGATACTTTAAGCCTAGTGTTAGTACATAATCAAGGTCAAATAATATTAATTACACCTTCCATTTTATTAGCTTATCATTAGAGTCATTACGGATCTATATAAGATGCAACGTATTGAAGGTCATTTTCTATAAATACCAACTTAAGCTATAAAATCATGTCTATGCCATAACTTTGCCATTTTTTGAAAGTGGTTCAAAACAACTTGACAGTCTTACAGACATACTCATGAAGATATATCATGTATGACATTTACAATTGCAACCCTTTATGACAAGGTCACACTTAAGATAATTCTTTATAAATGTCTTCTGAAGTGTAGTACTTCAATTAAGCTTCATCATCTTGCAGATATACACTTAAATGTGTATTGCACGTAACAAGTGCAACTTTTAAGGTCAAGGTCACCTTTAGGGTCATTCCATCTTCAGGGGCATATGGCAGTTCTAGTGATTGTTTTTGTTGCAAAATGTGTTTACACATAGACCACAATTTTTACACAGAGATCACAGTGATTGTTAATATATTTCAAACAACATGTTAAAGTAAGCTTATGTTGCAGTAATAACCTTTGCATAAAATGTGTTTTAACAGAGCCCGAGCAATGTGTGGTTGAAGGTGGAGCTATTGCTGGAGTTCAGCCAATGGCTGGCTGTTCGAGACTTTCCTCTCAGTGACTCTGTCGACCAGATACAGTGGGCCATAGACATCCTTATCAACATGCAGGCGCATGTCGACGCTCAGAAAGAGCAAGGTATGGTACTTTGGGAAACTGTTTTGTAAATAAAATTTTAGCTGGTTATTCTGTTTTCTTTGACTTAAACTTTCGCCTGCTACATTTTGTTAATACCCTGTACTTTTATACCAGTTTCAGAAAACTTTACCATTTCACTCTAGCCCATAATGAAAAGGTAGGGTTATAATTTTCACCCTTTGTTCTAAGGTAGGTTATAATAAAAATGGATTAAAATAAGGTTTAAAGACAAAATAAACATGAAATAAACAGAAAGTTGGCAATTTTAGTATATGATTGAATTTTATTTCTCTTATGGTCATAGCAAAATAATATTTTCACTTAAAGCTGTGCCACTATATTTTTTTTTTCTATGACTAATCTTTAAATAAAATAGGATCAAACACCAAAAGTGCCAAATATCCCCAATGTCATCTTGTTTAAAAACAAAACTATAACCTGTGCTTTGAGCGATTCAGTCAGGACTATTATCAGCTAAGTCTTTATCATTATATATTTTTAGGCATGAAGTTGTAAGCAGATGCCCTGTATGGTTTATTGACAAACTTATGCTGTAATATTGCTTGGGACTTGACAGTTAACAGTGCAGATCTTCATCTTGTTCTGCACTGTTTGCTTAAGCTTAATCAATTAATTGTAAGCTGTCTTAAGTGTTAGGACCTTCCTTAATTGCTAAAACAAAAGTTGAACTTGCATAACGAAGGAAAGTACCTCAGTAACGGTCTGTTCTGTACTGTTTTTAATTGTACCAGATCATATTGTATTGTGCAAGATCTTTTAAATTAGTTTTCTATGCATAAGTTAATCAATCTGCTAGCTTCTCATTTTTTGCTCATTTTTTCTCTGTCTTATATTTTAGTTATTCCAAAAATGTATTGTATTTATGTTTAGTATTTTATTAACACTATTTGGTTCTATGTTTTAGCTTTGAAGGAAGCAGCAGAAGCTGCAGAGGCCAAGAAAGCTGCTGCCAAAGGTATGCCTTGTTAACCTTCCTCATGCTACATTGTTAATATAAAAACAACTTTTTATCATTTTTTATACAATTTCACACAAACTCAGAGGTATAACTAGACTCTAAGAAGCAAGTAATGCAGATCCAGTCATTGCCTAGCAGGAACTGGCTGAACTGGATATATTCTATTGGCTTAGGTCTAGGATAATCTTTAATCACTTGCTAAAATGACCATTTTTTGGTAACTGCAATGTATTAAAAAACAATAAAAAAACTACAAGAAGAATAGTAGGTTTTGTTTCCTCTGGAACTCTGAGGAGTAAACAAGATTATTTCTAACTACTAAATTACTTTTATAATCAGGACTGTAGCAGCAATCTTTTGTGTTGTTGTCTTGAAGGAGCTTCTTAAGTCAACTAAGAGATATGTTAACACTATTTCTTCTATCATTTTAAAAGGAGGAACTTTATTAAATTTATTTATAAACTCCTTTGTGGGTAGGTGTTTGGTATACAATTACTATGGAAAACTATGATTTTTTCTGCTTGTTGTATTAAGAATGCATGCACACAATATTGAATGTTGTTAAATGTAGATCCAAATGAGTAAAAGTGTTTGAGCATTATACTGAATTTCAGCAAATCAAAAATAAAATAGAGAATATTTAATATATTAAGTCGATGAAAATATCTACCCACAGGGGAGATAACTTAAATAAATTTGTAATAACTACTTAACCAAATTTTGCTTTAAACACAATTATTGCAATAAACTATTAGATTGTGATGTTATACATTATGTACCACAGGAGGGAAGAAGGACAAGAAGGGTGCAGCACCTATGAAGCCCAAACCTCCATCTCCGAAGAAGCCCAAAACTCCAGAGCCAGCCAAGGAGGACAAGGGGAAAGGGGAGGGTGGAGGTGGTGAGGTAGATGCTGAGGAATTCATACCAGTCGAGAAAGAAGTTATTATAGGTATGTTAAGCTAAGCCAGAGTTTACACAGCTTCAATATTTTTTTCAGACACCATATACTAGAAAATCAGGGGGCGCCTATGGCGTAGTGGTAGAGTAGCTGATTTGTATCTCTCTAACTGCTGAGCCTTTTACTGGATGGGTTTGAGTCCCATTGGGGGTGAAGGACTTAATGTGAGAAGGTTTTCCAGGTGACTTGCAGTGTGCCGGTGGTTTAACCAAGACATGTGTCTGGGGTCTTCCTCCACCAAAGAGCTGGATGTTGCTGATATGATCATAAATGGTCGCTACACTGTATTTAACCGGACCTGGTAGCGCAATCGGTAGAGCGTCGGCTCCAGGTACGGGAGGCCCCGGGTTCGATCCCGGACCGCGACATACCAAAGTCGTTAAAAATGGTAGTGGTATAGCTTCCTTGCTAACGCTCAAGCAAATATAAGGGTAGTTCCACGACTGGTTGGCCCGGTGTCAGAATAATGTGACTGGGTGTGGTATCATGCCAGGTGTTCATGGCATGCTATACACAGTGAAGGCAGCACTATATCTGCTTCAAGTGGACACCGTCTCCAGATAACTGAAATACTGTTGGTGGGACGATAAACCCAATAAACAAATAATGTATTTAAAAACACAACAACAAAATCAACAAAAAACAAGAGCACCATGGGTTCTACCCAGACATAATCTGGGGTCTTCTTTAACCATTAATTGATCAGACCTTGCCAATGTGCTTTAGTGTAATGTAAAAAAACAAAAGCTAAAAACAACAAGAAAAAGGTTAGCTGGATTTCAATAATTTCAAGCTGACCAATCATATTTTAGAGATTCATCATAGATACAGTCTTCAAGTTTTATAACTTCTGGCCATGGTTTGAAAATATCAGAAGTGTAGGATCTCAAAAGCAAGAACAAAACTTGTACTGCATGTCTTGCTTTATTATACAAAGCAGTTATTCCTTTGATAATGAAAATAGCTAAAGTATGTGTAATTTTTAACATTTTTTTTTTAAACTTGTACCTACTTGTATCAATTTAATAAATCAAGCAATGCAATTGATGCTGGAGTCATATCAGTATTGAATTTTTTTTTTCATACTTAATCAAAGAAATTACCTTACTTTTTACAAATGCTTAGAAAAGAGATTAAATCTTTGTATGGATGAATTTTTCTTACATTATGAAAATTATCAAGATTTAAGGAAATTGCTTCGAAATTTCAACACAGAACGCATATCAGTGATGTATTTTCTAATTTTTACCATGTATCAGCATAACGAAATATCATTGGTCGAATATATATAAAATGTGTGACATCAATCTAGTTCTGTACTGTCTTTATATAGTCTATATAGATAATCCCACAGGAGTCATATTTATATATATTATAATTATATTAGAAGAATTGAAGATATTTTTTCTGACTTAAGCAAAGATTTTTTTTAAATCCTGAAATTTTTTCTTATATTTGAGAAAGGTTTTTTTTTTTTTATTCATAAAAACATTTAATCCATAGATAAATTTTTTTTTTCAAATTTATGAACATTCTGTAGTTTAAGTAACAGAAAATAACTATGATTCATTTTGGATATGAAGATGTTTCATTGAAAAGCCTGTAGATTCTTTCTTTATTACATCTTCCTCATTCTCCTGTATTTCAGGTGTGGAACCTGCCAACCCAAATGTGCAGGTGAAGGACATTACAGACATCAGGATCCTAGATTCTTTGGTCCAGGCGCATGTCTTGATGGCAGAGCTAGTGGGCCGTGGGTCCCCTCTTTACACAGACAGTCTACTGTTAGCCCATGGATTCCTTCTCAAACTGTGGAAGGTGAGTAATGTGCTGACAAAAAACTTATTACTAACTGAACAAGTATTTGATAGAAAATACAAGTAAAGTTGTTTTGAATGCATACCTGTATGATTGACAATCTTTACACCCTTTCTCCCCACAGGTCAGTGTGCCAGTATCAGGACCTACCATGAAGGAGATCTTGAAGAACCCACCCCCTGCTCCCGAGGCAGATAAATCCAAGGGTTCAGCCAAAAAGAAGGACAAGGGGGCAGACAAGGCAGCCCCTGTGAAGGAGAAACCCAAACGGAAAGGTCCACTGGATGTGCTACCCTCTTCACTGGAGGACTGGGCAACTTATGATGTGCCTGATGAGGTAGGCAATCATTGTGTTTGTTATCAACAACAGTTGCTTGTCATCATAATTATCATTTTTCTCCTCTTTAGCATCATAGTCATCATCAGCATCATCAATATCATTATTATCCTCCTCTTCCTCTTCCTTCTCCTCATCAACATCATCAACATCATCCTCTTCTATTATGATCGTTTTCCTTTTTATTATCATCCTTATTAATTTTTCCTTTAAACTGCTTAGGTAATAATAATATAGTTATAAGTTAGGTATATAAGGTAGGTTGTTGAATTTGTTTTAAATTGTTTTTGAACCTTATTTTTCCATTGTGTCCTCCAGGTTATAGAGGCTTTCAAACACGAGATGATGTTGGAGACAGGAATCAACAAGCACACAATACTAAAACCTGTAAGTCTATAACTTCTGCTTTTGACAATACCAAAATGGTCAAATTTCTGTACAAATTAAAAAATTGGAGAAAAGTTGCCTTTGAAAATAAATGCATTGTTTTCACTTACAACTTCTTCTCTTTATTCATATTTTTACATGAAACAAAAGAAATCATAATATATAATTACACAGTAAAGATTTTGATAAATGGACACATTATGATTTGTCATTATTTACAATTGATGTTGAAGATATATTTTATGCCAAAGTTATTTACATATCCATTTATATGCTTAATCTTTAAAAATACAAGTACATGTAAATAAACATGTATACAGGAGCGAAATATACCAGTGGTAGGATGCACTAGGCCTGGTCATGAGGTCAGTGGTTAAAACCCGGTCAGCTGCCACTAATTGCCTTGTGGAATAATTTATAATTTGTAAATAAATATAAATTGTGTATAAATCGTTACCTGCAATGGTTATAAATGTGACTTTCTGGTGCCATGGGTTGGCTATGATAGTATAGGATTGATGTAAACATGTAATTAAAGGGGATAAACTGTAAAGACAAATGAAGAAGGAGTAGCTATAATAATACTAATAATGATTATAATAAATAATATAAATGTTGAAAGTAGACTATATTTTACTTATGCCTCATCAACTCTTTTTGTCCCTTGTATCTCTTGTTTTACTTTTTTTTTTTGAAGTACATCACTGTGACTAATAATACTTTTTATTAGAAAGCAAGTTCTAGCTATTTTGTGGGAGAAAGACCCCAGACAAATGTCTAAGTAAAACCTCAGGTCTGCTGGAAGACACTTCCACAATAAGTCCTTCACACTGAACCTATGCAGTGAGAGGCTAAGCAGTCAGAGCTCTGTATCTCTACTTATTCAGTTAGTGCAGAATGTAGAATGCAACACCAGGTAGAAAAGGCCTGTCAGAAACATAAGACCTTAAAATGGTACTTTGTTTTCTCTTTCGTTTATGTTTAATTTTAAATGGTAGTTCCACATTTGATTGACCTAGTGTCCAGATAATGTACCAGGGTTTGAGTCCTGTTCATGTCATGCCATCATGATACTTTCCACTGACTAAAACATTTGTTATTAGAATGTAACCTAAAAGTCAGTGTATGTCATCAATCTCTATCATCATCCCTCTCCCATCACTCCAGATGTTGACTTTGCACTACCTGGATTCTCTGACATGTCGTCTGCGTGACCTTGGTCTCAGCCACCTGACGCTGCCCATCATGGCCTTCGAGGACCTTTTGTCACGTGACCTGCTCAACAGTGGCACCCTGCGGTTTTTGGTCCACCTCCAGTCCATGGAACTATGTCAAGAACTTAACCTCACAGCAGGCTGTACCTTCCATGAGAAGAATTGTGGCCCCTTGGTAATCTCTGAGGAGGACCAAGCACTGTAAGTCAATGAAATTATAGTACTGTTCAAAGTTGTGGCCCTTTAATTCCAATCTGAAAAAGATTCCCACATTCTAAATATGATAACATGGCATAAATCTCTAGTGTAGGTAGGGGCTTATGCACATAGAGCTTTCCTATTTTTGATGATGTGTTGTAGATATACCTGTACCTTCATTATGTAATAAACTAAATCAAAGTTTGTATCTAATAGTTTGGACCACGTTTCTTTCCCTAAAACAAACAGATAAGTTAATGTTACCTTAAAAGAAAACAAAAATGCTGTTTATTGATATCCAACATGTTTGTGAAAAGTAAAAAATAACCACCCCTTCATTATTACATTATGTGTTTTCTATCTAAGCCACACTGCATGTTGGCTATTTTTAAACTAAGAAAATGATGATTTCTGAATTGTTCTGTCTTACAATTGAGGTTGTGTTCAGAATTATCTTTGCTTAGACTATAGTAATATTCTATAGACAGACACCTTTAATTCTTCTAACCTATGTCTAATACCCCACCGACATGGCTTTTAAGCTTACAATTAACAATTACTCTACCAAAGTCTTATCAACTTATGCAGCTCCTTATCTTTAATGCTGCCCTTCACCCCTGACAGGTCAAGGGATGAGATCGCCCTCTGGAAGGAGAAGCAGGCCCAGGTGATCAAAGAGGAGCTAAGAGTAAGAGAACAGATAGCTAAACTGGCCCTTGAGACTAAACAACCCGCCAAGTCAACCCTTGCTAAACAACACACCACAGCCAGCTCTCAGGTAAAACTGAAGTATATTGTTTTTAACAAGGCTTAGACTGGTATTTATCAACCATTCTTAAACCTAAGAAATGATAAGTACTCATTTCACCACCCTATAAGTAAAACCTGGTCTTTTAAAGTAGTTTGGATCATGATTTTATAGTAGGTATATAAAAATCTTACTAAATTTCATACTGTTATTTTTAATACTGAATACTAATGACTTTAGTTATAACTGTTGTAAATTAAGTAAGAGTTAAAAAAATACACAAAGACCTTTAATGCTCAGAGCAGAACTGGTCTAAATGACAATGTAGAAAAAAAGCACTTAGACCACTTTTACTATAATCTCTTATTAATTTGCTTAGTTTTCCAGTCACATCAATACTACTTATGTATGTATGTATGTGTGTATGTGATTGTAGGGTGATGTTCACGTGCATTCTCACCTGGGCCGTGTGCTGGGAGCCATACAATTCAGGAAGATCTGGACAGACACAGCAGTCATCCTCATCAGACAGGTATGACCATCAAGTACCAGAGCCAATCAGATTTTAGATAATAATTTAAAGAAAGAGCATTTAATGAAAAAAAATATGCTAACGACTGCATCAAAAAGAGTTAAAGAGAGAATGACAGAAATATTATCTATTGCATCAAATTTACTTTTAACATCATAGCTAAAGGAAACCAGTTTCAATGTTTGGTGCATGCAGAGGGCTTACATTGCATGTGTTTTCTTTGCATTCTCCTGCATAAAGCTTACATTGCATTTTTTGTATCCTTTTTCCTTACATTCTGACAGCTTGTTTAATGAAGAATGATGAAGCTTTCTGAATACATATACCAAATCTTAAGGTCACCACCAAAAGGTGTGAGGGCATGCCAGAGAGATGAAGTTTATTTAAAAAATATTTTATGTGTATACATTCCGGTATATTTTAATTGACAGGGTCACTACCAGAGTGCTCGGGAGTTCCTGAATGAGGCTCACAGTGCTTGTGTTGCCTTCGATGACGTGGAGTTGCAGGCTCAAACCCTGTATCTGCTGGCACAATTGGCCTACGAGGAGGCTCAGTTTGGCCAGGCTGTCAACATCTGCAAGAGGGCTCAGGTATAGTTTCTCACTCTTACCTTGCTAGACATGCATGTATTTCCTTTGGTGGTCATTGGACTTTGGTTCCTCAATTCCATCTTCACATGAACAGGATGCTTCAATCATTTAATCTTCTCTGTGTTCTTTTTTAAAAAAATTATTAAAAAGTTAATTTAATTTCCTATCAACAAATGTTCATAGTTATTCTAATCGAAATACTACCCATCTCTCTTCTAAACACAACGTGGACATTATTTTTCAATGACATCACTACTTTCGTCATATCTTATCAAGCAAAACGTCAGCGCTTGGACATTTATTCAAATGGATCAGTTTTCTTTTCATAGCTTGCATTTGAGAAACCCATCAGAAAGTGCGAGATTATATCTCTGTAAAACCAGTTTAAGCTCCACAGTTGGTCCATATTGCCGACTGACCGTTCCAAGGCAGTAACTGTTGGGTTTCCTCATTTTCATGATTTTGTTAAATGACACATTACAGATTTGTTCTTACATTTACATTTGGCTTGCATGTAAATACCTTTGCCTTGTGCCTTTTCAAATTGTCTACATGCTGCAATGCTCATGGAACTATATATATATTGTGTCATATATATTCTTATTGATGTGTCTATATAGCATATGGTGTAGATCAAAATCAGGCTGCTCTCGTTAAGTCTTTGGCCATATGTTTAGGCAACTCCACATTTAGATGTGAAAGAATGCCTAAGAATAAGTCTGAGTTATTAACCAAAAAAAGCATTTATACTTGTGGTAGATAGAGAATGGATTATATCAGACCACATAGGCTCCACTAGTGTTAAGTGTGAATTATCTGTGGATTATGTGCCCCTGGATGGCTTATTTTATTTGCAGACCTGCATTTTCTGCTAGAAGGTTTAAGGATAGGGAAGCTCTTTGATTACCACAGTTATGCTGTATTAGTGTTCCTTGTAATAAATCACACTACAGGATATGCATTATATTGAAAAATGATACAAAAACTGTTTGCTTTAAAATGAATGATGTAATAATAGTTTTATCATGTCACAGTTTTTGCTTGTACATTAATACATGTATCGGGAATTGTCCTAGTCGTTGCACATTGATCGTCAACTGTTGCCATCTTCACTGTATCTAAATTGTTAAATTAGACTTAGACTACCCTGGCCAACTAATTTTAACAGTGTAATGCTACTTTATTTTTTACTTTGAATTCTTTCCAGCATTGAGTAAGGTGGACTGTGCTGTTGTTCCAGCTCTTTTTATCACATACTGCCTTTGTTTCTATGCAGGAGTTACACAGTGGAGATGAGATGTTCTGGTATAATACCACCATGCTGATGGTGAATGCCACACTTAAGGACTACCAGAACAAGAAGGCCAAGAGAATGGTAGGTGGTTTGACATCATCTGAATAAATGCTTAATTCTTTATTAAAACAAATTCATTATTATTAAACTTAGATTGGGGTTACATTTGTAGCTGGAAGGTTTATAGCAAGAAGGTTCAGATTGTTACAGCTCTATCTGCTTAGCCTCCCAACATGTGGGTTCGAGCCTCTTATGTGGTGAAGTATTTAATGCAGGAAGGTCTTCCAGCTGACCTGCAGTAAGCAGGTTGTTATACCCAAACATTTGTTGAGGGATCTTCCTCTACTTTAATAGCTGGACATCACTTTAATAACCATTATTGGTTGCTGGGACGTATTTCAAAAACAAACAAACAAACTAAAACTTTGATAAATCTGCTGATTAATTTAAATCTATTATTTGCACATGGAAGATATCTCCACCACAAACATCAAAAAAAATAAAAATGACAAAATTCAAACATGGATATGTTTTCTTCTCTGATACAGTTGGCCATATTGTTGTGGTTGAAGCTTCAGATTACATTTTTTAAAATTGTGTTGTTTTTCTAAAAAAGGTTGTCCCTCTTCAATAAAAAAAATTAATTTGCAGACTTTTATGTTTTTAATAAATACTGTACTTTCAAATGTTGTTTGATAGAATTAATATTTTTTTGATAATAAATGTTTTATAAACATGCTTTTTTATCGTGTTTTTTTTTTTCAAATTTAATATTTCCTAACCCAAACATTGTTTTGTTTGTCTTTCTGTATGATTGACCACTACTGTTTTCTAGGCCCGAGGTATTCTTGTACACTCAATTAATGAGTTTACAAGGATTTTGGAAGAGAGACCCAACATGTACTGTGTTCTTGGTTATGTTCTAGCCATGTTTAATATCAGGTATGTCCTATATATATATATATATATATATATTATCAGAGTAATAATATCATGTTAAAAACTTTATCTAAAATTATATGTTTTATGTAGTCAAAACAAGGTTATGCATATGAATGTTTTTGGCAATTTGGTTTGTCTAGAAGGTTTAGCATATGAGTTTAATATTTTAAGCTTGCTTTTCAGTCTTGTATTCTTAGAAATGTCACCTACAATCATGTTATCAGAAGGGACACTCTATACACATAATATTTTTAAAATCTGATTTATTTACATCATTGCTTAACCTCTTATTTTCACTCTTTGTAAGAGGCGCCCATGGTAAAGTCATAGAGTCATGTACTTGTTACTCCAGACTGCTAACTTAATCCATTTAAGTCCCAGTCAAGGCGAAGGACTTTTTGTGGGGAAATCTTCCAGCTGACCTGCAGTGTACCAGTGGTTCTACCCTGACATATGTCTGAGGTCTACCCCTACCAAAATCGCTGGTCTTCTATAATGACTATAAATGTGCCTCTGCAATGTTTTTCAAAAACAAAAGCAAAACATATCAGTAATCTACAAGTCTTCTTGCTAATTACCAAAATTTAAATTGGATGCATTTAAATTGAGGTCATGTTTGAATCATACCAAATTATTCAGGTTGTGTCTTGTAGAAAAGGGTTTTGTTTCCAATATGAGCCTCAGATGTCTGTTTTTGTTGCTAATGCCAGACCCTGGTAGCCCAGTTGGTAGAGTGTTAGTTCCAGGTATGGGAGGCCTCAGTTTCAAATTCCAGGCCATGACATATCAATTGTTAAAAAGAAAAGTGGTACAGCTCCCTTGTTAACATGCAAGCTAATATATATGAAGTCCCTTAACTGGCCAGTCCACTGTCAAAATAAATGAAATGGATGTGGTATCATGCCAGGTGTTCATGGCATACTATTGACAGTGAAGGCAGCATTATATCTGCTTGAAGTAGAGACCATCTTCAAATAACTAAAGTACTGTTGCTGGGACTATAAACCTAACAAACAAATAATTGCTACCATTGTCTTCTCCACCTGTAGGCTTGCTGCCACCCAGTGGTCCATCATCCAGGAGGAGTGCCCCGACATCAACAATCCCCTGGTCATGAGGCGAGTCCATGAGATCTGTGAGGTAAACACTATGTCTCCTATACTGTATCTTTACCATTAGCATAGCAACTTAATTTATTAATAAGCATTTCAAAATATTTTTTATAACAACTGCATTCGAAGGTAAAATTAACCAGAACAAACTCAGCAGTAAATAGTACCATATTGATCATAAGACAGCTACCACTGAGATCTGGCTGATCTGGATCGTTTTGTTGTTGTTGTTGTCTAAGTCTAATCAATTTATGCTTAGTCCTTTACTTGCTGGGAACAACATTCAACCTGTTAAATTGAGCATGTTTTCAGCAAGTAAAGGGTTAGTAGGCTAAAGGTTAGTATGGTGTTTGGCCTTAGGTAGAAGGTAAAGATATAGTGACAGGACATGGGTTTGATTCAATGTCACAACTCTAAAAATGTAACAGGCCTAGCTTTCTTTTCTAAACTAAGTATTAGAATTTTCCATAGAAATTTCTAGCAATTTCCATGCTAGTATAAAGATTTCTCTGTGGCATCAGTTGAAATATGCCGCATTTTCCGCTGAAAATTTAATAAAGGTAAACAGGTTATAGTTTTGAATTAAAAAGTAAAAGTTTATGTTAGCACTATATAGATCTTTAAAAAACTCTCAGTCCTCTGTGGCTAAGTTTTAAGTCCAAGTCTCCGCTTTCATGTGAGGCTGACATTTGGAATATTTTTTCTGTTGTGACATGTCTAGAGATCTCTACCTGTAATTGGCTGTTGTTTCCTCAATGACTTTGTGTGATCTAACTTAAGATTACTGAATGTTTGAATAAAAACCAATCCTGAGTATAACATTTAGTATCATACATGTATCTCATGTAAACAGAAGTTTGAAGCTGGGACCAGTGAGTTAGTGAGGCTGGGGTACCGGCGTGAGGCCCTGTCCCTGATGAAAGAGCACGCCACTATCTTGCAGACCATGGCCAGAGACTCTCTGGAGCCAGAGATCAGGCACACCTATTATCTACAGGTAGGCTATTTATTGAATCTATTTTAGGAATTCCTCAAAAAGTGGATTGTAATTTGACAGAATAAATTGTAGCATAATTTATTGTTTACAAATTACTCAATGAGATGAAATAAGTTGGGATTATAATTAAATTATCTGCCACACCTTAAGGTAAAAAAGCAGATTTTTTTTAAACTTTTAAAAATGAAACTTTGTTATTTATTTTGTTTATTCCCCTTAGTTTTTTGTATAGTTGTGTATGAAACAAGCACAGATGGCCTTACCTTGTAGGGTACAGTTAAACAAGACATTATTGAATATCAGTTGTGCCTTCTGTTGGAATTGAACAATAAGCAAACTTACTATGGTATCTTTCAGCCCCGTTTTTTCCTATTATCTTTTGCTGCACTTTTCGGATATAACTTTATTGTTCATGATAGATTTTTCATTATCTTAATCTGTAGAAATGCTTTAGTTTGGTGTTTTGTGTGTAAACATCACATTTTTGTATCGTTTATACATCTTAACTGCCTCTTCTTTTAGGTATCTAAACAAACAAGTATGTGTTTTGTCAAAATTGTGGCTTAAAGAAAACAGAAACAATAAAACAAAATCCTCTAAAAAATAACCTGTACTGAATTTTCTATCTACTTCCTGTATAAAAAGCAAGTGATATTGCTTAAGAATGAATAGCAAATAGTTTAGATCCTGATCAGACAACCACAGCAGGAGATTGCTTATATAAATCTACTCTGATTTTTTAAGTCTGATCAACTTGTGCTCAGCAGGCAAAGGGTTGTTGTGACTTTTTATTTATTTATTGAGACATAAGACAGAATATTTTTTATACACAATAAAATCAAATAATATAAACAAAGATAATATAAACAGACAATTAATATTTCAAAATTGTAATTAACAAAACAAAAATTACTATCCAAGATTTGGTGTTTATTTGAAGACATGTATACATAATAGGCCTCGAAGTCTAGGCTGACCTGTTAAGCTCAAACATTTATTTCTAATGGGATCCATTTTTCACCCTCTATTTCATGTTGCAGGGCATGTATGTGATGATGGAGGCTGTTACAGCAGCAGAGGTGGTGCTACTGGATGCACAGTCCATGTTCTCATTACAAGACGTATGTAACACACTCATTTGCTATAATTATATAAATTTTTGCTGAAACACTTTACAAACATATCAATGTGTCTTGATTAGCTTTGCAAAATAAAAGATTACAGGTTTGTTAACACTGTTCTTATTTTTGAAAGTAAGATATCTAGTCAGCTTTTCCTTTTTATATTTTTTAAATTCACTTTTGGTGTCTGTGTAATCATTATCACTAGTAACCATCATCAAAATGCCGAATTCTTCAATGTTTGTTGTCAAAAAACACCAAATGGTAAAAATACAATTTCTCTTTTATATTTTTGCTTTTTTGTCTATTTTTGTTTTTTGTGTGTTTTTTATGTAAATTCTTACTAGAAGATTGATCATGTCATTAATTACCATCTCAATTCATGTTTATCACATTTTTTTACTGCCACCGGACCTGGTAGCACAGTTGGTAGAGTGTCCGCTCCAGGTACGGAAGACCCCAGGGTTAGATCCCGGGCCGCAACATACTAAAGTTGTTAAAAATGGTAGTGGTATAGCTCTCTTGCTAACAACGCTGTAGAAAATGTAAGGGTAGTTCCACAACTGGTTGGTCCAGTGTCAGGATAATGTGACTGGGTGTGGTATTATGCCATGTGTTCATGGCATGCTATACACAGTGAAGGCAGCACTATATTTGCTTCAAGTGGACACCATCTCCAGATAACTGAAATACTGTTGGTGGGATGATGAGCCTAATAAACAAATCTTTTACTGCCCTTGGTTTTCTTGTCCAGATCCGAAATGTGTCTCTGCCGATACAGCGAGAGGTGGCTGACATGAAGATAGTGTGTGCACAGTTGATGCTGGAGATCTTCAAGGTGCATGCCAAGGAGATGAGGAACAAACAGCTGGAGGATATACGCAAAGGATCTGTGCTCAAGGTACAGCTGAACACAACATCTGCATTAAGGACTCTAAACTGTTAGCATGCAAAGCAAAAATATATCACACTTAGGCAAATTGTCTAAATCTAGATCAGAGAGCACCCATTGTGTCTGATCTGGTGTCTCCATTAATGAGTATTTGACTTATGGTTGACATGGTTACCAAATAGCCTACAATTCAGGTTGTGTTATATTATTAGGGATGTCAACGGATAGCCAGATATCCGTTCGAATCATCGGATATCCGAATCGACTTTAGTATCCGGATATTCGCATAAAAAATGTAAAATTTTAAATATTTAATTAAATGTTTTGGCCATTTTGTTATCTTTCTGCCCTCATGTCAATGTGCATTCACGCATACGCAGGTGTAACGGCTTATTGACAGGTGGTGACAGGTGGTGACACGCAGTATCGTATATTTGGCTTCACAGTTTTAGAAATGTGCTAAAGCATGATTGTATGTATAATAACATGCTTATTAACCACCAACGTTTGAGGCTTCTACTGATCCATTTTGTTTAGCGAATACTTTCTTTAATTTTGTTGATGAACTCACAGTTAAAGAAATGTGCTAAAGCTTATGTAAAATAATTTGCCAATTAACAGCCATTGTTTGAAGCTATTATTATCCATTTTGATTAAGGATTATTATCTTTAATTTCGTTTGTTCGGCTTTATTAAGAAGAGATAGAGCTACAATTATGTAGACAATTAACAGGTTTTTCCGTTTGGATTGTATAAATAAATTGATGAATATATTATGTTTTTATTTGTTTACGGTGATCTTGACTTATTCACATCCACTTCCTAAACAAATTATTAGTTATGCCTTCCAATCTTCAGTCCGATGTTTGGCGACATTTTGTGAGGTCCGTAGACAAACTATTAAAATGATGAAGTGCCTATGCCAATGGAAATGTTGATTTAATTATTTCCATTGAAATGACGATTTAATTATGTCAATGGAAACGTTAGTAACTCCGCACACTTCCGATTGCAACATCAGAATTAACTAAGATTTATATTCGGATATCCGGATATCTGTTCGGATCATTCGACTGATATCCGGATACCAAATTTAGTATCCTTTGACATCCCTAGTTATTATCAAATGAATGATATGGGATAAGCTTACAAAGCTTTGAGTTGAGACACAAACAAATATGTCTTATCCTTCATCAAAGTCTGTTATTGCAGACTCATATTCAATATCTGCAAGTTGTGTTAGCCACTGCAATTATCAAAGGACTATTTCAAGCACGGAGGTGTTCTTCCAGGCTAGTGTGTCTAGGAATTCAACAGGATGCAATCCCTGTACTCAAATAAGTACCATGTTTCCAGCTTTTGAATAGGTATTTTGAATATTCAGTAGGTCTCAGATCAAAATTCACTTTGCATTCAACACAATGTAGAAAAACATTTAATTGATTAAGAAGGTTGTTTCAGAAAATAATATTTTGTCCTGTTAGTTTGTGCTCATCACAATTTGGTATAATCCTAAATTGATCATGTAGGTTGTCTTGATTTCTTGGACCTAACTTTGCCATTTTTTGCCCGTATTAAATAAATTTTTATTGTCTTGCACTTGAAGACGTGTGCTATAATACCATTTGCAAAGAGCAAAAGTCAAGGTCATGGTCATATTTAAGGTCAGTGCATATTTGTGGGCATTTGTCAATTCCAGTGACATTTCTTGTAAAAAAATGTAAGAAAACAAAACTGAAAAAACTTACTGGTGCTACACATTTTTTGTGTACATAATTTTGTGCACAAGATTTTTAAAAAATGCATATGTGTACAGATTAATCCTCATTTTTCCAGATGGTTGAAGACTTTATCTGTGCAACTCCTATCTACACTCATATGGAGAAAGAATGGACAGAAACTGTCAAGTAAGTATGAATTATTTTGTTGATGGCTTATTTCATAATAATAATAGCTAGTTATCATTCATTGGCAGGACATTTTCCATCAGCATGACAAAAAATATTTACCTTTAACATCTTTTTGGTAAGTGTAACATTTAACTTTTTTCTCTGTTAGCAATCTTATTACGATACCTTGTACCAAAAATGGCAAATTATATTGTTTATTACAATACTGGAGTTATTGTGCTCGCAAATATAAACATTATACTGTCGTTTAACAATGTGGATAGTATTGTGACCATTCTAGAGCCATGTTATTTATACAAAATACCATATTATTTTTTTGTCATAAAAAGATGTAGTAACTTTGAACCATGCCAAAGAAGGAAAGTCATTGGCAAAACTCATATGGTAGTCACTGGCAAAACTCATATGGTAGTCATTGGCAAAACTCATATGGAAGTCATTGGCAAAACTCATATGGTAGTCACTGGCAAAAATCATATGGTAGTCACTGGCAAAACTCATATGGTAGTCACTGGCAAAACTTATATGGTAGTCACTGGCAAAACTCAATGGTAGTCACTGGCAAAACTTATATGGTAGTCATTGGCAAAACTCATATGGTAGTCACTGGCAAAACTTATATGGTAGTCATTGGCAAAACTCATATGGTAGTCACTGGCAAAACTCATATGGTAGTCATTGGCAAAACTCATATGGGAGTCACTGGCAAAACTCATATGGTAGTCACTGGCAAAACTCATGCGGTAGTCATTGGCAAAACTCATACGGTAGTCACTGGCAAAACTCATGCGGTAGTCACTGGCAAAACTCATACGGTAGTCATTGGCAAAACTCATGCGGTAGTCACTGGCAAAACTCATACGGTAGTCACTGGCAAAACTCATGCGGTAGCCACTGGCAAAACTCATGCGGTAGTCACTGGCAAAACTCATGCGGTAGCCACTGGCAAAACTCATGCGGTAGTCATTGGCAAAACTCATGCGGTAGCCACTGGCAAAACTCATATGGTAGTCATTGGCAAAACTCATGCGGTAGCCACTGGCAAAACTCATGCGGTAGTCATTGGCAAAACTCATGCGGTAGCCACTGGCAAAACTCATGCGGTAGTCATTGGCAAAACTCAGGCGGTAGCCACTGGCAAAACTCATGCGGTAGCCACTGGCAAAACTCATGCGGTAGTCACTGGCAAAACTCATGCGGTAGTCACTGGCAAAACTCAGGCGGTAGCCACTGGCAAAACTCATGCGGTAGCCACTGGCAAAACTCATGCGGTAGCCACTGGCAAAACTCATGCGGTAGTCATTGGCAAAATTCATGCGGTAGCCACTGGCAAAACTCATGCGGTAGTCATTGGCAAAATTCATGCGGTAGTCACTGGCAAAACTCATGCGGTAGTCACTGGCAAAACTCATGCGGTAGTCACTGGCAAAACTCATGCGGTAGTCACTGGCAAAACTCATGCGGTAGCCACTGGCAAAACTCATGCGGTAGCCACTGGCAAAACTCATGCGGTAGTCACTGGCAAAACTCATGTGGTAGTCACTGGCAAAACTCATGCGGTAGTCACTGGCAAAACTCATGCGGTAGTCACTGGCCAAACTCATGCGGTAGTCACTGGCCAAACTCATGCGGTAGTCACTGGCCAAACTCATGCGGTAGTCACTGGCCAAACTCATGCGGTAGTCACTGGCCAAACTCATGCGGTAGTCACTGGCCAAACTCATGCGGTAGTCACTGGCCAAACTCATGCGGTAGTCACTGGCCAAACTCATCCGGTAGTCACTGGCAAAACTCATGCGGTAGTCACTGGCAAAACTTATACGGTAGTCACTGGCAAAACTTATGCGGTAGTCACTGGCAAAACTCATGCGGTAGTCACTGGCAAAACTCATACGGTAGTCACTGGCAAAACTCATGCGGTAGTCACTGGCAAAACTCATACGGTAGTCATTGGCAAAACTCATACGGTAGTCACTGGCAAAACTCATACGGTAGTCACTGGCAAAACTCATATGGGAGTCACTGGCAAAACTCATAGGGTAGTCATTGGCAAAATTCATACTGTAGTCACTGGCAAAACACAATGGTAGCCACTGGCAAAACTCATATGGGAGTCATTGGCAAAACTCATATGGTAGTCATTGGCAAAACTCAAGCGGTAGTCACTGGCAAAATTCATACGGTAGTCACTGGCAAAACTCATGCGGTAGTCACTGGCAAAACTCATATGGTAGTCATTGGCAAAACTCATGCGGTAGCCACTGGCAAAACTCATATGGTAGTCATTGGCAAAACTCATACGGTAGTCACTGGCAAAACTCATACGGTAGCCACTAGCAAAACTCATATGGTAGTCACTGGCAAAACTCATATGGTAGTCATTGGCAAAACTCATGCGGTAGCCACTGGCAAAACTCATGCAGTAGTCATTGGCAAAACTCATATGGAAGTCATTGGCAAAACTCATATGGTAGTCACTGGCAAAAATCATATGGTAGTCAGTGGCAAAACTCATACGGTAGTCAGTGGCAAAACTCATATGGTAGTCACTGGCAAAACTCATATGGGAGTCACTGGCAAAACTCATATGGTAGTCATTGGCAAAACTCATACTGTAGTCACTGGCAAAACACAATGGTAGCCACTGGCAAAACTCATATGGGAGTCATTGGCAAAACTCATATGGTAGTCACTGGCAAAATTCATACGGTAGTCACTGGCAAAACTCATGCGGTAGTCACTGGCAAAACTTATATGGTAGTCATTGGCAAAACTCATGCGGTAGCCACTGGCAAAACTCATATGGTGGTCACTGGCAAAAGTCATGCTGTAACCACTGGCAAAACTCATATGGTAGTCATTGGCAAAACTCATGCGGTAGCCACTGGCAAAACTCATATGGTAGTCATTGGCAAAACTCATATGGGAGTCATTGGCAAAACTCATATGGTAGTCACTGGCAAAACTCATGCGGTAGTCACTGGCAAAACTCATACGGTAGTCACTGGCAAAACTCATACAGTAGCCACTGGCAAAACTTATATGGTAGTCATTGGCAAAACTCATGTGGTAGCCACTGGCAAAACTCATGTGGTAGTCATTGGCAAAACTCATGCGGTAGCCACTGGCAAAACTCAATGGTAGCCACTGGCAAAACTCATATGGGAGTCACTGGCAAAACTCATACGGTAGTCACTGGCAAAACTCATACGGTAGTCATTGGCAAAACTCATGCGGTAGCCACTGGCAAAACTTATATGGTAGTCATTGGCAAAACTCATGTGGTAGCCACTGGCAAAACTCATGCGGTAGCCATTGGCAAAACTCATGTGGTAGCCACTGGCAAAACTCAATGGTAGCCACTGGCAAAACTCATATGGGAGTCATTGGCAAAACTCATATGGTAGTCACTGGCAAAACTCATGCGGTAGTCACTGGCAAAACTCATACGGTAGTCACTGGCAAAACTCATACGGTAGTCACTGGCAAAACTCATACGGTAGTCACTGGCAAAACTCATACGGTAGTCATTGGCAAAACTCATGCGGTAGCCACTGGCAAAACTTATATGGTAGTCATTGGCAAAACTCATGTGGTAGCCACTGGCAAAACTCATGTGGTAGTCATTGGCAAAACTCATGCGGTAGCCACTGGCAAAACTCATATGGTAGTCATTGGCAAAACTCATATGGTAGTCATTGGCAAAACTCATGCGGTAGCCACTGGCAAAACTCATACGGTAGTCACTGGCAAAACTCATGCGGTAGCCACTGGCAAAACTCATGCGGTAGTCATTGGCAAAACTCATGCGGTAGCCACTGGCAAAACTCATATGGTAGTCACTGGCAAAACTTATACGGTAGTCACTGGCAAAACTCATGCGGTAGCCACTGGCAAAACTCATGCGGTAGTCATTGGCAAAACTCATATGGTAGTCATTGGCAAAACTCATGCGGTAGCCACTAGCAAAACTCATGCGGTAGTCACTGGCAAAACTCATATGGTAGTCACTGGCAAAACTCATACGGTAGTCACTGGCAAAACTCATGCGGTAGCCACTGGCAAAACTCATGTGGTAGTCATTGGCAAAACTCATATGGTAGTCACTGGCAAAACTCATATGGTAGTCACTGGCAAAACTCATACGGTAGTCATTGGCAAAACTCATGCGGTAGCCACTAGCAAAACTCATGCGGTAGTCACTGGCAAAACTCATATGGTAGTCACTGGCAAAACTCATACGGTAGTCACTGGCAAAACTCATGCGGTAGCCACTGGCAAAACTCATGCGGTAGTCATTGGCAAAACTCATGCGGTAGCCACTGGCAAAACTCATATGGTAGTCACTGGCAAAACTTATACGGTAGTCACTGGCAAAACTCATGCGGTAGCCACTGGCAAAACTCATGCGGTAGTCATTGGCAAAACTCATATGGTAGTCACTGGCAAAAATCATATGGTAGTCAGTGGCAAAACTCATACGGTAGTCACTGGCAAAACTCATATGGGAGTCACTGGCAAAACTCATATGGTAGTCATTGGCAAAACTCATACTGTAGTCACTGGCAAAACACAATGGTAGCCACTGGCAAAACTCATATGGGAGTCATTGGCAAAACTCATATGGTAGTCATTGGCAAAACTCAAGCGGTAGTCACTGGCAAAATTCATACGGTAGTCACTGGCAAAACTCATGCGGTAGTCACTGGCAAAACTCATATGGTAGTCATTGGCAAAACTCATGCGGTAGCCACTGGCAAAACTCATATGGTAGTCACTGGCAAAAGTCATGCTGTAACCACTGGCAAAACTCATATGGTAGTCATTGGCAAAACTCATATGGGAGTCATTGGCAAAACTCATATGGTAGTCACTGGCAAAACTCATGCGGTAGTCACTGGCAAAACTCATACGGTAGTCACTGGCAAAACTCATACAGTAGCCACTGGCAAAACTTATATGGTAGTCATTGGCAAAACTCATGTGGTAGCCACTGGCAAAACTCATGTGGTAGTCATTGGCAAAACTCATGCGGTAGCCACTGGCAAAACTCAATGGTAGCCACTGGCAAAACTCATATGGGAGTCACTGGCAAAACTCATACGTTAGTCACTGGCAAAACTCATACGGTAGTCATTGGCAAAACTCATGCGGTAGCCACTGGCAAAACTTATATGGTAGTCATTGGCAAAACTCATGTGGTAGCCACTGGCAAAACTCATGCGGTAGCCATTGGCAAAACTCATGTGGTAGCCACTGGCAAAACTCAATGGTAGCCACTGGCAAAACTCATATGGGAGTCATTGGCAAAACTCATATGGTAGTCACTGGCAAAACTCATGCGGTAGTCACTGGCAAAACTCATACGGTAGTCACTGGCAAAACTCATACGGTAGTCACTGGCAAAACTCATACGGTAGTCACTGGCAAAACTCATACGGTAGTCATTGGCAAAACTCATGCGGTAGCCACTGGCAAAACTTATATGGTAGTCATTGGCAAAACTCATGTGGTAGCCACTGGCAAAACTCATGTGGTAGTCATTGGCAAAACTCATGCGGTAGCCACTGGCAAAACTCATATGGTAGTCATTGGCAAAACTCATGTGGTAGTCATTGGCAAAACTCATGCGGTAGCCACTGGCAAGACTCATACGGTAGTCACTGGCATAAGTCATGCTGTAACCACTGGCAAAACTCATATGGTAGTCATTGGCAAAACTCATGCGGTAGCCACTGGCAAAACTCATATGGTAGTCATTGGCAAAACTCATATGGGAGTCATTGGCAAAACTCATATGGTAGTCACTGGCAAAACTCATGCGGTAGTCACTGGCAAAACTCATACGGTAGTCACTGGCAAAACTCATACAGTAGCCACTGGCAAAACTTATATGGTAGTCATTGGCAAAACTCATGTGGTAGCCACTGGCAAAACTCATGTGGTAGTCATTGGCAAAACTCATGCGGTAGCCACTGGCAAAACTCAATGGTAGCCACTGGCAAAACTCATATGGGAGTCACTGGCAAAACTCATACGGTAGTCACTGGCAAAACTCATACGGTAGTCATTGGCAAAACTCATGCGGTAGCCACTGGCAAAACTTATATGGTAGTCATTGGCAAAACTCATGTGGTAGCCACTGGCAAAACTCATGCGGTAGCCATTGGCAAAACTCATGTGGTAGCCACTGGCAAAACTCAATGGTAGCCACTGGCAAAACTCATATGGGAGTCATTGGCAAAACTCATATGGTAGTCACTGGCAAAACTCATGCGGTAGTCACTGGCAAAACTCATACGGTAGTCACTGGCAAAACTCATACGGTAGTCACTGGCAAAACTCATACGGTAGTCACTGGCAAAACTCATACGGTAGTCATTGGCAAAACTCATGCGGTAGCCACTGGCAAAACTTATATGGTAGTCATTGGCAAAACTCATGTGGTAGCCACTGGCAAAACTCATGTGGTAGTCATTGGCAAAACTCATGCGGTAGCCACTGGCAAAACTCATATGGTAGTCATTGGCAAAACTCATGTGGTAGTCATTGGCAAAACTCATGCGGTAGCCACTGGCAAGACTCATACGGTAGTCACTGGCATAAGTCATGCTGTAACCACTGGCAAAACTCATATGGTAGTCATTGGCAAAACTCATGCGGTAGCCACTGGCAAAACTCATATGGTAGTCATTGGCAAAACTCATATGGGAGTCATTGGCAAAACTCATATGGTAGTCACTGGCAAAACTCATGCGGTAGTCACTGGCAAAACTCATACGGTAGTCACTGGCAAAACTCATACAGTAGCCACTGGCAAAACTTATATGGTAGTCATTGGCAAAACTCATGTGGTAGCCACTGGCAAAACTCATGTGGTAGTCATTGGCAAAACTCATGCGGTAGCCACTGGCAAAACTCAATGGTAGCCACTGGCAAAACTCATATGGGAGTCACTGGCAAAACTCATACGGTAGTCACTGGCAAAACTCATACGGTAGTCATTGGCAAAACTCATGCGGTAGCCACTGGCAAAACTTATATGGTAGTCATTGGCAAAACTCATGTGGTAGCCACTGGCAAAACTCATGCGGTAGCCATTGGCAAAACTCATGTGGTAGCCACTGGCAAAACTCAATGGTAGCCACTGGCAAAACTCATATGGGAGTCATTGGCAAAACTCATATGGTAGTCACTGGCAAAACTCATGCGGTAGTCACTGGCAAAACTCATACGGTAGTCACTGGCAAAACTCATACGGTAGTCACTGGCAAAACTCATACGGAAGTCACTGGCAAAACTCATACGGTAGTCATTGGCAAAACTCATGCGGTAGCCACTGGCAAAACTTATATGGTAGTCATTGGCAAAACTCATGTGGTAGCCACTGGCAAAACTCATGTGGTAGTCATTGGCAAAACTCATGCGGTAGCCACTGGCAAAACTCATATGGTAGTCATTGGCAAAACTCATATGGAAGTCATTGGCAAAACTCATGCGGTAGCCACTGGCAAAACTCATACGGTAGTCACTGGCAAAACTCATGTGGTAGCCACTGGCAAAACTCATACGGTAGTCACTGGCAAAACTCATGTGGTAGCCACTGGCAAAACTCATGCGGTAGTCATTGGCAAAACTCATGCGGTAGCCACTGGCAAAACTCATATGGTAGTCACTGGCAAAACTTATACGGTAGTCACTGGCAAAACTCATGCGGTAGCCACTGGCAAAACTCATGCGGTAGTCATTGGCAAAACTCATATGGTAGTCATTGGCAAAACTCATGCGGTAGCCACTAGCAAAACTCATGCGGTAGTCACTGGCAAAACTCATATGGTAGTCACTGGCAAAACTCATACGGTAGTCACTGGCAAAACTCATGCGGTAGCCACTGGCAAAACTCATGCGGTAGTTATTGGCAAAACTCATATGGTAGTCACTGGCAAAACTCATACGGTAGTCACTGGCAAAACTCATATGGTAGTCACTGGCAAAACTCATACGGTAGTCATTGGCAAAACTCATGCGGTAGCCACTAGCAAAACTCATGTGGTAGTCACTGGCAAAACTCATATGGTAGTCACTGGCAAAACTCATACGGTAGTCACTGGCAAAACTCATGCGGTAGCCACTGGCAAAACTCATGCGGTAGTCATTGGCAAAACTCATGCGGTAGCCACTGGCAAAACGCATATGGTAGTCACTGGCAAAACTTATACGGTAGTCACTGGCAAAACTCATGCGGTAGGCACTGGCAAAACTCATGCGGTAGTCATTGGCAAAACTCATATGGTAGTCACTGGCAAAACTCATGCGGTAGTCACTGGCAAAACTCATACGGTAGTCACTGGCCAAACTCATACGGTAGTCACTGGCAAAACTCATACGGTAGTCACTGGCCAAACTCATGCGGTAGTCACTGGCCAAACTCATATGGTAGTCACTGGCAAAACTCATACGGTAGTCACTGGCAAAACTCATATGGTAGTCACTGGCAAAACTCATACGGTACTCACTGGCAAAACTCATGTGGTAGTCACTGGCAAAACTCATGCGGTAGTCACTGGCCAAACTCATGCGGTAGTCACTGGCCAAACTCATACGGTAGTCACTGGCAAAACTCATACGGTAGTCACTGGCCAAACTCATATGGTAGTCACTGGCAAAACTCATACGGTAGTCACTGGCAAAACTCATACGGTAGTCACTGGCCAAACTCATGCGGTAGTCACTGGCCAAACTCATACGGTAGTCACTGGCAAAACTCATACGGTAGTCACTGGCCAAACTCATGCGGTAGTCACTGGCCAAACTCATATGGTAGTCACTGGCAAAACTCATACGGTAGTCACTGGCAAAACACATACGGTAGTCACTGGCAAAACTCATGCGGTAGTCACTGGCAAAACTCATATGGTAGTCATTGGCAAAACTCATACGGTAGTCATTGACATAACTCATACGGTAGTCACTGGCAAAACTCATATGGTAGTCACTGGCAAAACGCATATGGTAGTCATTGGCAAAACTCATATGGTAGTCACTGGCAAAACTCATATGGTAGTCACTGGCAAAACTCATACGGTAGTCATTGGCAAAACTCATACGGTAGTCATTGGCAAAACTCATATGGTAGTCACTGGCAAAACGCATATGGTAGTCATTGGCAAAACTCATACTGTAGTCATTGGCAAAACTCATGCGGTAGTCACTGGCAAAACTCATACGGTAGTCATTGGCAAAACTAATAAGAAAGTCTGGCAAAGCTTATATAGAAGTCAATGACAAAACTTATATGGTGGTTTCTGGCAAAACTAATAAAACAGCCACTGGCAAACTAATTTGATAGTCAATAGACCATTTCAAACCAAGCGTCTAGCCAATCCTATTCCGCTGATCAAGTAGACGCTTTGTGAGAAAATCTCGCGAGACTCGACCTGTTTTGCAAAACTGGGGGCTCTTCACTTCCGGATTTTGTATTATCTAATTGAACGTAATACAGTGTTGAAAATCATGAAATTGACAAAAGTTCAACGTCTGAATAACCATAAGTTGCCAAATAGTGCACGTATACAATCATCAATTGAAAGTTAAATAAAACAACCGTATTAAAAACGAACTTATATCACGTCCATTTACATGTTAAATATTAAAGAAATTATAATCATTACCGCTATTAAATTTATCTGGCCACACATGATCATCATCATGATCCCATATTACCTGTATAATCACCTTTAATCATCATCATCAGCAGCAGCATCACCGCCATCACGATCTACATCGTAATCGTCATGGGCATCACCGTAACCGTTTTTACCATTTACATAATAATCATAAACAGCATCGGTATCACCGTCATCATTATCAGCAGTAGCAGCAGCAGCATCACCGTCATTTGCATCATCATTACTTTAGTTACAGGGGTATGGATCTTTGTCAAGCAAATTCTTATGCTTCTAATCTTATGTTGTTATATATCTTATAATGAACAATGTTGTAAATTTGGACAATGGTGTCAAAATCCCTATTTCTTAATGCATCGGTCACATAATGCGCTATTACGTATAAATGATTAATAGGAATTCGTGGACTGCGATTCAAAATCTGCGTACAACTTTTGACTTTACTTGATTTGCAATTATTTGAATGAGGGTCTACACGCCTGGCTACGTCTTATATTCCTATTCATGGCTTGAATGTTCTATGCCAAAATGTGGTCTAAAGTGGGCCCTACCGGGTACTTAATTTTTGTACCCATTTAAAGATAGAAATGTATTAATTTAAAATATCGTTTTGTAAATTCATATTACCGGGTATGTTTCTCTATGGGCGTGGGTCCCTTTCATACCATCATAAAGTTCTACTCTAATTGAATCCCTAATTTTATGACATGAGCGGACACCCCAACTAATTAAGCTAATTGGCAGTTTTATGACACCTTGTTTGTCTAGTGGACAGGAAGGGGTACGCGACTATTCGACCCCACGACTATTCAACCCCTACCTGTTCCAGGCGACAATTCAACCCCTCGACTATTCGACCCCAGCTGAAAAAATTAAGGCGACTATTCGACCCCAATATAGTTATATGGCTGTATGCTGTTTAGAACAGAAAAGAACAGTTGATGTTTAAAGTGTTTTTTCTGTTATATATAATATGGTTTTTGACTATGTTATGATAATAATAAATATATATGTCAAGATTTAATGTTTCTTTTCCGTTTCTTCCATATTTATTGATAATATAATACACAATACCCGAATCACTTGAAAAAAACAACAACGTTGGCAGAAATATGAAATTTAATCTGTGTGACACAATGATCTTTGTATAGAATCGTATTTTGATACTTTTAATTGTGTTTAATATTTGAATGACGTAAATAATATCAAAGTGCGATAAAATGGAACAACTGGATAGAACAGAACAAATCTTTATTCCTTTAGGTATACAACATATACTACATGAAGAACTATATAGAATAAAGAGGTAGGAGAAGTAACAAAAGGTTATGGTGGTTGGGGTGACGTAGTACAAAACAGTGAAATGAGTGACGGGAGAGAGAGAGAGAAAGAAAGACAGAGAGAGAAAAATAATGAGACGGTGGAGACAGGAAAGAAAGTGAATACATGTATATATGATGTACATGATATAGTACAAGATAAATCCAGTGTTGTTCAATTAAAGTAATAATTAAAGTATTTTTTCAAGCGTCGAATAATTAATTAAAGTGTTGTTACCACAATTTGAAACATATAATGATTGCACAGTTAACTATACGTGGTTACTGAAATTGGGTAATTAAGTCATCAAACAAAAACCCATTGTTGAAGTATTGGTTGTTGTCGTTGATTGGTTTTCTCACCTGTCGCGCGATTAAATAATGATTGGTTAAGTTCTTTTCATGTAGCCGGTTTAATTGATGATTTAATTTGAAAAAAAAACTACGTTACTTGATTAAAAAATTATTTATGTTTACATGTATAAATCTCATTCAAACAAATTAGCAGTAAATTAAATACAGTCATTATGTTTGTAACGAACATACTAAAACAGCAATTACACTAATTATAATAATTTATATTAGCCGTATGCAATCTCGTCCTAACTTTTGCTTAAAATTTCGTCTTTTCATAATTGAAGCATTGTACCGTTTTATTCTCACCGTGTGTATTGGTTGCCTGTTGACACTGACACCTCATCTACTTTCGTGTATATATTGAATGCCTATTGTTACTAACACCTCATTTACGCTGTCTAAATCTTGAGCACAAAGTGTGTTCCCTCTCCTCACTCTGGGGTCTGTTACTTCTTTCGTCTCCTCCCTGTTTGCATGTCTGCTCCCTCCTCTTTGTCCTTTCTTAACTCATTTTAACTTATTATTTTTGAACCGGAACTAACAGTTATGTATCAATATAGGAATGATATAACTTGCCTCATGTTGTACAACGTTGTACTGGACACGTAATAAATGTAGGTCTGTCTGTCTGATAATCTGTGTATAATTAGAATACATTGGTTTGTTAACTTTCTCTTATATTGAAAATTAAGTGGATCTTGGGCGAATACCGCATCATCCGCAAAAAGTAGAAGAAATACTTGTAGGTTGTCAATGGTAATAATACAATTCTCGCAGTTTTGTCTATTTTTGGTGTCAAGCTCATTAAAACGTTTGTCAATTAGGTTTACAGTTTTTTTTTCATTTTTGTCATTTTTGTTTACCTTTTCTTTGATGGACTGTAATTCCTTCATCATGTCTGATGCCCACTGTGGTGTTTGTGTTTGGCCTGCGAACTGGTAGAGTGCTGGCGGTGATTGAACATATTGACCAGGGTACGGGCAATAGTTCGGCACTGGATTGGCTACTGGATTCATTTCCGTTACAAAATGCTTATTTATCATAAACTGTGGCGTAACGGGGCTCCATAGTAGAAACGCAACATCATCCCATGATTACAATTTTATTAATGAAAGTTACATTTCGTACTGTTCTTAAACGTTTGTTGCTACTTACTTGTTTAAATTATTAATAAATATATTATTCAAATGCATATGGAAAAATACCTAAAAAGAGAAAAAAACAAAACAAAAAAAAACAAGAAAGACGGAGTATATACCTAATACCGTCTATGCCTTTGTTGTTGTTTATTTAATCCCAACTAATGCTGTGTAAATAATGTTCTTTTTTTTATGAGTATATATCATATTATTTACCAAACAAAAATTGAACCTATACAAATCTAATACAAGTTATAATTAATTAAAAAGAATATTACAAATATCAATCTATTTCCCACTTTAACAACCCCCCTAGCCATTACAATCTTAAGCCACAAGTTACTATTATATCATAGATACACTCAATAACGATACTAATATCATGACACAGAATTTACCATACTTTACAAACAATAAAATGCAAAGATAAAATACTATAACGCTAACATTTTACTGGGGGGTCGAATAGTCGTGGGGTTGAATTGTCGCCAGGGGTTGAATAGTCGCACCTTTTTACAGGTAGGGGTTGAATAGTCGTGGGGTCGAATAGTCGAGGGGTCGAATAGTCGCTGAGCCGACAGGAAGTGTGACCGTGTTTTGGCGTCTTTTCCCCTTCGCAAGAATTAACACATGCATCCGCTATGCAGCTGTGTTTGAAACTGTCACCATATGGCAGTCGTGTGGTTTATGACCTTCACCATTTACAGACCAATATGCATTGACTTACGCGAGGACAACAAAAAGGACAAAACACTAAGGTCTACAATATCTTTTTTGGCTCATAAAAGGACCTAACACTATATTTAGCAGTACCCACAATGGTGCACTCTTTCCCAACCCCACTATTTTTTTCGTTAAGGAAGAGGAAACGTGGATGTTGGGATTTCAAAGAACACAATCTAATGGGTATTTTCATCTCGTGTTTATTGCAAAGGTATTATTTTAATAGCTCGCCTATTCTTTTGTAGTTAATCCATACCTTAAATATAAATAATTCCTTTATAAAAATGCTTATGATCATTCAATGGACTAAAGAAGTTTGTAAGGATATTTATATAAGTAAAAACATGCGCAGTCTGAAATATTGCTACATAGTAAAGTTTCCCCCCTCCACTCTCACTCTTTTAGAACTTATATTTATGCCGCGAAGGTAAATCGTCAATAACGTTGCATATTTTTTCATAGCACACGCCGTTCACGTGTACTTATCATTTTTAATCTCTCAACAGTACCCAACGTTCACACCCTCTCTATCTTCTAAATGGCAGCTTGAAGACAATTATCGATCGATATCATGTTACACAGTATTGTGAAATAATGGGTCGCTCAATTTGACACAAAAATATTTCTTTTCGGCGACTTCAAATGATAGTGACCGTCGATTGTTTCCCAGAATTTTCTTTGTTGTTGCAGTGTTAGCCAGAGAGCCCTCCGCGCCAGAAAGAAATAACACCGCATTTATTTTTTACAACCTTGAAGAAATTAAAATCAAAGTGATGTAATAGCGACTCCATGTTATAAGTGCGTGAGCAATGTTGTTAATTGGCGATAATATGTGCAAACCGAAAAAAAACCCAACTTGTTTTCTAAGAAAGTACGGACACAAATGATGAAATCCTTTGCGCAAGAGCCCCCAGTTTTGACAATCGAAAGAAAACGGGTCAAGTCTCGTAGCGCGAGATATAAATCGGCGCATGCGCACTGGATGTTTGAAATGGTCTATTGCAAATATATGATGGTTTTGTCAAAAGAATTCCATAATAGCTACTTATTGTACTGTTTATTTTCCTTGCAGGGTTATTGTGGAGGATGCCCTTCTCAAGTTCCTGGACTCCCACAATCTGTCACAGCAATTGCCCTTACTCAAGGCTAAGGTATGCACTGACTCTTTCAACAATTTCATTTTCCATCATAATGGATGTTTCATTGTATTTGATATTTTTTTTTATCTATTGAAACTTCAATACTGATATTCTCATCCCCAAAAGTCATGACTGACTTTAATTGTGAATTATTCAGAATCTCAATGCATATTTACATTGCAGGCATTGCTGGGTATTGGTCAGTGTCTACGAACTCTGGCTTTCCACCGGAATCCTGACCAGCCCACACAGTGGCATGTACTGGAAATGGTGAGAATTGTTATTTTCTTACAGGCATTGGAAATGGCTTTCTTAAGACACCTCTCTCCAATCCAAAATTACACAGATCACAGCTAGATGTCCCAATTTTGTGTATTATACATAGGAATGTCATGAGGGGAGGGTAAAAAGAGTAAGTCACACTTGATGCTTATGAGTTTCCTACACTGCCATTGCTCAGCTAGACTCCAATCTCCACCCCTTCCCTGATAGCACTGCAGCTTAAGGCTTTATCCAGCTAAGTAAAATCACCCCATTCCCTCTACCCGCCATAACCCAGTTACCTCCCACTGCGAATCCAGGTAAGGCCACATTACAAATTCAAATGCCTTTAACAAATAAAGGCATTGTTCCTGTAAAGCATACAGTGCTGCCCTAAGGAATTAATGTGGAAAGGTCTACCAGTTGATCTGTAGTCTTCTGGTTCTATCTAGAAGTTTGTCTGGGTTTTTTGCCATCAAAAAAGCTAGACATAGCTATAATGCTCAAAATTGGTCACTGGTTTGTTTTTCAAAAACAAAAACAAGCTATGCCAAAAGTATGAAGTCATACCTTTACTAAGTGAATGGTTACACTTCTAGTCATATTATGATTATTCTTTGTAACACATACTTGTTGCTTTATAAGCCTTTCAACAATAAATACAGTTACTAACAGTGCTAGCATTTTATGGACAAATGGTATGATACCACACCTGGTTATATTTTCCTGGCACCAGACTAACATTTTCTTGTTAGCATAGGGAGAGCAATAAGAATATAAATACCATTCTTACCTTGAATGCTCAGATATTTAAAAACCAAAAACAACACAATACTGTTGCAGGAGTTGGCTAAGATCAGCACCTGTGAGGAGGGAGAAGATGAGAAGGAGGAGGAGTTGGATAAACATTCTCGTCAGTTCCTAAAGTACGCCAAACAGATCAGAGACATGAAAGTAAGAAAGATTATCTGTTATGAGTATAAACTCCAAGTCTGCTTTGACAATTTAATTAGGCTTGTGAAAATAGTGTAGACTCAAATCAGCCAAATTCCTACTGGGAGCTATATGTTAAGAAGCTGCAGAGACATTAGCAAAATGATCAGTCAGTGTTGCATGTAGATGTTAGTGACAATTAAAAATTAAGTTCGGATTATTGACAAATATTGCAGTTTCTAGCTTAAAGGCATCTCAAGAGCCTTATATAAGTGACCCCCCCCCCATTTATTGCCCCACCCAACATGTGAGGGCATCTGTTTTCTGATAAGCCAGGCTGCCACAGTCTGTAACGATGTGTCTGTCACACAGGTATTGTTCAAGATCCAAGTGTATGTATGCTATATCTGGGGGTTGAACATAGTCATTCACAGTTTGTAAAGGAAACAGTTGTGAATATACCAATTACGCAATCCAATATATATATATATATATATGATTTGTAAACTGTAACGAAACGTTTCTAACAAAAGCAATTTAAAAAGTCATTCATTGTCAGAATAATGTCCTTCAGACTCATTTTAAGTCATTTTGAATACTAAAACTTGTATCTCTCATGTATTTTCAAAATTAAATATTTAGCTATGAAATAAATACATAATCTTGCAGTTACAAAATTGACACCTAGTAATTAATGCAATAAAGAATTTGTAAGGGATCATATAGTAAACAACCCACATTATCACTAACAATAATGTTTGTGGCTTTGTGCAAAACTAGGCTTCTGTCTCACATCCATACTAGCAGAGGTATTACTGTGACAGATTAGTACTATGTTGGCTAAAGACTCCCTGCAGTGATGACCAGCAATTAGCAGGTCTGGTCATAGCATGTGGGGGCCTGGCTCAGTGGGATACCACATTCCTTTCGAGATGCCTTTAACTCTTTACTTGTTGGAAAATAATGTCTGAACTTTCTTTTTGTGTGTTATGTCTCGTCTCTGTGTTTTTTGTCACATTTACATTTACCTTGTCTGCCTTGGTCTGCAGGTAGATAAAATTTAAATATCTGTGAAAATTTTGATAGGACCTTTTCTTATTTACCTATTGTAACAAAGAATGCAAACTTTAAAGTAAGTTGTCATAAGAACTCCATGATAATAGTAATAATGTTGTAAGTATCCTGACTGTACGACTTAATATGCATCTCTCCTCGCCAGATGGCAGACGAGTCCAGTCGCCAGTACCTGCTACAGGCCACGGAGGCTCTACTACAGGTGCTCAATCTGGCACTCAACAAGAAGTTCCATGTAAGTATACAATACATTCATTATCATTATCATGCATTATTAATATTTCTTCTACTTTTTTACTTTTTACTTATTGTTGTTGTTATATAGTTTTATCTTTATCATAAAGCAATTTCCTCCTCGAAGCTTTAATTGTAGGATGATGTTTTCGTAAGATGTCATTTCATGAAATGGAAATGTGACTCAGTATTTTATATAGACCTTACCTATGTGCTGGTCAAAAGTTGTTTTTTTTTCAACTCTACTCTAATTTAGATAAATGCTTATAAATATTTAAAGGAACTTTGTAATTATATTGATTTATGTCTGTTTAAACCTCAAGCAAGGGAAATGTTCAAGACCATAAAATTACTGTTTTTATTATTTGCTCACTTCCTTCCACTTCAGGACATTGCAGCCAGTGCTACCTTGGAGCTGGTGGAGATATTTGGTCAGTATGACGCGGCCATCTGCAGCTCCTTCCTAGCCCTGTTCCAGAGTTGCCAGACATCTCTGCGACTAGAGGATCTGCTGCACAAGGCCCAGATGGACCCATGCGAGTCTAAGCTGGCAGCTCTCCTGCGCCAGAAACAACAGCTCCACTCCAGGGACATCCAGTACAACACCACCACAAGCAGTCTAATGAAGACAGTCACAGCCAGCCTTGAAAATGACTGGCAGGTATGTATAAAACTTAGCTTGGCAATAATATCATTCAAGTCATGATACAACTAATTTCCACTGAAATCATTTGTAAAATTGCTTGCTTGTTTGTTTGATGCAATTTCGATAAAATTGTCAGTCAGTGCAAAATAGGGCAGGCTGTAGCTGTTGTCAGTTACAGAGGTGTCAAACTCTGAGAAGCATTAGTATAAAAAAAAAATTTGACCAAAATAATAAGTAATAATTTGCTTTAAGGGAATGTGATTGACATATTTAAATGATACATTACTATGCATCATGATACAAATGATCATAACATTTTTATAATAGAATATATAAGTAGATGATATTATAGCACATAAATACTTAATATTAAAATACCTAATACTGTGATTTGACTGTATTAAATTATGAATACTATATTTCCTGGTTTACCTAATAGTTTATTTGGACATGTTGACCATGGAGGTGAAGGAAAATAGGCATGTATATGATTAAGAAGAAAGTAGATTGGGAAAGTAATATAACACTGGGTAATGCTAGTAGAACTGTCAATTGTTTATTGATTGAAATAAGATTACTTATGAAGGCATATTGGTCATATGCACCCTGGTGAATGAGTGGCATAAATGTTGGCAGCTTGTGTGGGGACAGATATGAGAATTTGGGATATAAAAAAGTAATTTTCATCTCTTAGCATTGATTATGTAGCATTTTAACATCTTTGACATTTCCCAGAAACATATGGTAATTTCTCATATCTTTATGAATCTGATTCAACATAATTGTGTTTTTTTCTTTTAATCATTTAACTGATCTCCTTGTATGCCAGCATGTGCTGTTTCTCTTGATTTTTATGATGCTCAAATTTTTAACTAATGCACCAATTGTTACATGTTTGAAACCCTGGTTTACTGTGTTACAGAGCTGGAAGCGGCTAGAGATCCTTTCAAATCACATTGACATAGCCAAGGAGTTCCCTGGCAACTTCAACTTCATCATTCTCCAGCACTCCCCTGACAAGTAAGTTTGGCTTGCTGGCCTATGGGTTGCTAGACTATGCATGGCTAGCCTATGTGTTGCTAGCCTATGTGTGACTAGTTTATAAGTGACGAGCCTATATATGGCTAGCCTATGCATGGCTAGCCTATATGTGGCTAGCTTATGCATGGCTATTCTTTGTATGGCTAGCCTTTTAGTGACCAGCCCATATATGGCTAGCTTATGCATGGCTAGTCTTTGTATGGCTAGCCTTTTAGTGACCAGCCGATCTATGGCTAGCTTATGCATGGCTAGTCTTTGTATGGCCAGCCTTTTAGAGTCCAGACGATATATGGCTAGCTTATGCATGGCTAGCCTATATGTGGCTGGCCTATACATGGCTAGCCTATGTGTGGCTAGCCTTTAAGTGACCAGTCTATATGCATGGCTGGCCTATATGTGGCTGGCCTATACATTGATAGCCTATGCAGGAATGGCCGGTGCATGACAGGTCTATGTGAGGCTGATGTTGACTCTGGTTGAAAAAGGAGCAAAATAAACTAGAATACACACAGGAAATTCCTCAGTTTTATTAACTCACTAGCAAAGCTAGTAATCTACTTTAAAGTAAATTGGTCATTAGGAGCCTTAACAAGGATTGAATTTGTTTTTTATACAGGCTAACTTTGATTTCAAACTTGCATATTTAATGTTGCCTTTGAAATGTCTCCAGTTCTTAGATATGTTTATAAGTATTTATACACCGGAAACTTTGTTAGTCTATTGAAGAATAATCTGAAAAATTGGAGAACTGAACATGGTTTCACTTCTCGGAAAATATTTAAGGTTTTCCAAATAGTGGTAAGTGCTTTTAGTTTGAATTCTTTGACTTTATTGCCTGTTCTTTTTCTGATGGTGAAGTTATTAACAGTGAAATGTCCTATTTTTTCATCAATATGTGCTCTAAATCCATTGAAATCCTTATAGAGATATGAACTTTGAACAAGGAAATGAAAGTGTTTGCTGATGATGGTTAGCCTTGATATCACAAGAAAGGCAATCAACTCAGCATATACTTCAAAGATTATAAAAAATAATAAGTGATCCAACTAAGAAGACCTACTAACATTTAAAAGGTATTCAGGTGAAACTATCCACTAATTTCTCTCATAACATGACAGAATATGACTTCATAATATTCCTGATGCCAGTATGTATCCGCCTTTTTGCAGGAACTACCTATATGGTGCAATCCTGGACAAGTCCAAAGGTTCCCCAGCAGGAGGTGGAGATAAGAAGGGTAACCCTAAACAGGCTGCTCCTGGTATGTTATTCTCAATAAACAGGTTTATGGTGGAAAAGAAATGGTATATTAAATTAATTAACCATTATAGCAGTCAAAAATGTATAAAAAAATACTTCTTAAATGATTACAACACATCATTTTTATGAATACCATTATTATCGAATACTTAAATGTATGTAACAAGCATACATAGCATGTGTAAATTTCTCTTGAAAAAAGCTGAAGGGACAAAAATATGAAAGTTTTATTTAGCAAATATTTTTAGGTTCACTTTTTAAAGGGAGAAGGTAGAGTTATTTTCATGATTCTTTCACCGGCATCCACATTGGTTAACCCTTTTGTAAATGTCCATCTAAAAACTTTCAGATATTTACTTTAAATTTAGAATACATGTTCACTATCAGGAAGGGAGCTCATATAAAAGGGCAGGTAACTTTATAAAACAAATTTTGTTCTGCCCTTTTTGGACATAGAATTTTCATTGTCCTATCCAGCACTAAGAAATGTGGAGCGCTATGTCTACATAAAGCTCTTGTTTAATTAATATCTGTTTATTATATGTACCATTAAAATTTAGTTTAGTTATTCATTTTAACTTCCTGAGTACAAAGTCAATAGTTTTGTAATTACCTTTCAAAACATTTAGTATTGATTACTCTTTTAAATTGTGTGCCTGGTGTTCCAAATCACCTGGAAATATTTTTTCCTTGTAATCTTTTATCTCCCATCTGTCCTCTAGCAACAAGTCGTGCTCGTGTGTTTGGCATGGATACTAGTCGTGCGGAGCTAGAACACCTGCTGTTATCATGTCGCGATCACCGTCAGAATGTACAACAGCTGTTGCTGAAGCAGGAATATCAGCGCGCCCAGGCAGCCATGAGGCAGAAAATGTTACAGAACCTGGACGACAGTGTCAAGGGACAGAAGAGGGTAGGTCATGTTAGGATCACTTTATGGAATGTGTTTGAATTGTGATGAGTTTTTAAAATGTAATTTGCTGATTTTGAGTAAATTTTATATTTTAGTGGATTTTGTTGAAATCTCTGAATAAAAAAATTTAATGTGTTGATGGCTGTAACAGGGAAATTGAGATTTTTTAACACAATTAGGGATATTTTAACCAAATCATAATATGTGGTTTAATAAAATTTGGACCTTTCTTTTTTATGTCCCATCTCTTTTTGCTCTGAAGAAATTGCATGTTGTTTAGTCTAAAAATATATCTTTTTCTTTTACTTAAAAAATATTCAGACTATCTTAGATGAACTTAAATGAATTTTTTAAAGATTTTAACTAAATCTAATTGTTTTTTTATTCGTGTTATGATCAGAATGTTAACGCAAACATGTTTGTAATATTACTTTATGTTGAAATATATGGATTTAGAAAAAAACACTTATAGATAATATAAAAAGTATGTAAACAACTCTTTAACACAGCACCTTGACCCATATTCATCAACCATTCTTAACTCTAAGTCATGACTTAAGCCCAAGTCAAAATTTTCAGACACACAAAACTATGCTTATTTATTAAGTTTCTATGTGATTTTAAGATCAAATTAGCAAAGTTGAAGTGTCATGCAAAAATACAGACATTAAGCTAAATGCGTAATGAAGATACTATGGAAATCCATGACTTATGCTGTTTGTACTTAAGAATGGTTGGTGAACACTGGCCCTTATTTTGCAACTTACAAATACATATATTAACAATTTTGCATAGAAATGTGTGTGATAGTTGTTTTCATTCTTTATTTTAAACAATCTATTGCTGTAGATGAAATGGGAAGAAAATGATGTTTCTGTGAGTAGAATGTTTGGCATGCCTCCACTCCATCCTCTAACATAACAGTTATCATTGACATTGGCCATTGTTGGTTGTTTACTTCAGTATGAAGTTGATTGTTACATTTCATTCTACTAAGACAGGAGACCAAAAACTATAGAACTTTCCACAGTGCAGGCTGATTCTTGCTGTTTTTGTATTTAATGTTGAATATTTACATATATCTATATCTTTCAAGAAAACAAAATTTGCATTCAATTTTTTATAACTTATACAACCTTTTAATAAATTCCGAAAAAAATGCAAATGCATGACATGTAATGCATAAAAATAAACAAGCATGTGCATTATATTCTTTAACCTGTTGAAATGATAAAATGCCTTTTTTATCATATCAAAAACATTAATTGTATTTGTCTTGTCCTTACATTTGATAATTATTAGGTTTATAATATATTTCATAGAAATAGTATATTCTTCAACAAACTTTTTAGTTGAGCATTAATTGAATTATGCAAGTGGGTCTGTCATACAAAAGCATGTGAATATTGAATCAAAGTGAATTTTTCTCGTGTGTGCAATTTTTTTTTATCTTGTTGAACACTTGCCTTTAAACCATAAGCAAAAAATTGTGTCTGTACTGAAAAGGTAGATGTAAATGTAGATAGAAGGAATGAATCTGATTTTTATGAATGCATCTTGCATTGCGAGAAATTAACTATGAAACACTACCACATGTCATTGATTTACATGGAGATGACCAGCGATCAGAAAAAATGAATATTAGCAAAATGAGATTCAATCTTAAAATGCTCCCTTTTAAGAGCAGTATAGAGTTTTGGGATGTTACTTAGTGGCATTTCCACTGGCTCCTGTCTGAATTATTACTCTTAATCCATTTAGTACATAATCCTCAGGCTTACAAAATCTGTGTAGGTATGGATCAAGATCTTTTTGCATGTAGTTGTAAGCATGTAGTTTTTAAGCCAAAAACTAAGCACTTACGTTATAACTTATTTACAAATATCAATAGCTAAATATTAGCAAACTATTTTGAACTTCAACAACAGGACAAGGGGAGATTTGAATCTTCCAATCTGCATGCACAAACTTTGGAAAGTATTACAGTTTTTGGCCAAATGTTTCTCCATTGCTTACAAACACATACCTTTGGTCGACTGACCACTCCAAAGTGGTAACTGTTGCAATGTCTCTTTATATTGTATCATCAAAGCTTTGTTGTAACTTTTACATTTGACTGCCTTTTGAATACCTTTGTCCTACGCCTTTTCAAATGTGAATGTATGTTGCAATACTCATAGGATCTCGGCATATTTTCTAACATTAATTTTTCTTCCATTGAAAATAGCAATACATGCTTACATCACAACATAAAAACATAAGTTTTAAGCTGATGAAGACTTTAAGCAAATAATAAGCAAAGAATGTGTGGTTTGACCATCCTAATGTTTATGCTTCAAGTGTTACTTTTGATATTTTAATTATTATTTTTATGTTAATTTTGTTCTTATTGAAAATTATTGGTTATATTTTGGATAAATGTTGTTTTAGTTCCAGGAAGTACTGCCATACTTTTTGCTTTTTACTGTGCATAGTGTTTTTTTGTCAAATAAATCCATGAATCCACATATCACTATGTGTATGAAGGGCAGAGTGATTTAAAGTTCTCCACTTGTGACACCGTAGCCCAACATTCACTGAGAGCAAGTCATAGCCTTGACCCTACATTCACTGAGAGCAAGTCTCAGCCTTGGCGAAAACATTTACGTTGAAGGTTTTCCGGCTTATATGTGGTGTGTTGGTAGTTTACCCAGACATTTTGTCTGGGTTCTCTCTCCGAATAATAATAGTTAAACTTCAGAAATATGACCATAACTATGTCAAGGTAATATATCTGAAAAACAAACATATAAAGGGTCACCCATTTCCAAGTGGTTAGAGTTGCCATTCCATAACTCCTTAGCACATACTGTACATTTTGAAGTAACAGTCAAGGCAAGAAGTTTCATGTGTGGACATTTTCTGTCTAACCTGTGCCTTCCTCCATCAAAAATAAGCTGTAAGTTGCTTATATGACCATATTTGCCTCGGTGTCATATAGCAAAAAACAAAACAAACATATGACCATAACTGTGTCAATGTGATGTATCTGAATAATAACAAATCACTGTATATGTCACTGTTTAGATGCTGGTGGATGAAAGTGACAAGGAGGAGCGCCATCTACAGGATGAGTTCCGTGACCTTGTCATGCAACTTGAAATGTACCTGAAACCCATCACCCAGCAGATCGAAGGATTCATGTCGTAAGTCTTCCAGCTACTTATTTATTCTAATTCTTAAAATGCTACGGAAGAATTGTTAAGGCTTATACAAATAGTATAGATCTAGATTAACTCCTGCTTGGATGTATGATCCTGGTCTGGGCTGTTTGCTTCAGAAACTCTAGCAATAAGTTATGTTTTCCATGCAGTTGTTAGTAGAAAATGAAAACTTACAATTTATTTTGTGCTTTTATGAATGTTAAACTTGCAATTTTTTTGTGCTTTTATAAATGCTTCAATGACTTAAATAAAGTATAATTGAGAGTTACAAATGCATATGCTGATCTAAAAGAAGTTATCTACCCTGTTCTCGCTGCAGTCCCACAGTATCCAGCCCCACAGCTAGTATGACAGAGAAGCCTGGCAAGGAACCCAAGGAGCCCCCACCACCACCCCAGGAATACCTCATTCTTCTGGCTGACCCTGATCTGCTCGAGCTCCCACTGGAAGCTTTACGTGTGTTCCAGGTGGAAGGGATTGTGTCACTGTCGAGAGATTTCTCATTGCAGATGTTTTATCACAGGTTCCACCAGGATAATCAAGGTAACATTCACTCAATGACCATGGCTTATTCTCTTCTCTTTTTTTCTTTCACATGCATTGTTTTTTTTTCCTTATCCAATATTTTGTCATTATTCTGTAATAATTTAAATGGAGATAAAAATCATATATTTAATTTTTAAAAAAAATCTGATTTCAAGTTTAATCCACTTTGTTACAATACAATGTGTTGGTTTAGATTAACAAGTGGTCATGGAATATCTATTAAAAAGATAACTTGGATATTGCTTTTTGTCAAAGCTGTTACATTGAAGCTATGTGAAATCCATCTTTGCTTTTCTAAGATTCACTTTCATCACATTGCCATCATCAGCAACAACAGTTACAGGAGCTGTATCATCAACATGATCACCACTACCACCATCATCATCTTCATCATTAATGGTTAGCATCACCATTATCACTACCCTCACAACCATCAGCAACATTACAGGCATGATTGTTAACATTTTCTCATATCCATGATTATCACTATTGCTTATCACACTGCTCTGCATATCTCTACTGTGTGTATGGCTTGATTCCAGGGGAGGGTGCAGGTCAGTATATACCCATGTTTGAGGTTGTCTTCTGTTCTATTCTGTTCTGTTGAGTCTCTGCACCCATGACAGTGTGACAATAACATGTTCTGTACATTCACAATAAATACAGCTACCATGGGGGATGGTAAAAATCCCTCCTGGAGTATCTAATATTTAATGTTGATCAAGTAATGGTGATTATTTAAATTGTTATAAATTTGTGCCATTCTTGTTTCAATTAAAGTCAATGGTCATCAATAAATTTTAAATATATTTAACTCAAGAAAGCTGTATCTTTGTGATCTTTTCAAGTATATATAATTGCACAAAATGTTGTGTTTTTTTTTATAGTGGGTAACATTGGGGGTATTAAGTTGGTAGGTTTGTAAGCCTTTTCAAATTAACAGAAGGAATTATGTTCACCTTGGAAAAAATATCTGAGGGATGCTGTCCACAACAGAAAATGTATCAGAGGGATTTTATTTGACAAGTTGCACTGGAGAGGTTTTGTGTAGAAGGGATTTTGACATAAACTCACCTACTATATGTTGGAGTAATATGATAATACACAATCTGTACACAGTGACTGTAAAAAGAAAAGTGCAATACTTTTTTGCATTTATCATATTTCCTATTTCTTTTATTGTTGGTTTTTAATTACCATTAAATATGATAAGACTGGTCAATTATTAATTAGAGGTACCATAACTGTGTACCAGAAAAATCATATTCTGTGATGCAAGAGGTACTATAACTGTGTACCAGGAAAATCATATTCTGTGATGCAAGAGGTACCATAACTGTGTACCAGGAAAATCATATTCTGTGATGCAAGAGGTACCATAACTGTGTACCAGGAAAATCATATTCTGTGATGCAAGAGGTACCATAACTGTGTACCAGGAAAATCATATTCTGAGATGCAAGAGGTACCATAACTGTGTACCAGGAAAATCATATTCTGTGATGCAAAGTGTACTTGTTCATCTTCACTTAAGTTTCCATGATTGTTAACATTTCTATGTTCTCATTGGTTTATTGAACTGTGACCTGTAGTTGTTTATTTGATAATTACTGTCAACACATAGCCATTTTGATAAGCAATATGTCTCAAATTTGGAACACATTTTAAAGAATTTAATGTGTACAAATCTAAGTTTTTGGACAAGAAAGAATATTTTTAATTTTTTCCAATACATGGAGTGAATACAGTAGTTGTAGGTCAGAGCTGGATTGGAGAGTTGTAGAATTAGATTGTGGTCAGGTCACTGTTTAGTCAGAACTCCTCAGGTAATTCGGTCCTCGGGACAGTCATCCCTCGAATGTGTGGTGCAATGATACTTACAGAAATCATGACTGGTTTCTTTGTCTAAAGAAGAATAATACGCTGTAAAAAACTTTTTAAAAAAAGTGAAAGGTGTAGTGTATGGGATTATTTCTACCTATTTTTCTTTTTTTGAGATAGTCTCAAGTGGGTTGATTACCTGTTGTTTGAATGTGTTGAATTCAGTTTGCTGAATCTTGATAGTGCTTGTAAAATATTAAACTGATAATTATCATTAGATATAGTAATGTACAAAATTCAGGAAAAAAAAAAAGTCCCCAACGTAAAACTAGAACTAAGTTTTCAGTTGTTTTTGTTTGTTTTCTGACCCTGTGATTGTGTTCATTAACTGTTATTGTTGGTTTGTTTATTCCATTAAATCCCATTTGCTAACATCACTAATATGATTATTTCAGTTGTATTTCCTTTTATTAAAAAAATTAAAAAGAGAACAACATGTTTTTCTTGTCTTTTTTTTTAAATGTTACATAAATAGGAGTTTTTTTAAACAAAAATATACATATGTTGTTTGGTTGACAGAGTGAGCTAAAAATCTGATGTTTGTATGATTCGTGATTAAACACAGAAGTCATTACCTTATGTCTGTTTTCTGTTTGTATAATTTTTCCTATAGTTTCAACATCTGTGAAGATCCGTTACCTTGGCAGCCATCATTGATTGTAACTTCAAGGGATTTTCAGATGAATTGTATAGAAGAGTAAATTTTATTTTCTTGTAATCTCTTCAATTGTGGTCCAAAAAATTAAAAGCTTTACGCCATTAGAAAGCTCTTGAAATCCATATTTTTAGAATGCTATATTTTAAAAATTTGATAAAAGCACAAAGAATTAATACACAGAAATAAATAAAATTATTGGCTCATCCTTAAACAAAATGAAAAGTGTATCTTTTTTGGTTGTATTTCTTTTACCTTTTAAACTATCAAAATATAATTTTGATATATTAAATACTTCATAAAAGCTGTTAAATTTGATATAAAATTCAGTAAAAGAGACTGAAAAATAACAACAGTGGTTGAATACAGCACATATTTCCAGATTTCGGCCTGCATTAGCTGCTGCCTTCAAAGATGGCTGCCTTAAAGTGTCTTATCAGTGCCTGTGACATCAAATGGAAACTATTTACATTTTCTTGGATATTAATGCATTACTTTATAGATGATTACATATCTATTTTAATTTCATCCTCTTAAAATGTTCGCATTTTAAGGACTCGCTTCACCACTAGGCAGAAAATACATAATAAAGATAATGAGATTGAGACTGTTTTGGGGTACATGCATTTGATTGGTAATTTCTGTACATCCGATTGGTCAAGACTGATCTGTAATTAAATATAACAAGTCAAGGCCCACTTGCAGAACCATCTTATTTCTCAGTATTTACGTTCTTGTATTCTTAACTTTTTACATTCTTGTATTCTTAACACTTGTTTAAATTTCCTTTATACAACCTCAATGTTTTCAAATTGGTGGCATATAAGAATAAGGGATGGTAACATAATGTCTCTGTAAAAAAGTGTTATTAGAGATAAAATAGAATGATCCTGCATGTGGAGCTAGTGCCTAAGAACATATAATGTTGAGATTGAAGTCTTACTGATCGGAATCGTGTCAAACTGGGACATTTATTCCCTACTTTCATTTTAAGGGGATGTAACTCTATTCAAATTAGATTGAGTTACATCCCTTTTAGGGTGGATAGGTATTACGTGTAAAGATACTGTTGAAATTGTTTAACTTTTAGTTTAAACTTTTAAGAATGACTCAGACTGCCACATGCTCATACAATTGTATCTTGTTAAAAAAGATTATAATGAGGAAGTGAACAAGCATAATGATGGAAAGAAGAAAATAAAAACAAAATTAAGAATATTCTTTATATATAAAATTAACAATGTATAAGGGAGATAATTGATACATTATGTTTATTTTGAAAACTTGTTATAGCCATGGCAGAAAACAATGACATATTGATTTAAAGAAATAGAATACAAGAAATTTCTACTTGCACAAATTCATAATTATGCTTAAAACTGCTATCAGCAACGTAAACTCTTAAGTTATAACTCTTAACCTCATAAACAATTTCCAATAATGAGCTCTCTATAGCTGAAGGTTTTTTAAGTCATGTAAAACATCATCCAGTGGATACAATATGGATGCGTAGCATGGTGTTATTAAATAGAGACAATAATGATCATCAGCAAATTGAACATTAGTCGCTAGTCAAACATTTTACCACTACCACGTTGGTCGGTAAGGATTTTTGTCACTGCATGAATCATCATCATGTATACCAGCTGAGCTGTCAATAACTGTAAACAGGTAAAATGGATAAGGGAGTGAATGATTAACTAGTGGAAAAGTGTATATAATGTATTATTAGTAGTAACACTGTATAATTTTTTCCTGCAAAGGTTATTCAACAAGAACCACAGCTGTCATTGTTTTTTCATAATAATTTTCATTATTTCAGCGACTGTTGCCCCAAGCAACAAAAAAGGTGGGAGTGCTAAAAGTGGGGGTCATCCTAAATCAGGCAAAGACAAATCAGGACAGGCTGGTCAGTGCATCTCCATGGCAACTGTTGTTGTCATGATGCCGTAGCAACTGAATATACTGCCTAGCTACGTTATATAGTTTTTATCTAGGTTTTAGAAAGAAGTGTGCCATGCATAGTCCATATTATTCATAGGTGCACATTTTGTAGCCAGTGCCTGCATTCTTTTATAGTTTAGTTATAAATATTAACCAGTAATTTATGAGTGATCCTACTTTCGTTTTTTATTTACTTTTGATAAATACCACATTGTGTATTCAGAACCTGCTTTTTCCAGACCATTAAACATAATTTTAATGCATGATGATTGTGTTGTCTTAAATTGCAACCTTTGTTGCTTGTATTTCATATGAACATTAAGTTTGAATGCTTCTCTGTAAAGAAGGTGCAAACAAATCTCACATTACCTTAGATCTTTACTGGTCATTTGTTTGAGCTATTGATTGTTTAATCAAAGCATTTTTTTATGTCCAGAAAGCATTAAAATGGCATTGTCTCGAGCTCTAAGGACCACAAGCATGGCAAAATCTTCTTCATGCCAAAACAAACTGGAATTAATCTTATAATTACAAAATAGGTCTTCTAAAAATTTTGCTTTTACATGAAACTTCAAATGCTTTTGCTTTCAATCTACCCTATCTATAATAATCAGAAATGTGTTTTTGCATTACATTTACAATTTATAGTAATTTACATTTACAAGTTATAGGAGTAGATGAATCTAATGCCATTGACCATCCCCAGCCCCTTTAAGCTTTAGTATTCAATATTTGTTTATTTGGTAATGCTGTCGTAGGATCTTGAGTACCATACTTGGTATACTCATTGTGTAGTGGACATCGTTTTGCCAGAGACCACACCCTACTCCTGCTTTAAGCTACAGGCTCTTATGAAGGTAAAAGTGGATCTTGTGAGTGTCTGAGCTTACCAGCAATATTTGTTTTGGCAATGCTGTCATAGGATCTTGAGTATCATACTTGGTATGTTTAACGTTTAGTTGACATCATTTTGCCATGCTTTAAGCTTCAGATTCTTATGAAGGTAAAAGTGGACCTTGTCGGTGTTCCTGCTTACCTGCAATATTTTTGTTTTAGCAATGCTTCCATAAGATCTTGAGTAACATACTTGGATGTTTAATGTTTAGTGGATATCATTTTGCCAAGAACCATCCCCTCTCCCTGCCTTAAGCTGCTGACTCTTACGAAGATAAAAGTGGACCCTGTCAGTGTTCTAGCTTACGTGCAACATTTTTTTTGACAATGCTTCCATATGATCTTGAGTACTGTACTCTGTATGTTTAACATTTAGTGGACATTTTTTATCTTTGCAAAATTTGTAGGCAATCATTTATTTATAAACATGTTTTTCTAGCATACCGGTAGTTGCTCATAATAATATTTCCTTTTCAGTACTGCATGTTTTGTGTATTGATTGTTCATAAACACAAATTTAGATTAGATTTCAGAGATCACATGCTTTACATAATTTTATCCGTAGTTTCAATAAACTTTCTCTAAATTACTGAAGTCTTTGTTACTGTTAGTAGTAGTTTCTTCGAGCTTGATAAATAAGATTATGAACACAATACTCTATGGAAGAACACTGAAGTTGATCAACCTATAGTGAGTGCTATTTTCTACCAGTAACACCTGATTAAGTTTCCATTTTCTACTTGTAAACATGATTTGGTCTTATTTGTATAAGCATTAAAACCAATATGTAAGACTACAAGTACATGTGTATGTTACATGAATATCCATTTTTAGTTCATTTTTTACAAGGCAAAACAAAGATTCGTGGATTAATTTATATTACCTGATTATTATTAGTTCCCTATAATCTTTTATTACATGTATACAATAAAAAAAATAACATTTCACATAAATCATTTTGTTTCATTATACATGTATCATCACACCGCTATACTATTGTTATGTGTAAGAAGTTAAGTGTACAATATATATATTTGTGTATAATAACTCCACTGTACTATTTAGCCTACTTTCTTTTTTAATTTAGGACACAAAAGCACCAGTAGTTGAAGTTACCTTTAGAATATTGTTTCAGTAATGCTTTATATTTTGTAACTTTAAGATTAAGAATTGTACAATATATTGACAGAAGTCTTGTATAATTTTCTAGATAATGCAAGGCTTGTAAAAAATGAAGAAATGTTATTAGTTATTCGTAAACTTGAATGCTGTCAAGGCTATATATTCAATCTATTTATTTTATGTTTAGACAATGAAGCTGATATTAAAGTTAAACCATTATACTGTAATACTCTATATCTTTCTGAATTTTGACAGAGTATTATTTATAATCAGTGATGACTATCATTTTATTACAACTCCCTGTTCCATCTTATAAATGGACTAAAAAGCAGCATTTTAGGTAAAAATATAACTATTTATACATTTATAAACCCTAAATCACACTTGCTGTTTCTCAATTCTAGAAGCGGCTGCAGCAGCCGAAGCAGCAAAGAAGGCAAAAGCCAAGAACGCAGACCAGCCATTCTCTCGCATACCTGGCCTACGGGACGCCAGCAAGAAACAGGCAAAGATAGTATGTTATCTATGTTTTTCTTTCAAAGATTTATGTAAACAAATATTGTTCCATCGAGACTGTATCTTGTATTCAAGTATTCTTTTGGTGCTAGTTTTTTATTTTGTAAAACTATTTTGTAAAACCAACTTTAAGCTATTGCTAAATGATTGTTTCCCTGCTTACTCACTTGCATTGTACCGGACCTGGTATTGCAATTGGTAGAGCATTTGCTCTAGGTTCGGTAGGTCCAAGGTTCGATCCCGGGCCGCAACATACCAAAGTCGTTAAAAATGGAAGTGGTATAGCTCCCTTGCTAATGCTCAAGCCAATATAAGGGTAGTTCCAAGTTGTCAGGTTAATGTGACTGGGTGTGGTATCATGCCAGGTGTTCTCGTTATGCTATACACAGTGAAGACAGCACTATATCAGCTTCAAGTGAACACCGTCTCCAGATAACTGAAATAGTGTTGGTGGGATGATAAACCCAACAAACAAACTAAGTATCATTCTAACTAAATAGAATAAACATGTATTCATTGTTTTTTCCTAAGTTTTTGCAAGAGTGAAAATCAAATCAACTAATACTATATATATATATAAATGTAAATAAAATGAAGGCTCATAGCTGTGATATATTAAGACACCTTCGTTAATCAATAATTTCTCTACATGGTCCTTTGTCAGGATTCAAAAACAAAGGCCCAGTTGTTTTGAAGGTGTTTGCATAAGTGTTTAGTATAGTTAAACAACAGTCAGACACTGTTAACAGAGTATTTGTTTATTCTTGATTTTTATACAAATAAAAACTTGTTATATTGACCAAGGATGTGGACCACTGACACTATAACAATAACCAGGTCTACAGCTAAATGTTAACAGAAGTGTGCAAATGTTTAAACTTAAGTGTGTTTAAGTGTTTTAAGTGTGTTTAAGTGTTTGTTGTTGCTAAAATGCATTAAAAACCCATTAAAAATACATTCAGGTTTTAATAAATCCTGGATAAAAGCAGCAAAGTATTAAGTAATACCACACTAATTATCACAAAGGGATGTTAATCTCTATAAAATATAATAAATAGATAAATTAATGATGAATCAATTGTAGTAATAATTGATTAAATTAATCAATGTGACATCAGTTTTGTTTATAAATAACATTCTGAGGTCAGTATATATATTTGGGCAACTTTTTCATTTTAGTACTGTTTCCAAAGTTCACAAACTGACAGAATAATGTTTATAATTGTGAATTAAATAAAATTAGTTAACAAAACAGCAAATCAAAACATCAAGAATAAAAACTGCAGCTTCAGGGTTTTGAACCAGCAAGCCCTAGTGTGAAAGTCAGGCTTATCACTGGACCATCTAGGCAGTTACATGTACTCACTGATTTCTTTTCATAAATAGTGTTCCGTATATCAACACTTTGTTGGAATGCACCAACCATTTTTGTTGAAACAATTGTCCAAGAAGTTACTGTTTTAACTTTATAATGTTACGAACTGTAAATGACCTTTCAGTGTCCATGTGCTATAAAATGCAAACAAATATAACTGTGAAAAAATATTTATATATTTCCTGAAGGTCAGGTTTGGGGAAATTTAAAATACATAATTAATAAAATACAATCTTTATGCATCACTTATGGAGATGTAGTTTTTATTTTATTCTGTTTACTAACTGTTGGATTGCACCTTTACAAACATTTCCACATGACTGTCTTTTTCAGTTGCCTCTGAGTCGCCCTGGTAACCCATGGAACCAGCCTGTAGACACCATGAACTTCAGATGTATCCTTGTCAGCTCACAGAGCTATGAACCTTTCTGATAAGCTTACACCTTTTTGTTTATACAAACAAAAGCAAAGTCTAACAGCAGAACAACATTTTATAGCTAACACCTTTCACACAAAAACAGTCATTTTCATCAAATGATGGAAAAATCTGAAAATAGTTCAATATTTTTTGGCTAACATCTGGTCAGTATTCACCAACTATTCTTAGGTAGGAATTGCTCAAGTCATGGATTTCAATCCACACTATCTTCATTATGTATTTAGGTACATATCTGTATTTTTTGCATGACACTTTGCTACTTTGAGCTTAAAATAACAGTGAAACTTCCTGAATAAGCTTATTTTTCTTTGGTATAAAAACTGTGACTTGGGCTGACGTCATGACTGTTGGTGAATACTGGCAGTAGGGCATAACTCTTGTTGACCAAAAATGTTTTTTCAAATGACAATTAAGAAAGACCTGAATAAAATGGATCTTGTTGGATTTTTTTTGTAACCCTCAAATTGGTGTCCATGTTAAGTGCTGCACTGAAAATATGAGCATGCTGTCTTATGACTACTATTCTTATTTAAAGGAGTTTCTCATTGTGATATTACAGAATGTCGACTATCAATGTTTTTAAGTAATCTAGAAGTCCAAGATAAAACTGGCAGCAAGACCACTATACCATATAATGTACCATACCCACTTGTTTATTGGGAAAATGTATGGCATGCTCACATGTCAAGTGTGCCTTTGGGTATAGTTGGAGAGTTAAAAAGAATGGTGAACTTGAGTTTTTCTTTTATGGTATGATTATCTGTTATCTGAGTTGTACACTACAGTAGAGTGTTCTCATAATATGACACTTATAGCGCTATGAATGTTCGAATTTGTTCTTAAACATGGACAAAATAATCTCAATTTACAATATTCATATCATCAGTTGCATGTTGTGTAGTTGTTATACCCCAAGCAACAGGTTAAGGGGGTGGGTGTGTATTCTGGTATCTGGTTGTCCATTTGATGGTCTGGCCATGCCCACAAATAGACACTTGTCCATACCCATGAAAAGACACTTGTCCATATCCCTGAATAGACATTTGTCCATGCCCACAAATAGACACTTAGGAGGCTAGTGGAACTATATATATTCATTGTTATTCTTGTTAACTGAGCTCATGTGGCTAAATTTTCTCTTTGATGGCTAAAAGAATAAGGGAGTTATTACCCCTCTAAACACAAAATTTCCAATATTTTATAAGAGAGATTTGCAACATGGCTTCAGTCTGCCAAAATTGCTTTAAGGCCAGTAATTTTGTATGTCATTGGACTGATTCAGTAGAGTTAACCACCTTCATCTAGCTTTGTGGACCCAATGCCTACTGTCTTTAAATTTTATATTTTAAAATCATTTTTAAAAGAACTTGTAAGCCACAAGATATAACAATAGGCAGTGGCTTTAGTGTGATTATTACTCCTTGACTTGTTCTTAGTTATTGTTGATCCACATCAAGACTGTGCTGAAACAGGTAAGCTGTCTTTAGATTTGCCTTTGTTAATTGTCTGATTAATGTTAATTTGACATTACTTATTGTCTGAGTAATGTAGATTGACTTTTGTTAATTGTCTGATTAATGTAGCTTCGATTTTGCTTATTGTCTGATTAATGTAGATCAACTTTGTTTATTATATGATAACTGTAGATTGTCTTTGATTATTGTCTGATTAATGTATATTGAGTTTGTTTATTGTCAGATTAATGTAGGGTGCCTTTGTTTATTGTCAGAGTAATGTAGAGTGACTTGGTTTATTGTCTGATTAATGTAGATTGTTTTTGTGTATTGTCTACTTAAGGTAGATTGTCTTTGCATATTGCCTTATTTATGTAGATTGCCTTTGTTTGTTGTCTGATTAATGTAGAGTGCCTTTGATTATTGTCTGATATATGTTTGATGATACTTTAAAAAACCTCAAATGGCTGTTCAATAATGATTCCTAAATCCCTATAAACTTTTGTAATGTGCATTCTTTTGCTAAACAAAGTTCTAAAAAAACAACAAGAGACCTAGAACGAAAATCATATTCAAACACAGTGTAGCATGGTAAAGGCATGGCCAGATATATTTAGCTTTTGCCTGCTTAGAGTTAGATATCTATTTCTATTTCTAACATCATCTTTTATGGTTTATTTATTTCCCATATGCTTATACATTGTGCAAATTTTATCTGAAATAAATCCATGTATGTTCAATATTTCATTAAATATTATATTGGTGTATATGACAAAAGTTCTCAAAAAAAGGCAAAAAATGCCTTGCAGCTGCTGGACTTGATAACAGAAAAGTCATAACAAATCAGACACACCAAGTTGTTCAGGCAAGAACCGTCTGCTTATACAAAGCTTGTTAGAGCATTATTTTTACGTCTAATCTGCTTATGTCTGTATCTGTACTGCATAAAGTGCATGTGAATATTGGTGTTTTATCCTTCCTTAAACCATCATAGTTCATAATAGCTAAGTAAATTAGCTGTGTGTACAGAGGTCAGGCCAGAGAGATTAATTATGCAACTTTTTGGGGGTCAGATAAATTAATCAAATACCTTGTGTATTCAATTATAATGACACAAATATGACAGTTTTCAGAGAAATTAATACTAAGCTTTGAATTAAGCCACAAGTTGTATAAGATGAACAGATTTTATTAGGTCTGTATTATTAATTCTACTGTCTAAATGGTTGTTTCAGAGGAAAACAAGCCTGCCGAGGTGTTTACAAAGGTGCTAGAGCTGTATGAGCAACAGTTTACCCCTCGGTGGCTGGGCGTCATGGGTACTGAACACACGCCCAGGTATGGTATGATGCCAGCTCTTGTTGGTCTCCATTCTTAGAGACACAGACCTAGACTTGTAGGGAAATAATTTTCTATTTCCTGCAGATTAATTTGTATTTTTCTATTTGATGCAGTTGTCACAATTTGGCATTGTATTAGTCAACATTAGTCGCACACATTTTTTACATTTTATTTATGATTAATAAGAAAATGTTTGATAACAATTTATTGGGGAAAAAATATGGTTTTAAATATGAATATCTAAACAGAATACTTTTTTCTGGTTGTAGCGGTGCCTGTGGCCGGCGATCAGTAACTTGTAACTCCACAGGCCTTCACTGCATGGGTTTGAGTTCTATTCAAAAAATTTTTTGTGCGGAGATTTCCAGCTAACCTATAGTGTACTGGTGGTTCTATCTGGACATAAGTCTGATATCTTCTTCCACCAATAATTAGCTGCGCTTTGCAGATATGAACATTATTGTGTCAATGCTATGTAACAAAAAACAAAAAAACAACAAAAAAGACACAAACTTTTTCTGGATGGGTATATTTTGCCAAAACAAGAAATATTTATTAATGTTGGGATTTCCTGTTTTTACACTTTTCTAAGCTTTATTGTGCTGCTACTGATCTAATATTGTGTGTTTTGTACCTCCAGTGTGGGAGAGTGGGAGATTTACCTGCTGGAAAACAGCTCCTTCATCTTCTATGGCATGGAGCGTCTTCTGTCCTACATTCCTCCTGCCAAACTGTCTGCCCTTAATATTCCAGGTACGTGAAAGTCTGGAAAGTCATCACCATCACTTTCCATACAAGTTGTTTTGTGGAGATTCACATGGTTGTACATCTTGTTTTTAAACCTTCAGACTGAAAAGGTCTTGAAGCACAGAAGTACAGTGTATAAAAACCATTTCCATACCTACTTTAATTTTTCAGCCAACTCTTAGTTAATGATTCTTTACAAAATTACAGGGAAAATAATTGGTTGAGTCAGTTCAATCTTGTGATGTAGGTATTCAGTGGTGAGAAGAAGTACAGTGCTAAAGAACAATAACTCTGCCTAGATTAATTTTAGAGTTATCTCAAATTATTTTACTGTCTAATAGATTTGTGTCCACATTTGCTTAATTCAGTTCGACTAGATCCCTGTTTTTATATATGATACAATGATTTTTATCACTTATTCATTTGTAACACAATGAAAACTCTAAAATACTATGTAATTTTTTTTATTCCTAATAATTAACTCTTGAGAGGATAGATATACCTGGTAGAATGAGATGTACCACCTAAAAATAGTTTAATTGAATGCAGTGTAAGTGCTGAGAACAGGAATGTTTATGCTGTGTTTTGAAAGAGCATCTTGGTAAGCGACTGTCCCTTATACCAGAGAGACTTCTCTTTTCTTGGCACCAACTATGTATTCTCTGAATCTTTGATACAAACATAGGATGCATCCAATGAAATACATTGCTGCTACATGTACACAGATATGACAAACCTAGGATATCAACAAGCAGCTTATGGCACCACCTTTCAAGCAAATTATGTCCTTTTCTCATGCTAGTTTTTGTCAAATAGTGTCATATACCACCATTTGTGTAAGGCATGATTAGGTCAGTCTGTTTATGTGGTATGTATTTCAGAGTGTATGATTGTGATGCTACTAGACATGGCCCAGACAACTTCCAGCTTCACCAGGCAGTCAAAGCTTGATGTTCTCAAAAGGTGGGTAGATTTTTCTCTTTGGAATTCTTCAAACCATTGTTTGTTTAGACTTTTTATTTGTAGAAATTCATCTCAGCAACACATTGTAGTAATTATGGCGACATCCAATACCTGCTCTTTGCAAACATTTTTGACTTACATGATCACTTTGTTTGAGCATGAGAGGCCCCAGGTTCGATCCTGGGCTGCGACATACCAAAGTTGTTAAAAATGGTAGTAGCATAGCTCCCTTGCTAATGCTCAATCAAATATAAGGGTAGTTCCACGACAGGTTGGCCCGTTGTTGTGATAATGTGACTGGGTGTGGTATCATGCCTGGTGTACATAGCATGCCATACACAGTGAAGACAGCACTATATCTGCTTCAGGTGGACACTGTCTCCAGATAACTGAAATATTGTAGGTGGGACAATAAACCCAATAAACTTAGTTTGAAGCTTTAAACTCTACATTAAAATGAATCACTAGTATTGTGTTTGTTGTGTTTGGTGGAGGGCGGGTAAAAAACAAACCAGATATTTAAAGCTGACCACATATTATTTATTGTTGTTAAGAATTAGCTATCCACTGATCAGTAAGGGATTTTGTTTTGCATATCGTCATAGGACTAACATACATACAAACATGTATATCCTTTTATGCGATTGTTCCATTCTGGTGTTGGGGTTTGCAGAGACCATGTAATGGGGCCATGTAATGACAATGTTTGTATGATGTCAGTTCGCAGATGTTGGCCCTCGAGAAGCCTGTGGACACGGCCATGTTAACCAGTCTGACAGGAGTCAAGTGCATCATGGGTAACCAATGGTGCTGCTCACTTGAGGAGAATGCCAACAAGCTCAACACAACCATGAAAGGTAGGACAGGGACGCATATCTATTAAAAACCTTGTCTGGCATGTTTTGCTGACATCAACTTAGACAATTTCTTGAGAAGATGTCTTAGATTTCTTTTATAAAACCATTTATCTGAGAAAATTAAAAATTTAAGCAATATCTTTAAGTAAGATTTTAAGACTTAAGTTTCATTAAAAGGATATGACCCCAGGTCTCTCATTGATGTATCTTAACCTGCTTGGAGCTGTCTAATCAAACTCTGCACTATTTGCTGCTAAGTCTCCAGCAACATGTCTGACTTTCATTATTAATAAAAGCAACAGGCATAGAGAATAATCAGGATTGGAATTGTGAATAGTCATGGGTTAATTAACATGTGGGCAACATTCATATATGTTAATAAATAAGTGATTTGATATTTGCCAATACCAAATCACTTATTTATTGACAATTTTATTGAATAACTACATGCACTTATGACACTTCACATTTAATACTTAGATATTTTTTGCATTAATTCAAGTCAGAAAATGATTTTTGTGTTTTTGTGAAATCTACATGTTGTAAGTTCGGTTAAACACTACCAACTCATGCCGTGAATGTTTGAAAAACTGAGAATATTTTGTTTCATAAATTTATGCTACACATAGACCAAGTTTAAACAAAATTGCTGCCATTTCCCAGAGCATCTTGCTATCACTTTTTGGCACTGCCTTATAAGCCAATCAAATCACTTCAAATGCGGGCTTTATATCAGTATCATTTTTCAGCCCAGACTGAAAAGGTGACATATATAGGCACTGTTTTAAAGCAGGCTGTCGTGTTATTTAATGTGGCTGGTGGTTTTTTATAGAACTTATAACGTAAAGTTATTTAATAATCTTAGTTACAAACTCAACAAAGCATGAATCTAGGTAAACTTATAATGAACTGTTCACATATAAATGACATTTAAATTGTATGTAGTCATTAAAGAGGATATTAACATGAAGGAAAACATAGCATTTTTCATCATTTACATACAATGTGTATAAATGAGTTAAAAAAAACATGCTTATCTGTCAGTGCTGTCTAGTCCTTCAACTTCATTGTATTATATTACATCTTATATATTTTAAGACCAACTTTTTAAAAGTAATTAATGCTTAGATGCATTGATTGTACTAGCAATTGTTTCAAAGTATTGATTGAAAAAGTTTTGGCTTTAGTCTTTAGAAGACCAAAGTTGTGCATTCTGTCCAAGACTGAGATATGTTGTTAATAAGCATTTGCTTTACTTGTTTTGGTTTATCCTAAAATGGTTATAGAATTCATTACCCTGTGTCTGGCTAATGCTTGTTGTTGTAGAATTATAACATTAAACATTAATGTGATAACATTTCAAATACCATTTATGTGATGACATCTGAAATGATAAATTAGCAAAGTGCAGAGGTCTGTCAGTTTCAAAGAATTTTTTTCCTTTGTTTGATAAAAAGACTGCAGTAGAAGCCTTCCATGAGGAAATAAAATAATTTTTAGAAGAATGATTTATTGAGTGCTTGCAATAATTTTTTATTTTACCCTCATACCTCTCAGATCTGCTGGAGGGAGGTCTATCAACGGGCGAGACTGTTCGTCTGCTATTTACCCCTTACCGCCGGAAGATCCCATTGTCTGAGGAGGGGGAGGAGGAGGGTAAGGAGGGAGACAAGGAGGGAGGAGAGGGAGAGACTGGAGACAAGACGGATCGATCCCAGTCCAGTGACAAGACAGCAACAACTGTGGAGTACAGAGAGAACATAGACATCCAGAGGGCCTGGTTCAATATGGTGTGTTATGGTCTGCCCAATTTGATAGTCACACAGCTGTAGAGCCTGAAGGAACTGAGGAATTGTAGGGCCTAAGGAACAGTAGGGCCTTAAGAAACTGTAGGGACGCTGACTCACAGCCCACCTGTAGTGTGCTACCAAATGAAATAAAACACACACAATATGCATGTACATGATACTGGCTTGAAATTGAGTGTTACCATTGAAATGTTCTCCCACATGTTGATTTACTACAATAAACCGCCTGTGATTAGGTCAAGTCTGAAAACTGTCCAACATTAGGAAGTATTTCTTATTCTTATTGTCAAAATGGTACCACACTACACATAAATGCTAAATTATTATGAACTAATATAAATTTGTGAAATATATTTGTGAAATATATTTATCAAATAATGTAAGTGAATGTTCAAAACTAATACAATGTTTATGTTAATTTTTTCAATTCTAAAAGCCATTACGTATTAAGATGTTAAGAATACTTTGCACATCCTAGCATTTTTCTGTCAATATGAGTTAAATTAACAGTGATGATATAACGTGTGCATTTGACATGTTTTAACAAACTATCATTAGGTTGTGGATATTTATTATTTTAAGACTAAATTAAATAACAAACTACCCATTTACTGTGACACCATATTACTCATCTGAAGCTAATCCGTCCAGAAATTTTTATAAATATTTTGATCTGTGATATTTGAAGATTTTTTTTACATTAAAATATTATAAACTATGAATCTTTCTTGTCTGTTAACATACTGTCCTTGTTGCGTAATCAGTACCTGGTATAAAATGAACCCATTTGAAAGTAGTCATTGTTGTATTACAACAGCAAGTCTGTTAAACTGCATCTGAGTGTGTAAAAAGATGTCTTGCATTTTTATGTAGGTTGTTTGCCAATATCTTAGACATTGAATTCCAATGTAATAAATGTTATATATCGCTGAAATAAACATATTGCTATTACTAGAATCATCATAAACTATGAGTGTTTAAATACTTATCAAAACTATTTTTACTATTAGTTTTATGTTAAGACTAATATATTTTATTTCTTTTACACCCTTAATCATTATTTCAGTTGGCAAAATAGCTTCAGAATTCATATGACTGGAAATTCAGCCTTCATTGATCAGAAGGTATATTTGTCCAGAAAAACAAACATTTCATACAACTTATAGCCCTAACAAAGCTGAGATAAAAAGCTTCTTCTGCGATGTGTTTATAACAGGTCTGAGTTAAACCATTACCCTTGCCGTCAAAATTTGAATCCCTTATCCACTTGGGTTGGTTTAATATCAGAATATCAGCTATTAACACATCAACAGAATGTGTGGAAAAGGAAAAGCGTAACAACATGAGTTGAGGAGAGAAACTTGTGACATGCCTAGAACTGAGCTGCTAAGTTGTTTTTTGTTAAGATCAGCATTAAGAAAGACCTTATTGATACAATAACCATGTTGTGTAATGAAACTTGGGAATTAAAATATACCCGAGTAGAGTTTGTGCTTTCTCCATTATAAAAGGTAACCGCACAAACTTTGCTCCACAGCTCGGGGTATATTTTAATTCCCAAGTTTCAACACACAACATTGTTATTGTACATTGTTATTAAGGCCTTTCTTAATGTTTCATAAAACATTTGAGTAATAACATTAGTATGGGTGAATACATAAATGCTACATTTGTTCTTTAATTAAAAATGGTTAAATACAAGACTAGAAACTCAACAGCAACATGCTTAGCTGGCATTGAAAACATTATTTATAGGGACAGTATTTGTTTCTGAACAGAAGTTTAAACATAAAACAAGCTATGCAACTAGACATGAACTTGCGCAAACACATTGAGACTGTTGCTAAAATACCTTTTGACAAATATGACATGCTTTTTGGCATAAGGACCACTTAAAAAGGTCAAAAGCATACATTTTTTCTCCAATTGACATCTACATGTTAACTTCACCCTTGAGCTAACAATTAGTTCTTGCACATTACACACCCAGTACATGGAGACTGCATTTAGTACAAATGCTAAGTTATAAGTTTCATAACACAAGCAGAAGTTAGAACCCAAGGAAGCTCAGAAGCACTTATGTTTTATCTCTAAATATGACCATGACCTTTGATCAAGAAAAGTTTTTTTTGTGCAAAACACTATGGTTACCACATGGGCCAAGTTATTTAAACACATCCTCATTAACATTTTACTTACAGTTGAGACAATGTTTATTAAAGTAACTTATTGTCTGCTTGAACTGTGGTCTTTCATTGTGGTTCTTATTTGCAACACACTGGCACATCATGGACACACTCCAAAATATCTCCCATGGCTAAATTACTACTTTTCCCTTTTGATCTCATTTTTTACCTTTGATCTCTGTGAATTTGGCCTTTGGATTTACAATGTGATTCACATAAAACACATAAAATGCACTGTCACATCCTGACAAACACATTAGTCTAATTGAGAAAATACATTTTTATTATGGTAGTAAAAAATCTGATATAATAATTTGATAAAGGAATTCTTATTTACTTGTAACACCAGCGACAAATTCAGAGTGACAAACACGTTCAAACATAATTATGGTCAAATTTAAAACCCAAAATAAACCTAAACCTAAGCAAACCTTTTTAATCCCATATGTACATTTTAATTTTGCGTTAATTTGATCGTACAATGACGTAAATCTTTGCAAGTGTTTCTTACTTTAGCGCATCATTCCATGCACTAGACACATTTACTGATAGATCTAGTAGTGATATATGTTTATATTAAAATACAAGAAACACAACAGAGGTCAGACAGTTATAATGAACATTCTAACAACATTTGATCAGGAAAAAACCAAATCAACGAAAATTTCGCCCTTGTTCCAACTACTTTATCTACAAATAAATGGAAAATCTTAACGTTTCGTGAAAATATAGAGATTTCAGCAATGTCCACAGCAGACGAACATATTTGAAGATTTATAGTCAATTTCTAAGAAAAATCATTATGATACCTCCCAATTTCCATATACTTCTTTCTCTCATTGTATCTGGTACAACAAAACCTGTGAATCTTTACATATACTCAAACAAAAAGCTGTATTCATGCAAACTTTATTATTTATCATACACACATATTCAAACATGCGTCTTCATTCAAACTCTCTAAAGTAATGATTTTTCCATTTTAAACAAATATAAAAGAATCTTGAAATCAAACTGAGAGAGTAACCGTGTTTGTTTTTGTATTGGTTCTATAGAAAGTGAAACTCATCTTTCTTAAAATAAAATCTAGTACAATACATAAAAAAACCTGTCAGTCTTCAAATTTACTGTCTGGTCCTCCTATCTCTACAGGACCCACTGGAGGGATCTTGATCAATATATTGAATATGCCTAAAATGGTATCACCTCTCGGATGCATGGTCCTAGTTTTATGTAGATTACATAACTGATCCAGATCAAAAGATTCCAACTTCCTTCTGATGTCTGGACCAGATATCTTTATTAGCATAGTAAATATGGTCACAGCTAAAATCTACTTTTAATGGCATTGATGTAACAAAGCCAGAGTTTATCCCTACAAGGGGTTATTAGAGCAGGAGTATGAGAGACTTATGAAACAGGATATGATAGGAAAATGATTGAATGTATGAACCAATGGATGAAAGAGGAAGTTATTAATAATTGTGATAATTGGTAGAATGTAAGAAATGGGTGTGGCTTAATAGAGAAAGAAAATGTAAGATTTGTGATAGAGAGTTGCAGAAGTGGAGAGACATGCAGAGAAAAATATGCAGAGCGGAGAGAGAGGAGGATTGAGATGGAACATGGAGGAAAAGTTATGATTGAAGAGATGAAAAAAGTGATGGAGGAAAAGAAAGTTAGAAAGAGAGTGCAGAACAGTATAGAAATAAGAACATTAAGTCAATCGAGTTGCCGAGCAAATATACAATTACTGAGATTGCAAAGTGTTGATTCTATACTACTACATTCCCCATTTAAAGACAACTACATCGTAACACCACCAGGTGACAATAGCATTAACAAAGATCATTTTCATAAATCAACAAATAACAATGGATAAATGCATATTTTTATATCAGCACAGGATTACAGTCAAACGTACAAAATTAAAACATACCCATACATAGTATGATTTCAATAAGAGTTTCTTAATAAATGTCATTTAGGCGAAAGGATTTAAAAGTGAAGAGGTGTGAAAACGTGTTGGACAAAAATTGTAGATTAAGTTATTAGTATTGTATAAACTGCAATAGTCATTGATGCATATTGAAAGGATTCAAAAGATTATTAGAGACTGTAGCCATAATGAGTTTTACTACCCATTTTATTGCTCTTTCTAACTTTAAGGACTATTTACAAGAAAAAACAACAACTGCAAAATTAATTGATATTTTTATTTTTTACTTAGCATATATTTTAGAACACTCAGACTTCTTACTAACACATGCGATTAATTAAAGAAGTATGCACATATCTGAATGTGATTATGTTAAAGTTCTGTGTTCATTATGTTAACTAATTGTCAGTATGTCTGGTCTTTATCAAACTAAAAAACAATCATAAAATAAGTAATTAAATATACACACAAAATGCACAAAATTGAACACATTGTAAGATGTATTTAAACATACATAATCTAAAACTACTGTAAGGTAACTTAAAGGGGAAAAGAGAATAAAGTCACACTATAATGCTCATTTATTTGCGTATTTGATTATTATAAATACAGATATGAACACAATATAATGATTCGAGATTCTAAAAAACAACAACACGGGCATTTACTGGCACATAAATTGTACATAACGTTTTACATAGGTACATTTTGACAAAAACTCAGGATGTAAATAAAATAAATATGAATATTTATGTATTTATTATTATCAAACGTATCTGTAATGCTTAAAATTATGTGGTGTATATTTAGATGCTTAAAGTGATATTTTATTACATTATTTTATTTTAGTTTTCTAGTTGACACGCGTCTGCTAGCTTAAACAAAGAGACGATAAATAATGAACAAATGATTCAACACATAGACAAAGGGCCAATTCTCCGTCTCAATCAGGTATTATACTATATGTTTACATATTTACCGAAACGACCGGACTCATCCTTACATAAGATGAATTTACCGAAGTGGTCATTTACCGAAGTGACCGGTAACCTTTATGGGTTCGTTGTGACGTCTACTTGGGTACGTTTTGGCCAGAAATATATGGGTACTATCGCGACAACTTCTTCGTCCTTTCCTTCTGTTCTTTTTTTGTCATTCCTCAGCATAAAAAGACCGGAGCATGTCACCTGTCCTATTCCTATCACATAAATATTATAAAAATGTCCATTGTATGAGAAAATATACGTTTTTGTTCTACTTACTTCAAATATGCAACACTCGCCATTTGCATCACGTGACTCTTTGCTGAAAGGCCTTTTACTATGGACGTTTTAGCCTCGGTTAGGGACTGAGTGGTGTTAAAAACAGTGGCACTTGTGCACTGCGTCAAGGGGTCCATCGAGTTTTTTAAAAAAAATCTTATGACGTCATTAAATAGTTATAAAATAGTTTTTGATCGTCCGTGGGTTGTTGGCAAATAAAGCACAGTTGGAAGTTGAGATGCTAGAAATTTACCTAATTAATAAGACTTCGCTCTGCGTGGTAAAATGTCTCCCAACTATGGTATACTTGCCAACAATCCACGGAGAAAAAAAAAGATCTTATTTTTATTCTTACATGCGATAACGCGATTTATTTTTGCAGTATTATTCCTGCATATGGAATCATAGCTGCATGCAGAAAACGCATCGTACACATAGGCCACCATCAATTACACTTCCCGGTAAATAACGTCGACTCAAACAGCAGTCGACGCAATTTTTGTCTTAACTTCTGTAGATTTCATCTGATCTGTTTAGGCATTTAAGAGTGCAACCTACATGAGCTTATCTCAACAAAACAGATACAACGAGGAAACGTAACAAACACGGTCTGAATCTTCTCTCAGTTTTGATCATTTGGTCGATGCAAAAACCTTTAAAAGAAAGTTGATTCAGTTTATAAAACGAAGAGGTCTAATGTAATTTGCCTTTTTACTAATGTGCACCTACATTTCATTAAAATAACCATTCGTATGTGAAGATTGTTTACTTGAAGATACAAAATAATTTTAAAAAGATTACGGATTATTGTCACTTTATTGTGATGTTTAATTTAGCACAGTGATACATGTACATACCGCGGAATCAGGATTAAAACATGTTAAATGTAACCCATGTTTGTTATTTTTGACAAGTTATTTATTCGTTATAATAAAAAAGTTTTCACATCCAACGAGGTGACAACACGTTTGTTCAACCCTCGATATGACAATGCCAATACGTGCTATCACCCTCCGCTTGATGTGATATTTATTGTACGGATACATTTTAAATTAATCTCTCTTTTTGAATGTGTTTAGCTGTCGAGGCACTTATCTCGTGAACATACTTAACATATTTGAGATGGTTGATGAATTTTTATCATACAATCACATCGGACATTAGATACCAAAAACAAGGCGTGATAACATTTGCTTTATCATACACCGACTAAGCGTGATAAACCTGTCACGGGCTTCCGGATGGACTTAATTAAATGCACTAATTCCTTGCCGCACTCGGAGTTCCAAACGCCGCCAAATTGTATAAATTTTAAGATTTTAAAAGACGCAACAGCTTATGATAAAAAGACAATATTTAAAACGGATTAAAATCCCACCGACCCCTTCTTTTATTACGTCTTATGACGTCTCATGCGATGATGCAATATGTCAGTTTGTAAATTAGCAATTTGCATTTGTTTTTCTCGATTTCTCGAGAACAGCGTAAAATGAGATTCAATGGTCTTGCAAAACTAAATGCTGTGCCTCTGTTACCCACCCATCGATGTTTTTGTTTAAGCTGAAGATATGGCGATGCACTTACTATGAAGTTTTAGTGACTGTGGTTACAAGTTAGTAAAACCCTTTTCACCATTATTACGGATCATATTTCATGAAGGATAAGTAATTTATGTTTTTTTTTGTTTGTTTTTGTTATGCGCGTATGAGAACATAACGCCAACACAAGAACGCGAATTCCATTTTCAGAAAAAATAACAACAACTTCTGAACATTATACAAAGCTTTTGTTCATTAAACAGATATTGGATAAATAGAATACTAGCATTTTGCAGAACAAAGAAAATGTAGTTACACACGGCACGACAAGTCTAAATCGATTGGCAACCCTCGCAATTTAGACTTGTCTCAGCTTCGTGTGATATCGTTTTCTTTCTTTAACACTAAGTGTTCTCTTTTAATCGTTGTTTGTAAATTGTAATCCTTGGTCAGTTATTTATTCCCAGTGAGGGTGCTTATTTTTGGTTGTCGCACTTTGATGTTATATTTTTTGTTTGTCTTCGAGAAAAATTTAGAAGTGCGAGGCTTCTGCGCTCCGTGAACCATGTTTAAGCACCCCAATGGGCCCATGTGCCGACTGACCGTTCCAATGTGGCGATTGTATGAAGTTTCCATGTGTTGTCTCGTCTTGATGCTTTTGTCACTTGTAGATTTACTTGTGTTTGTGCCTTTTTCTAGTGGCAGTTTAAAATTTAATATATTTGGTAATTCTCATAGAGACCTTTTCATCTTTTCAATAAAAAAGCAACGAAGATTTGACGATGATACAATTTAGACAGTAAGCATTTTCAATTTTTATATATCACAGCCTTTAGAAAATCACAGCTTAAAATTATCCCTATTTTAATATCTATATAATGATTTATCGAACAAAGGTTTCACTTGTAACTAATGGAGCTCACGCTGTTAGGGATTTCAGTTTTAGCGATTGAGTAACACGTTGTTAGCTTTTGCACACGAATCACACAAAAAGAAGTTGTACAAATACCATACGTTGTTCGAAATCTAAGCATTGAGAACAAGTTTAAGATTGCCGTGCTGATATCAGTCTTGGCTGACATCTCTTGTGACTGAACAGCGTCGTCAGATAACTAGTCATGTAACCTTGTCTTCAGTACATTAAAAATGGATTCTAATGGAAACCTCAAGACTGCTACTTTTTTTCTCATAATAGCAGGTAAGATTTTTGAAAAAAAAACAAACAATGGCAACCGTGTAATTATTAATAAAAAACACATTAATCGAAAAATGCTTTAAGATGTTTAATAATGAAACATTAATTGTTTATATATAAAACTGAATTTTAACTTTAGATTAATACTGACAAAATGACACCTAATTTGTATTTAAAAATACATTTTCCCAACCAGGTTGTCTGCGAAACCCTGTGTTTGCAAGCTGTTTTGAAAAAGAAATCAAAACTAATCTGGCTGTCAGTACTGTATTTCACTTCTCATGAACTTATTTTGAAGTAAATTGTATATTATATAAACCCCTCCCCCCAATACACACACGAGATAAACATTAAAATACATTTTATAAAGTGAAATTTGCAACTTTAAGTAAAAAAAGTAAAATTTATGTTTATTACAGTTATGTCACATACGTATGCATTTAACACGTGTACTTAAAAATTATAAAATGCATTTATTTGGCCAAAAGAAAGAGTATTTTATGTACACAACAATATGATTTAATGATGATAGACTAACAGATCAAAATGACAAAACAAAAAACTATTAGCTTACTATTTTATATTTACTGTTTGTGTATGAAAATATTTGTATAATATACAACTTAATGTCTAGGATGACCCGTTAAGCCCATCAGCTTTTTTCAAACGGCGACCTTTAAACGGAAAAAGGCGACATGGATTGCGTTTCATTCTTTCTAGTAAACTAATGGGTGAAAGTTGGCAAAGTCAACAAACTAAAATGCCTTTGTTGTAATCAGAATATTAAATGAACATTGTCATTAGTGCTAATTTATTACAGGGGAATTTTGCTATTTTCTTTGGAAATAACTTAAGCAAGTTTATTTTAAATTAAGGTGTGCGGTAAAGCTTTTCGATATTTTCAACAGAAATAACGGTGGTTCAACATCCAAACTTTAATTTACTAATTTAGAATAACTTGAAAAATAGTTTGTTTTTTAATTTCAACGAACAGGTTTTGAATTAATTGTTTATTATGACGACCCCATTGTCTAACAACATTTATTCCAATTAATTATCACCATCATTATGTTTTAGTTTATCATTTGTGTCATCATACCCGTTGAAGAAAGCTAATTTTAAATAGATTGAATTTACATTTAATATGTTTTAGTTTTTATTCAAGATAATGATAAACTGCTAATTGTTAAATCAAGATAATCCTGTTATTCAGTGTCAGCCTTAAGATTTTCTTTTTACTTCAAATGGCTTGCAATAACATAGAATTTGTTTAGTGTTGTTCGTTTCAAAACGGACGGATTGTATTCAAATAAAACTTTATGTCATCTCAACTACACATGTAATTTTAAATTTTACTGGCTTCAAAGCACGGGGTAACTTCTTAATACTTTCTACATTTCTGTATAACTAGGTAATGACAAATTATCGCATTCTAAGGGATGTCAGTAGTGTTTTAGTCACTACTCAAAAGTACTAAAAATAAGCCCATTAATTTCTTTATTTAATTTGTGCAATTAAATGTAAAATTCATATTTAAATATATGTAGATATATTTCTCCCAACAAACTAGTAGGTTATGTCATGTTAAAAGATAACTAGACATTGACGAAAAGACGAAGGATACACATGTGACGTTCTCCGTCATAGACCGTGCACAAGACAAAAAATAAAACGAATCAATACACATTTTTGTGCTTTATTTTATCCATGTATCCACGAATAAAGAAAATCACAACACAACTATATTGTTGTTGTCTTTTAATAGGCATTGGAACTAATATAATAAACAAACTGGTAGATGGTAGATAAGTACGAAGTGGTAGGTTACTGAAGTCTAACAAAAGCAACCGTCGCGTTTTGCCTTGAAACAAGAAAGAGTCTCAGTTTTTCAGCCACTTAGATTTCTGTTTAAAATTGCGATACTTCTTTGTTAAAATTGATGTAAAAAGGTGCAGGTGTTGTACGAACTACTGAAAAAGCCATATAAACTGAATTATATGACATAATTCATGCTTGAAACCTCTGAGATAGAGTGAGATTACTGTTTAAGAAGGCTCTATAATATAAATCTATAATCTAACGATTATAAAAGAGTGATCGAGCAATCCCATTCATGGTGTATTGACCGGTAAGGATTGCACTTTGTAGAGTATTAATATACTTTGTATAAAATCAGTCCCAAGCATGTGTTTTTTTTATACTTTAAAAAAATAAGCAAGTTAAAAATAAAAATAAAATTAAAATATTTATTATATAAAGTATATGAAAATACCGTCCTACAAGGGAGATAACTTATATATGCCTTTCATTTCTACATATTTCGCTTTTCAGTGGTGATTTAATATAAATATTTATTAATTGGATATCCATTAATTCCATTTGCATCAAGTTTAAACAGGCGGGGGATACCTAAATATATGTATATCAAAATGGTTATCGACGAACTAAAAATCAAAAATACATAATGTCTTCATTAAATTTACAGTAAATTAAGTTTGTTGAAAGCTCGGACGAGTAGACACGTGCAAATTTAACTAGATTGAAACAGAGGACTGAATGATGTCTGTTCAAAATTCGTTTGAGCTCTATTTGACTGATTATCCACTAAGACAAGTCCTTTCCCTGCTGAAATCGTTTGGAAATTTATGTTACACGGTAACGGTATAAATTTACAATGATATTCCTTTAGAGTTACCTTTGTATACCAGTGGTGACATATACCAATTTGCACCATATTGATGAGACGTTTATGTTTGTATTGCAGGTGCGAACGGTTTGCTTCAGCCAAGCTGGATCAGTGACTGGCACGTAATGGATAGCAATGATCCAAACAGCCTTGTTAAAACGTTCAGTCATCCGCTTAATGAGACACCAACCTACTGCGATGTTCAGGTATCCAGCAATGGATTAATGTGATCCTGTCATTAACGCTATTATTATGTTAGCATCATGTTATCTGAAACTTTAACGAGTATTTATAAACATATAAAGGCCCCCACTACTGCCACGTTAAAGCCCTCAGAACCGGTTTAAGAACTCTAGCCGACCCATTCACCGGCTGACCGTTTCAAAGCAATAACTGTTAGATTTGCTCTGTTTTATGTAAGGCCTATATGTGAGTTATTTCCATTTTGATGTGAAACAAGAGCATAATTATTACGGATATTTTATCACATATCGTATCGCGAAAATAAACAGCTTAAATGCATTATATGCATTAACAATATAAGCATCTCAAGACTAGACAGATCTCCAGACCTTTCCACATACATAATTCGGTAACTACTAAACAACCAACAATAAAGGTAAAATAACGATTAAGGCACAATATAACATGGAAAAAAATCACAATTGCGAAATGTTGAAAGGCAACAACTAAAACTCTTCATGTTGAAGGTACTCTCGCCGGACACAAACTTCATATACCCTGCGGCCGGCATTGGAAGTTTGAACGACAGCCATTACGCCGGCGTTCTTTTTTGGTACAACAGCACCCATGTCCAGATCTTTGGGCCACAAAACATCAGTATCATTAATACCGGTAAGCTTTGGTATTCATACACATGTATTATTTTTTATTTAGTAGCTTATATACGTTGCCAGGTACATAATCGATGCAATGTTCTTTCAAAGGGCAAACTATTTATATATTGTTTGTTCAAATGGCATAGAGTAAGTAGATAGGCACATTAATATGACTAGTTAAAAGCCTAATTAGATTGGGAGTAGATATGTGTATTTGTACTTTTCCCAGTCGAGTGATGACATACAATATGAATTGTAATATCTATCTAAGCAAACGAGCAAAATTAAATGAAATCTTTACTGAGTATGGAAAGAGACATTTAAAAAAAAGTCCCACTACCTCATCCACACCATGTTTCTAATAATAACCCTTTTCTTTAAACCTTTTAAGCTAAGGTAAGTTAAAAGCTTTTTGGCTGTAGGTACAGTAATTTTTCGCAAAATCCCATGCCGAGACACACAAAAGTTACCAAAATAAGAGTTCGTCGGGCGTCAGGATAATTAAACCGGAAATGGAAATTTGTAAAATTTTCACACTATGGTAAGACAGTGACAGGAACTTTATTTGTTTCAAGTGTATAATTTCTCCTGTTATTTGCATGATATCAACATTTCAAATATAATTCCTCTTCCAATAAGTACTTTTCTACCGTTTTCATTTAGCTTTTGTTGTTGTAATCTGAGAAGGCTGTATGGGCTGCAGTGATCACGATAAGATTGTTGGAAGATGGTATGATGGTTATAAAAGATTTTTGCAAAGATATGTCATCATCATCATCATCATCATCATCATCATCATCATCATCATCATCATCAGTCATTGTTATTATTTATTTTGCAGGTGCCCCCAAATATGTGTCCTACGGTTCCGAGAAAGTGAATACATCATACGTTCGAGCCCGGCTGTGGAAGGAAAAGGACTTCCCCCCTCCATCGTTCTCCACCCCGCCCATCTATATATTCGATGACAGGCGTAAAACGTTTTCTAAAAGTGCAACAAATTAGGAATATGCATGTACATTAATGTTTCTAAGAAATGTGCCTACATCTTCAAGCTCTTGATATTTCTTGTGATATTACAGTAAGCAATCCAAAGATTCAAGCGGCAAGATATAGGTCTATTCTTTTCAGCTGACTATTCGTTTGCAAGTTTGTGCTTCGAAAGGCCCTTCTCCAGGTTACGTACTCGTAGCAGCTTAGCCTTTCTGATAGACTTCTGTAACTCTGACTTATTTTTCAATGACGTCACTTCTTTCGTCATAACTTATTATAGGAAATATCAGCGCTTGGACATTTTGTATTCAAATAGATCGTTTTTCTTTTCATTGCTTGCATTTGAGAAACTCGACAGGAAGTGCGAGGTTGGAGCTCTGTAAAACCGGTTTAAGCATTCCATTCGGCCCATTTTGCCGACTGACCGTTCCAAGGCGGTAACTGTCGGGTTTGCTCTTTTAGTTAAATGACTCATAACAAATTTGTTCTTACTTTTCACTTGGCTTGCACGTGAAATACCTTTGTCCTGTGCCTTTTCACAGTTTGATATATGTTGCAATGTTCATAGGACTTTTATATATATTCTTATTAATCAGGCTTTGGTAAGATGTCCACTTACACTTTTTTCTAGTACCCTTTACATCTGCTAGGATTCTTTTTCGGAATTAACGATTTATTTACCATTTTCATTGACCGCAGGATTGTGTAGGACTCAAGTAAGATATGGAGAAGCATATGTAGTTTATGGCTTTCCTACAACTTAAGCAGGCACCGAGGATGACATATCTTTCTTCTACTGCGTATTCATTTTTATGCTAGCTTAGAAATATAATATCCCCAAGTTTTAACATCAGATGGTCCATGACTTACATTTCGACGTATTGCTGGAATACGAAATAGGCCACAAAAGTCCTTTTTTACTTCCAAACGGACCGACCTTTTCACTTCGAAAACTTGGTGTGCCATTCTTGATTCAGCCTTTCCATTACCCGGTTTAAGCAAACACTCTCTAGACCCATTTTAAAAACCTCGAAGATTAGCTGTTTACCAATCACCAGAACCTTACACCGACCCCCATCAAGAGAGAATAACTGAGCGCCTTTATCTTTCATACCATTCGCAGCATCCAGCGGTTAACTGTGAGCTACTTGAAACTAAATGCCACACAGTTTAGGACCTCCCTCTCAAAGAGGACTCGTACTGTCTGTCTGTGCCTTAGCACCCGGTCTGTCTCAAGCACACGGTCTATCTCAGCACCCGGTCTATCTCAAGCACCCGGTCTATCTCAAGCGGTCTATCTCAAGCACCCGGTCTATCTCAAGCAACCGGTCTATCTCAAGCATCCGGTCTATATCAAGCACCCGGTCTATCTCAAGCGGTCTATCTCAAGCACCCGGTCTATATCAAGCACCCGGTCTATCTCAAGCGGTCTATCTCAAGCACCCGGTCTATATCAAGCACCCGGTCTATCTCAAGCAACCGGTCTATATCAAGCACCCGGTCTATCTCAAGCGGTCTATCTCAAGCACCCGGTCTATCTCAAGCAACCGGTCTATCTCAAGCAACCGGTCTATATCAAGCACCCGGTCTATCTCAAGCACACACATTCTTTAGTTTGAGTGTATCGACCAACAAATATGACTTAACACGATCAATCATCACATACATGACCATGTGTTCCCTAAGTTAAGGGGTCGCTTAAGCGACACATTTCATAAAATTTTAATTTTCAAAGTTCATTATTTTTTCATATAAATATTCATGCCATACATCAAAACCAATGTTATAACATATTATATCATAATTTATTAAGATTACTTCACAAAAAAGTGAAATTTGATGAATATTGATAAAACTACCATTTTTTGTTATGAGCAGTTTAGCCCAGGAAATATGTTTATAGACACAATTTTATTGTAACATAAGTTTGTTCAAACAATTTTCAACGTAGAAGCTCACTTAATTTTCATAGTGAGTGTTTAGAACATGCATAAAAACACACTTTAAAAATCAAGTGAAAACACATGTACTTTCTGTTTCAAAGAGGGACTACTTTTTTGACATTGAAAACTATAGTGATAGATTTATCAAACACGGTTAAGGTAATCAAAATTTTAAGCTCCATACTACCTCCATTAGGGTGTATTTAATCATTCTGCTAAATGTTGTTTTATATAAGCTTTGCTGTGAAGATGAACTTTTGCCCCCACAAAATGACTGAAAAAAAATTTCTAAGAAAAGAAAACGTATTTCTAGGTAATTTTTCACGTTTATATTTTGCCATTCTGTTCTTATAGAATGTATACATAATTTTGGAAAGTTTTAGAAGAGTCGGACAAAAGACTTCATAGTTATGAGCATTCAAAATTTGGGGCATTTTATCATTTCACCGCTTTCACGACCCGTTAAGTCCAGCAGGGAAACTTTGAATGTATGTCCGGCTCTTGACTCAGATGTATTCATCACTTTATTTTAAAAGACACTGGAAGGCCAGTGAGACAACACGCTATTGACACGCTATTGACTTATGTTCTATATTCACGCGCTAATCACGTTATTCAACACACCTGTATATGCTAAGAATCCCTTTATGCCTGCTTTAAGAGGAATATATATTGTACTTTCTTTAACGACTTCTTAAGGTGTTAACTTTAACGACTGTCATTTTGCAACATATAAACAAACAAATGGGCCCGGAAATGGCCGATACATAGATTCAATTCATCGAGTAATACATACTTACATACTGTTGACTGGTCGCACAAGATTTATGACGTCATACTGTTGGCTTTTATGATAACCTTAAAGTTTTTGGTGGCAGTAATAGCCCTTGTAAAGCCCCAGTTTTCGATGAATTAAACTGGCATTAACTACAACGCTCAGAGGCGCCGTTTGGGCGGTGTGAATTTGTCCTTGTACGCGATTACAGGTGTTCAAACAACGGTCATGTAGTCAATCAAATGTATTACGCATTAGGCAAGTCTCCAGCTGCAAACAAACCCCTCTGCTAAAATATAGAATGTAGTTTGGGACAAAAATTACACCAAAGTCACTAACATTCGATAATTGAAACCATTTGTTAAACACTTGATACTTAATATATATAATTGTGCATTTTAACGTTTAAAGTTAGTTGTGATCACTCATGATAACGGATTCAACCAAAATAAGATGATTTTGAAAAAAAAAACCTACTACCTCTTACACCACTACCAATAAAAAACAATAGTTCTGATAGCAGTTCGCTTACCATTTCAACCCTTTCTTCCAATAAATGTGATATTCGTATGCGGCTTTGCTCATACATAATTCGGGCATTTCATATGTATCTGAATTACACAATATAAACTTCCATTTGAAACAGATAACAATTCTTATGTTAACATTTGAAACATGCCTGGACTCAATTGACGCGTCTAGTCTCCTTAGACATACATATTTGTTCTGTACACGCACTCTTCCCCCCCACCCCAGACATCCGTTTTATTTCTTAAGCAAAACAGAAGCTTGGGATTTACAGCTAACGGCCCACTTTGATTTATGTTGTTTATTATAGACCTGTAAACGAACTTTCTTTATGCAGACAAGACTGTTTGTGCGTTAAGTAAATGCACACAAAAAAAAAAGAAAATCTTTCTTACTAGAATTGTGTAACTATAAAATATTACGTGGATAATTCTAGTTCTAGATCTTCCGAAAAATTTTAATGTGGAAAACTATAAGACAAGTAAACAATTAGGGAGATATACGTGGTCGAATCTGGGGATTTGAGATTTATGCAAAAATGTGTATAATGTATTTCACAATGGTAATACGGATATAGACGTAATTAATACAAAGTTAGTCTTCAATTTATTACATTCGGAATTGAATTCCGGACAATTATTGTGACTGACTGTTATACTAAACTGATACTCACTGATAGGAGAACGTTTTTGATAAAACACATATGGAATTAGCTGACCTACGCAGATATGAAAATATCCCGAGCAATATTGCATCAGTGCATCATTTCTCTATAATATTTTTCTATATTTATGAAATTAAAATCGGTCCAAAATTGCTTCTAAACCACTTCACTTTCTTGATATATTTAATCTTTAGTTCCTTTCAAAATATATCGGACATTACCAGCAATGCATAGCGAACGTAGTTTAGATAAATGCGCTCACATGGTTGTAAGAGCGGTGAAACCTTACAAGAACAAGAACAACAAAAACAAAAAACCTTAAAAGATAACAATGCAATCACTCTCATTGTCAACATTGTTCGGTTTTGACAAAACTGTTGACTGCCGAATATTACTATTCTCGGCTTTAGTTAAGCGAGAAAAAGCAGCAGTGTTGGTGATCGAGAAATAAGAACGGCTAACCATCTTCCTAAAGTATACCACGCGAGTGTAGATCAATTGATGGCTCCAGATGTATTTTCCTATACTGGTTACATCTCACTAAACTTATGTTTATGTAATTTTGTTTCAATAACACTTGAACTTCATCTAAAACACTTACATAATTTTACAGAGAAGGTCAGTCAGCATGTAAGATTTTGAGCTTTAATCTCTTTGCACGGTGTCGCAAACTATACGGCCAAGTTACGTTGATTCATGCGATTTCTTCTTTTTGCAGGTGACTTCTATGAAGAGACTTTAGAGCATACGTTGGGCCAAATACCGATGATGACTATCGCTCAGGTGCATTTCCGAAATGGTTATGTATCACAGATTCAAGGTACAGTTGTTAAGAATAAAACACAAACAATGGGCATACAGATGTTTACTCAAACTGGCCGTACATGGCGCGTTCTGTGCTGTTTGAGGGACATCAGCATTGCAAAATGCAAACTGAAACTTTAATGTTTAGCCTCTACATAGACTGGCTTCTCCAGTCGTACTTTATATACATATTCTGATAGTTAAACTGCGCCAAGTTAAACATCACATGTACTACTTTTCCACTGAGGGCTCCACACTTTACGTTCACCTGGGACGAGCATAACCACCATAGTAACCACGTTCGACCACAACCTGCTATATTGGTGAAGCTGGAACAGTCTCTGAAAAAATGTTTTATTGTCAACAATCCATCTGTGCACTCATGCCGATCATAAACAATTCTGACCAAAGTGAATTTTAACGTGGTCGCAATGCAATACCATTTAACCGTTGATAGAACCTTTTCAGGGGTCTAGTGATCAGTCTAAAATTAATTAATGTATAAGGGCGTGTTTAAGATATTATGCGTAATAATTCAATTAATTTGTTATACATCTGCAGTTGTAAAACACTTGTAAACCGTTGATTTATAGACAATCTCCGTGTTCGTTTTGCCGTGGTTCAGTTTTCACTAATGGTTTTCAGCATATCACATCGTCGATGCAGTTATAGATTAAACTATTCCGACAATATGATTTCCTCCATTGTCATATTGTATCTTACTCAGTAAATATTCAAATAAAGAACACCTATTTTTAAGTTGTTTTCCGATTTGCTTCGTGCCAAGCATCGCTTTTGTCGTTGTGTAGTTCAACAACTGAAAGAGAGAAGCAAATGGCAGCGTAAATTTTATCCTAACGATATTGACATTGTTTCCCCTCCTATTGTTATTAATTGCCGTTTCTATTATTTCTGTTTCCATTTGCTTTAGATGGGAACGTTGTCCTTGGTGTGTCAGAAAACAGTGTATTCTTTCGATTGTCTTCTCCAGGTAAATAAGCTAAACCTGCGAACATATACTGATTATAAACGCATATTACATTATTTTTCGAAACTGTGTATACAATGTAAATGCTTTAACTCTTTTTGAAGTTTACTTTTAAATAATAGTGCTTATAATGAATGATTTTGTGTCTAAAGGAATACATATGCGAGATTATCGATTACCTTTTTAAAATACCGAAAAGCAATTTTAACCTATACAGTCAACTGTAGCGTTACATTTTATATTCAATACACCTTTCAGAGAAATATATATTTAAAATCGTGATTTTTTTCTGTGTTTCTACCTATTTTTGTATTGTTTACACATTAGACGTAACTGTACTTTGGGCCAATAAAACTATCCTCAACTGATGTTTAAGATTTCCCAATAATGCAAATGAAATTATTGATATCCATTCAAATGCACTACTCAGTTTCTGCTAACATTACAGACTATACAAGAAGTGCAAATTAATTCTAAATAACAGTCCTAAATTAAATTAAAGACGTATAATTAACTAAATATACATCTCTGTTTAAACATAGTTTAAAAATTGTATAATGATTGCGAATACCACCGCAACCATTCAAACTGCGAACAGTCACGTTTTACAGTTCAACAATGAAAAAAAAGAAATAATAAATATGTATTGAATTCTACCCAAACTGTATTTTTTGTTTTGACACGTGTTAGTTTTTAGATACTGTCTCACGTCCGAGGGATCAAGTCTTGACTGTTCCCGTTACTCGGCTTATGTCACAATAAGGATGTGGACGTGTCTTGAGTCGACCTCTTTCGACGAGACCCCTAGCACCGACATACAGGCCATGTATTCTAATGCATCAAATAACATACACATACTAGAATCCTTTGATCTTGATGCGGATTTAGTACTTGTAAACGTGAGTAGTGAATTAGACAATTTAATTTTGAAGCATTGCTGGACATTAGTCACACTTTTGGGCTTGAAAAGAAGAAAAAACCTTTTACGAAAAGAATAGGATATCGATGATTAAAAATATACAATACATTAAATAAATCAATAATCACTAAAACAAATTAACTAGAATAAAACAAGCAAAAACGTAGGATCGTGAGCCAAAACTATGGTTCAGTGTATAGTCCATAACGGTAAAAATAGACAGTGTCAAATCTGTATCATGATATCTATTCATACTATAAGTCGCCTCTTTACTGATTTATACTCGTCCAAAAACAATTCACTGCCACAAACTGCATTATAAACAAAACTTACAACACAAGTGGTGCTCTTAATAATGTGTTTGTTAGGAGTGACACCTGACCTGTTGGCGACTATAACTGATCGTATGTTGCTGACTAGATTTAGTAAAATAGACAATAAAACAATAATAGTTTGAAAAATGTACCTATTTTTAAAACAAAAACTGATACAAACTTTTAGTAACATACTATTGTACATTAGTAATTAGTAACATATTTTTATACATTTACATTAGATATTTTTGTGTGAAAATGATCGCATCATTTATTAAGCGTGTTTTTAAATCTTCAGTTTATTCATAAAGAGCTGAAAACATATCGGGATGAAGTAAACTGCATGTTCCTTGCTACTGATTCTGTTCACGTATCATTTCTTTTTTCATTTACTTTATTTTGAAATAAGAAAAGCCCATTACAATTACGTGTTTTCGTTATAATGTTGTTTTTACGCTTCGGAAACATAAAGGTACATGTCCCAAATGAAGGCTACTTTTTCCGTGGACAAGGCGCAGCTATAACAAAGTATAACGACGGACTGGTGTATGCCATTAACAATGTCACCAAAGCCCTTCGCATCTGGTTCAATGATTCCTCGTCTGCTTGCAACGCCTCGTGCACATGCATCTTTACAAAAAACAGAAACCACAATGATTGCAATAACCCGAATGCCAAAATCCATATCCGCCTGGTAAAAGGTAAGTGGATGTATACTATTACAGTTTTTGTGTATTTTACACTAGTCATGCTATCGTATATATAAAACAGTTTTGTTTACAGGGTTTGTTAACAAACTATATTAGGGTTAATTGGCGTATTTTCCTTTAAAGTTCGTTGAACTTTACAATTCTGTCTACACGTGAACATGATGCAACAATCATATTTACAGCTCCTATGGTGATATTTGTAAATGATTCAAATAATCAGATTTTTGAGCATGCTATTATATTTTGTCATGCAATTCATCAATCATCCGCTGCTTGCAACTCCTCTTGCACGTGCATCTTTAAAAAACAGAAACTTCGCAGATTGCATTTACCTCAATACCAAAATCCATCTCCGCCTGGTAAAAGGTAAGAGTATGTATACTATTACAGGTAACGTTTTTTGTGTATTTTACAATAGTATTGCTATCGGTTTGCTAACAAACTATATAAGAGTTATTATGCGTATTTTCCTTTAACATTCGTTGAACTTTACAATTCCATCTGCATGTGATCAGGATGCAACAATAATATTTTCAGGTCCTATGGTGATATTTGTAATTGATTTAAAAAATTGACCTTTTGTGCATGTAATCTATTTTGTCATACAATTCCTTATACATGAAATTTCTTTGACGTACATTAAACTTTGGTACTTAATTTCCATCTAAATAATATAAATAAAATACAAAGAGTACATTTACAGTAAGGAATAATGACGAAGGAACATCTGTACAAATATTAAAGACATTGAAAATTGCCTGAATGCACACCCCGCTTCGCCCCGCCCTCCCCCCAAAGGCTAACGCCATACTGGGTGATCCCATTGAGAATGGTAGTAAACCAACTAAATGCTTACTGTATACATTGACATCTTTGCGGGAAAGCTAATAAATAATTCGTCACCGTTTATGCACATCTCATGAGACCACTGCAACTATGTCCAGCTGGCTTGACTCACGCCCGCTAACCTCCCCAACCCTTAACATACACTGTGTAGCTCTCCGGAATTTGGACACGTTCCAATTTGCAATTCCATTAAAGTGTCCAAGCTTATATTTAATACCTTGTTCTGTCACATTTACAATTAAACGAGTAAATAACAAATAAAAAGCTAATATGTAGTAGTAAAATTAAACATATAAATACAATAAAAATATAAAACTATAATCAAAGTATATACATGTAACTAAGGGCCGAAAGGTGTTGTAATTTAACTACTAAGGATGATACAAAAACTAAAAAAAACACTTATGTCCATTGTGTTACTGTCCTATAAGAGAGAATACTCAATTATAGACTTTGGAGCAACAGGAAAGTAGCCAACTATTGCCACAAACAGGCAAACTCACTTATTTAAGTGTTTTACTGTAGCCAAATAATATTTAAAGTAAAACGATGAGGCTTAGGTTTTGTAATAAGGCACAAATGTTTAAATCAGCAAAATTTCTTCTGTGTCTATAAGTCGAACTTTAATCTTATATGTTATCATCACAGAAAGAAAAAATTTGAATATGCGAGACATTTCTACTTTTAACATTATTTGCTGTCAATGTTTATGCAGACAGAATACACTGCAGCGTTGTGGTGGCATGGATGATGTGTATTGCAGGTTGGAAACCTAACAGCACCGTTGATCCGTCTTCTTCGTGGCTTCGCGTGGACAGTTTCCAAGAAGGGCCATGTATTAAAACGCTGCAGTGTAAGGAACCGTACATTTACATGGGCGGAAACCTGCAACTGATATTTGAAAATAACACGTGGATCGGTTCTGAACCAACATGTGGTAAGGCGATTCAAAATAAACGTGTCATGAAGTCTGAGTAATAAAATGTTAGTAATTGGCGTGGTACCGATAACAAGACAGATAAATAGCTGTGACATCTGTTGGCATCTACTCGGTCTATTGACCACTGAGTAAAAAATCGGTTCAGTTTTCTTTTATCATTCTTACAAACTGCGTATGGTGGACTTCTTTGGTTACATTTTCCCCACTGATGTTGTGGCATCGTCATGTTATGACTCAATTGTCTGTTGTTTAAGTACGCATTGTGTCCGCGCAACTCCTGGTAAAGGAACAGCCTCCCATAAAAACAACTTAATGGCGGAATAAATGACCGAGTTAAGGATGGAAAATACAGTAAATTGCTTATTTGCTGATTTATGACCGTTTACAACGACTGTTTCAATATTTTCTTAGATTTTAATTTTGTACCATTATATTGCAAAATGCTACAAGAAGCTGAATGTGCTAAACAGATCAACTGAAAACTGTGCCAAGCCGCTTTTATTAATTCGTTGACTGATGTGGCTTTTTCAGTTCAATCTCAAACACAGACAACCAAAACGTTTTAATCGAATCAACGCATGTTATTAACGAAACATGTACCGTGGCAAGTATTGTATCCAAGCCTTGCATTTGTATAACTATGAACTGTGAACCAAGTCGCTTCTATAAATACGCTAACTAGTATGTCTTTTTCAGTTCGCTGTCCAGATATCAGCTCTGGTTGCTACGCAGTCCTTACCAACGATTCCGATTGGAAAGTTAAGGTTGTGTATATGTGCGACAAAGGCTACGAGCTGCTATCCGGAAACTTAACACGGGAATGTATGGTGACAGAAAATAATACATATGAATGGTCCGGGGAGGCGCCAGTGTGCACAAGTAACAGACTTGGCTATTTAAATATAGTGTCAATACAAATTTGTTCCCAAGACTGAATATTATAACTTTATTAATTAGATGATATTAAGTTGGCATGGCCTGTCCCAGTTGTTGGGTCGACAGTCTTATTGTCTCGAGCTATTCCTTACATAGTCGGTAACGTCATTAGATTTTTGTCACCTCTGTACAGTTACGCTTCATATCTGGCCGATTTGGGGACTTTGTGCTTCCGCATTGTTCAATAGTTCCGTCTATGATTAAAAAGATAGTACATTTTCAGGTGCATTTGAGCTTATGCTCAAGATCATGAGCTAATGCTCAGAGTCAGTTATGCTGACAACCCACAGTCCCGCGTGCGGTGTTTCGCGTCCGTCAAGAGTTTCAAATGAAATATCGCTGGGCCAAATTCAGCCAACCTTTGCCAGAAGTTTTAACAGGCCGGGGCTGGGGGGGGGGGGGGGGGGCGAAATGTTGTTCAAAGAATTTTAATCCGTCAAAAAATGGCCGCCAGGGTAGGGGCGTGGCCATTTTCCATTTATGGCTATACAGGGAAAATTATACAATTTTCTAGTCAGAAACTACAAGAGCTAAAGGGTTGTGGCCCTGTATCAAGATTGTTTAAAACATGTTGATCTGTCAAAAACATGACCTCCAGGTGCATGGCCATTTTCCCTATATGACTATAAAGGATAAGTAAGAAAAATCTATGCATCTTCTGTTGGTGGCGCCGTGTCAAGATTAACCAAAGAATTATTAACCGCCAAAAACATTGTACGAAACCACAAGGGCTTTGATATATGGCATGCATATTCCTTTGGTTGCCTTGTATTTAGATTGTGCAAAGAATTCTGATCCGTCAATAATGGCCACCAGGGCTGAATGTCTACGGCACTCAGATAAAGGGACGTGGCCATTTTCTCTATATAGCTAAATAGGAAATCTTCTTGTCAGAAATGTCAGGAGAAAGAGCCTTGATAGTTGGTAAACCTTCCTTGCGTAGCCCTGTATCAAGAGTGTTTAAAGATATTTGATCCGTCCAAACCCATGTTCATCAGGGGCGTGCCTGTGATCCACATATGGGTTTGTAGGAAAACTTCGAAAACCACAAGAGCTAGAGCTTTGATATTTTTATACATATTCCCTTTTTGGGCCTTGTTTCAGGAGTGTTTACAGAAGTCTAATCCGTAAAAAAACATGGCCATTTTCCTTATATGGTTTTATAAGAAACTCTTCTTGTAAACAAACACGCTGTGAAATTACTGCGCTAGTCATGATTGATGTATACTTATTATATTCGTTGTTGATTATGTTCATATAAGGCAGAGCTATATCTATATATATAAAACGAGTATACTTTGAATAAGACCCGCAAGTGTCTGTCGGCATGTAGCCGGTAAATTAAACATGGAATCAGCATCACATTTGGATCTGTTTTATGTATTTTATGCAACATACAATTTTCTTATAGCTGGTCTTCCGCGTTTTTTATTTTGTCAGTAAATGATAATCAGGTTGAGGCACAGTTATCTGCTCATCGATGAACACGCATTGTAATTGCGCAACTCCTACCTAGGACTGTGACGTTAAATACGACAGCCCAAAATAAAGGACAGAAACAAAAGTCTCAGTTTACGTTTTGTTGAAGCAATTACTTCTATCTCCATTAAAATTCACTTAAGGTAATACATTTAAAGTAACAGTAAATTATAATTATGGTCATTGTTGACCGCTTATGACGACTTTGGCAATATTTTCGACTATTTTTATTTCTTTACTAGCATATTTACAGAAAGCTATACGTAGGTGAAGTTCCTTTGGAAACGTTATACTAACTCAGAACTGTGTCAAAGTCGCATGTATAAATACGTTGATTGGCACTTTTTTGTGTGTTTTTCTTTCAGTCCGTTGCCCACATATCAGCTCTGGTATCCATGCTATCCTTTTCAATGAGTCTGATTTGAATACGAACGTCGTGTATAGATGCGAGGATAACTACGAGTTGCAATCGGGAAACTTGACACGGGAATGCATATTGACGGAAAATGGGACGTATGAATGGACTGGCGAGGCACCAGTGTGCACAGGTAACATACACCTCTAAAATCATGATCATGATATACTGTTTAACAGAGTTCGAATAAGACCACATTTTGATATTGTGCATTTTGGACTGAATACATATTAATGAGAAAAAGAATTTCCTCCACGATTGTCCTTCTACTGTGATAGTAATCCTAACGTAATTATAAAATGTAAGGCTTCTAAATAACTTTTCTTTTGATATTTTTTCATTACAAACGTGCCATGAAGTGAAAAAAATATTACTAATATATTGACATGTCCCATTAATTTGGCCGACTGTCATACTGGGTCGAGCAAGTAGAGTCAGTGAGTGAATAGATAATTTCGCTATACAAAACAGTTTAAACAATTAAATGCAAAATTAACATATCTAACATTAATTATTCATTTTAAATAAAGTTTTCATTTAACTTATTGACAAAAGTGTGTCGTCAACATGCGATAAATACGGGCTGTTAATATTAAAGTGCCGCCAATCAAAAAAATATAATTTTCATTTTGGTCTGTTTTTGTCTCCCGTATTATCTATGGGATGTATCGAACATCAAATCGCGTTTTTCCGTACTTACCCTATGGTTTCGTTTTTGTCCTGGTTTTCATGCATTTTCATGAGTTAAAACATCAATCACTGTTTATTGCCGTCATCAGAGGACCGTTTCTTCACAGTAAAGTATGTGGATTTAATCTAGATCAGACACAGAAAACATTTCCGTATAATCATCGCATGAAAAGTAACAGAACGTGTAACTGTTGTAAGTGTTACATTTCAGTTTTGCATTTGTAAAGTCCGTTGAAAGGGTTAGACAGACCAAATGTGATCTTAATCCGTGTTGCTTCTATAAATCCGTTAACTGGTATGTCTTTTTCAGTTCGATGTCCAGACATCAGCGCTGGTTGCCACGCTACCCTTACCAACGAGTCCTATTTGAATGCTAATGTTGTGTATAGGTGCGAGGACGGCTACGAGCTGCTATCCGGAAACTTGACACGGGATTGTATATTGTCAGAAAATAATACCTATGAATGGACCGGGGAGGCACCAGTGTGCACAGGTAACAAACACGTCCACAATCTTGGTCATTTAAATATGGTGTCATTAAGTATTTGTCCACAAGACTGAATAATATAACGTTATTAATTAGAAGATTCTAGGTTGGCCAGTCCCTGTTGTTGGGTCGACAATCATATTGTCTCGAGTCATTCTATACATAGTCGGTAACGTCATTAGAATTATGTCACATCTGTAAAGTTACGTTTCATATTTGGCCGATTTTGGGTCTTTGTGCTTTCGCATTGTTTCCTCTAAGATAAAAATAGTACATTTTAGGTTTCTTAAGCTTATGCCCAGTGTCCTGAGATTATGCTCAGGATCAGCTATGGTGACCTTCCCGCGTCCGGAATCTCGGGTCCGTCAACAGTTTCAAATAATATGTTAAAAACTGCTTGGCCAAATTCAGCCAAACTTTCTGAGAAGATTAAGCATAATATAGGTTTCCTCCTCAGTTAACATGCATTACTTTCGTTGAAGCCATCTTTTTACTTGACTGATCTAGATAAAATCCGTCGATTTCCACTTAGATTGAACTGGCGCCATGAACAATGGACCGATGTGTTTATACACCGTCTTCATCGTCTTGTAACCTTGATAAAATCAGGGTCTCTTATGCCATGAAACCGAAAATATTAACTTGTTAATTACAATTGTGATTTCTTCGTCTGTTGTACGAAGACATACCTTTGCCATTTCTACCTATGGTAAGGGTGAGCGTGTAAATCATATTTTAATTACAGTTTACTCTATATACAATACAGTTAAAGTAAAAAGAGATATCTATATGCTTATAATAAACGTCTGTTAGAAGTGCTAATTTAAAATAATATGCCAAATGTTGTGCAATTACTGTGCTAGTCATGAATGATGTATACTTATTATATTCGTTGTTGATTATGTTCATATTAGGCAGAGTTATGTCTTCTGCATAAAACGTGTATACTTTGAATAAGACCCACAAGCGTATGTCGGCATGTAGCCGGTAAATTAAACATTGAATCAGAATAACATTTGGACCTGTTTTGTGTGATTCATGCAACCTGCAATTTTCTTATAGCTGGACTTCCACGTTTTTTTTTTTAAATTTTGTCAGTAACTGATACTCAGGTTGAGTGAGGCACAGTTATCTGCTGCTCATCGATGAACAGGCATTGTAACCGCGCAACTCCTACCTCGGACTGTGTCGTTAAATACGACAGCCCAAAAAAAGGACAGAAACAAAGTCTCAGTTTACGTTTTGTTGAAGCAATTACTTCTATCTCCATTAAATTTCACTTAAAGTAATACATTTAAAGTAACAGTAAGTTATAAGTATGGCCATTGTTGACCGCGTATGACGACTTTGACAATATTTTCGACTATTTTTATTTTTTTACTGACATATTTACAGAAAGCTATACGTAGGTGAAGGTCCTTTGGAAACGTAATACTAACTCAGAACTGTGTCCAAGTCGCATGTATAAAAACGTTGATTGGCACGTTTTTTGTGTTGTTGTTTTTTCAGTCCGTTGCCCACACATCAGCTCTGGTATCCATGTTATCCTTTACAATGAGTCTGATTTGAATACGAACGTCGTGTATAGATGCGAGGATGACTACGACTTGCAATCGGGAAACTTGACACGGGAATGCATATTGACGGAAAATGGGACTTATGAATGGACTGGCGATGCACCAGTGTGCACAGGTAACATACACCTCCAAAATCATGATCGTGATATACTGTTTAACAGAGTTCGAATAAGACCACATTTTGATATTGTGCATTTTGGACTGAATACATATTAATGAGAAAAAGAATTTCCTCCACGATTTTCCTTCTTCTACTGTGATAGTAATCCTAACGCAATTATAAAATGCAAGGCTTCTAAATAACTTTACTTTTGATATTTCTTCATTACAAACGTGGCATGAAGTGAAAAAAATGTTACTAATATATTGACATGTCCCATCAATTTGGCCGACTGTCATACTGGGTCGAGCAAGTAGAGTAGGTGAGTTAATAGGTAATTTCGCAATATAAAACAGTTTAAACAATTAAATGCATAATTAACATATCTAACATTAATTATTCATTTTAAATAAAGTTTTCATTTAACTTATTGACAAAAGTGTGTCGTCAACATGCGATAAATACGGGCTGTTAATATTAAAGTGCCGCCAATCAAAAAAATATAATTTCCATTTTGGTCTGTTTTTGTCTCCCGTATTATCTATGGGATGTATCGAACATCAAATCGCGTTTTTCCGTACTTACCCTATGGTTTCGTTTTTGTCCTGGTTTTCATGCATTTTCATGAGTTAAAACATCAATCACTGTTTATTGCCGTCATCAGAGGACCGTTTCTTCACAGTAAAGTATGTGGATTTAATCTAGATCAGACACAGAAAACATTCCCGTAGAATCATCGCATGAAAAGTAACGGAACGTGTAACTGTTGTAAGTGTTACATTTCAGTTTTGCATTTGTAAAGTCCGTTGAAAGGGTTAGACAGACCAAATGTGATCTTTATCCGTGTTGCTTCTATAAATCCGTTAACTGGTATGTCTTTTTCAGTTCGTTGTCCAGACATCAGCGCTGGTTGCCACGCTACCCTTACCAACGAGTCCTATTTGAATGCTAATGTTGTGTATAGGTGCGAGGACGGCTACGAGCTGCTATCCGGAAACTTGACACGGGATTGTATATTGTCAGAAAATAATACCTATGAATGGACCGGGGAGGCACCAGTGTGCACAGGTAACAAACACGTCCACAATCTTGGTCATTTAAATATGGTGTCATTAAGAATTTGTCCTCAAGACTGAATAATATAACGTTATTAATTAGATGATTCTAGGTTGGCCAGTCCCAGTTGTTGGGTCGACAATCATATTGTCTCGAGTCATTCTATACATAGTCGGTAACGTCATTAGAATTATGTCACATCTGTAAAGTTACGTTTCATATTTGGCCGATTTTGGGTCTTTGTGCTTCCGCATTGTTTCCTCTAAGATAAAAATAGTACATTTTAGGTTTCTTAAGCTTATGCCCAGTGTCCTGAGATTATGCTCAGGATCAGCTATGGTGACCTTCCCGCGTTCGGAATCTCGGGTCCGTCAACAGTTTCAAATAACATGTTAAAAACTGCTTGGCCAAATTCAGCCAAACTTTCTGAGAAGATTAAGCATAATATAGGTTTCCTCCTCAGTTAACATGCATTACTTTCGTTGAAGCCATCTTTTTACTTGGCTGATCTAGATAAAATCCGTCGATTTCCACTTAGATTAAACTGGCGCCATGAAGACTGGACCGATGTGTTTATACACCGTCTTCATCGTCTTGTAACCTTGATAAAATCAGGGTCTCTTATGCCATGAAACCGAAAATATTACCTTGCTAATTACAATTGTGATTTCTTCGTCTGTTGTACGAAGACATACCTTTGCCATTTCTACCTATGGTAAGGGTGAGCGTGTAAATCATATTTTAATTAAAGTTTACTCTTTATACAATACAGTTAAAGTAAAAAGAGATATCTATATGCTTATAATAAACGTCTGTGTAGAAGTGCTAATTTAAAATGATATGCCAAATGTTGTGCAATTACTGTGCTAGTCATGAATGATGTATACTTATTATACTCGTTGTTAATTATGTTCATATTAGGCAGAGTTATGTCTCCTGCATAAGACGTGTATACTTTGAATAAGACCCACAAGCGTCTGTCGGCATGTAGCCGGTAAATTAAACATTGAATCAGAATCACATTTGGACCTGTTTTGTGTGTTTTATGCAACCTGCAATTTTCTTATAGCTGGACTTCCACGTTTTTTTTTAAATTTTGTCAGTAACTGATACTCAGTTTGAGGCACAGTTATCTGCTCATCGATGAACACGCATTGTAACCGCGCAACTCCTACCTAGGACTGTGTCGTTAAATACGACAGCCCAAAAAAAGGACAGAAACAAAAGTCTCAGTTTACGTTTTGTTGAAGCAATTACTTCTATCTCCATTAAATTTCACTTAAAGTAATACATTTAAAGTAACAGTAAGTTATAATTATGGCCATTGTTGACCGCTTATGACGACTTTGACAATATTTTCGACTATTTTTATTTATTTACTAGCATATTTACAGAAAGCTATACGTAGGTGAATGTCCTTTGGAAACGTTATACTAACTCAGAACTGTGTCCAAGTCGCATGTATAAAAACGTTGATTGGCACGTTTTTTGTGTTGTTGTTTTTTCAGTCCGTTGCCCACACATCAGCTCTGGTATCCATGCTATCCTTTACAATGAGTCTGATTTGAATGCGAACGTCGTGTATAGATGCGAGGATGACTACGACTTGCAATCGGGAAACTTGACACGGGAATGCATATTGACGGAAAATGGGACGTATGAATGGACTGGCGAGGCACCAGTGTGCACAGGTAACATACACCTCTAAAATCATGATCATGATATACTGTTTAACAGAGTTCGAATAAGACCACATTTTGATATTGTGCATTTTGGACTGAATACATATTAATGAGAAAAAGAATTTCCGCCACGATTGTCCTTCTACTGTGATAGTAATCCTAACGTAATTATAAAATGTAAGGCTTCTAAATAACTTTTCTTTTGATATTTTTTCATTACAAACGTCCCATGAAGTGAAAAAAATATTACTAATATATTGACATGTCCCATTAATTTGGCCGACTGTCATACTGGGTCGAGCAAGTAGAGTCAGTGAGTGAATAGATAATTTCGCTATACAAAACAGTTTAAACAATTAAATGCATAATTAACATATCTAACATTAATTATTCATTTTAAATAAAGTTTTCATTTAACTTATTGACAAAAGTGTGTCGTCAACATGCGATAAATACGGGCTGTTAATATTAAAGTGCCGCCAATCAAAAAAATATAATTTCCATTTTGGTCTGTTTTTGTCTCCCGTATTATCTATGGGATGTATCGAACATCAAATCGCGTTTTTCCGTACTTACCCTATGGTTTCGTTTTTGTCCTGGTTTTCATGCATTTTCATGAGTTAAAACATCAATCACTGTTTATTGCCGTCTTCATAGGACCGTTTCTTCACAGTAAAGTATGTGGATTTAATCTAGATCAGACACAGAAAACATTCCCGTAGAATCATCGCATGAAAAGTAACGGAACGTGTAACTGTTGTAAGTGTTACATTTCAGTTTTGCATTTGTAAAGTCCGTTGAAAGGGTTAGACAGACCAAATGTGATCTTTATCCGTGTTGCTTCTATAAATCCGTTAACTGGTATGTCTTTTTCAGTTCGTTGTCCAGACATCAGCGCTGGTTGCCACGCTACCCTTACCAACGAGTCCTATTTGAATGCTAATGTTGTGTATAGGTGCGAGGACGGCTACGAGCTGCTATCCGGAAACTTGACACGGGATTGTATATTGTCAGAAAATAATACCTATGAATGGACCGGGGAGGCACCAGTGTGCACAGGTAACAAACACGTCCACAATCTTGGTCATTTAAATATGGTGTCATTAAGAATTTGTCCTCAAGACTGAATAATATAACGTTATTAATTAGATGATTCTAGGTTGGCCAGTCCCAGTTGTTGGGTCGACAATCATATTGTCTCGAGTCATTCTATACATAGTCGGTAACGTCATTAGAATTATGTCACATCTGTAAAGTTACGTTTCATATTTGGCCGATTTTGGGTCTTTGTGCTTCCGCATTGTTTCCTCTAAGATAAAAATAGTACATTTTAGGTTTCTTAAGCTTATGCCCAGTGTCCTGAGATTATGCTCAGGATCAGCTATGGTGACCTTCCCGCGTTCGGAATCTCGGGTCCGTCAACAGTTTCAAATAACATGTTAAAAACTGCTTGGCCAAATTCAGCCAAACTTTCTGAGAAGATTAAGCATAATATAGGTTTCCTCCTCAGTTAACATGCATTACTTTCGTTGAAGCCATCTTTTTACTTGGCTGATCTAGATAAAATCCGTCGATTTCCACTTAGATTAAACTGGCGCCATGAAGACTGGACCGATGTGTTTATACACCGTCTTCATCGTCTTGTAACCTTGATAAAATCAGGGTCTCTTATGCCATGAAACCGAAAATATTACCTTGCTAATTACAATTGTGATTTCTTCGTCTGTTGTACGAAGACATACCTTTGCCATTTCTACCTATGGTAAGGGTGAGCGTGTAAATCATATTTTAATTAAAGTTTACTCTTTATACAATACAGTTAAAGTAAAAAGAGATATCTATATGCTTATAATAAACGTCTGTGTAGAAGTGCTAATTTAAAATGATATGCCAAATGTTGTGCAATTACTGTGCTAGTCATGAATGATGTATACTTATTATACTCGTTGTTAATTATGTTCATATTAGGCAGAGTTATGTCTCCTGCATAAGACGTGTATACTTTGAATAAGACCCACAAGCGTCTGTCGGCATGTAGCCGGTAAATTAAACATTGAATCAGAATCACATTTGGACCTGTTTTGTGTGTTTTATGCAACCTGCAATTTTCTTATAGCTGGACTTCCACGTTTTTTTTTAAATTTTGTCAGTAACTGATACTCAGTTTGAGGCACAGTTATCTGCTCATCGATGAACACGCATTGTAACCGCGCAACTCCTACCTAGGACTGTGTCGTTAAATACGACAGCCCAAAAAAAGGACAGAAACAAAAGTCTCAGTTTACGTTTTGTTGAAGCAATTACTTCTATCTCCATTAAATTTCACTTAAAGTAATACATTTAAAGTAACAGTAAGTTATAATTATGGCCATTGTTGACCGCTTATGACGACTTTGACAATATTTTCGACTATTTTTATTTATTTACTAGCATATTTACAGAAAGCTATACGTAGGTGAATGTCCTTTGGAAACGTTATACTAACTCAGAACTGTGTCCAAGTCGCATGTATAAAAACGTTGATTGGCACGTTTTTTGTGTTGTTGTTTTTTCAGTCCGTTGCCCACACATCAGCTCTGGTATCCATGCTATCCTTTACAATGAGTCTGATTTGAATGCGAACGTCGTGTATAGATGCGAGGATGACTACGACTTGCAATCGGGAAACTTGACACGGGAATGCATATTGACGGAAAATGGGACGTATGAATGGACTGGCGAGGCACCAGTGTGCACAGGTAACATACACCTCTAAAATCATGATCATGATATACTGTTTAACAGAGTTCGAATAAGACCACATTTTGATATTGTGCATTTTGGACTGAATACATATTAATGAGAAAAAGAATTTCCGCCACGATTGTCCTTCTACTGTGATAGTAATCCTAACGTAATTATAAAATGTAAGGCTTCTAAATAACTTTTCTTTTGATATTTTTTCATTACAAACGTCCCATGAAGTGAAAAAAATATTACTAATATATTGACATGTCCCATTAATTTGGCCGACTGTCATACTGGGTCGAGCAAGTAGAGTCAGTGAGTGAATAGATAATTTCGCTATACAAAACAGTTTAAACAATTAAATGCATAATTAACATATCTAACATTAATTATTCATTTTAAATAAAGTTTTCATTTAACTTATTGACAAAAGTGTGTCGTCAACATGCGATAAATACGGGCTGTTAATATTAAAGTGCCGCCAATCAAAAAAATATAATTTCCATTTTGGTCTGTTTTTGTCTCCCGTATTATCTATGGGATGTATCGAACATCAAATCGCGTTTTTCCGTACTTACCCTATGGTTTCGTTTTTGTCCTGGTTTTCATGCATTTTCATGAGTTAAAACATCAATCACTGTTTATTGCCGTCTTCATAGGACCGTTTCTTCACAGTAAAGTATGTGGATTTAATCTAGATCAGACACAGAAAACATTCCCGTAGAATCATCGCATGAAAAGTAACGGAACGTGTAACTGTTGTAAGTGTTACATTTCAGTTTTGCATTTGTAAAGTCCGTTGAAAGGGTTAGACAGACCAAATGTGATCTTTATCCGTGTTGCTTCTATAAATCCGTTAACTGGTATGTCTTTTTCAGTTCGTTGTCCAGACATCAGCGCTGGTTGCCACGCTACCCTTACCAACGAGTCCTATTTGAATGCTAATGTTGTGTATAGGTGCGAGGACGGCTACGAGCTGCTATCCGGAAACTTGACACGGGATTGTATATTGTCAGAAAATAATACCTATGAATGGACCGGGGAGGCACCAGTGTGCACAGGTAACAAACACGTCCACAATCTTGGTCATTTAAATATGGTGTCATTAAGAATTTGTCCTCAAGACTGAATAATATAACGTTATTAATTAGATGATTCTAGGTTGGCCAGTCCCAGTTGTTGGGTCGACAATCATATTGTCTCGAGTCATTCTATACATAGTCGGTAACGTCATTAGAATTATGTCACATCTGTAAAGTTACGTTTCATATTTGGCCGATTTTGGGTCTTTGTGCTTCCGCATTGTTTCCTCTAAGATAAAAATAGTACATTTTAGGTTTCTTAAGCTTATGCCCAGTGTCCTGAGATTATGCTCAGGATCAGCTATGGTGACCTTCCCGCGTTCGGAATCTCGGGTCCGTCAACAGTTTCAAATAACATGTTAAAAACTGCTTGGCCAAATTCAGCCAAACTTTCTGAGAAGATTAAGCATAATATAGGTTTCCTCCTCAGTTAACATGCATTACTTTCGTTGAAGCCATCTTTTTACTTGGCTGATCTAGATAAAATCCGTCGATTTCCACTTAGATTAAACTGGCGCCATGAAGACTGGACCGATGTGTTTATACACCGTCTTCATCGTCTTGTAACCTTGATAAAATCAGGGTCTCTTATGCCATGAAACCGAAAATATTACCTTGCTAATTACAATTGTGATTTCTTCGTCTGTTGTACGAAGACATACCTTTGCCATTTCTACCTATGGTAAGGGTGAGCGTGTAAATCATATTTTAATTACAGTTTACTCTTTATACAATACAGTTAAAGTAAAAAGAGATATCTATATGCTTATAATAAACGTCTGTGTAGAAGTGCTAATTTAAAATGATATGCCAAATGTTGTGCAATTACTGTGCTAGTCATGAATGATGTATACTTATTATACTCGTTGTTAATTATGTTCATATTAGGCAGAGTTATGTCTCCTGCATAAAACGTGTATACTTTGAATAAGACCCACAAGCGTCTGTCGGCATGTAGCCGGTAAATTAAACATTGAATCAGAATCACATTTGGACCTGTTTTGTGTGTTTTATGCAACCTGCAATTTTCTTATAGCTGGACTTCCACGTTTTTTTTTAAATTTTGTCAGTAACTGATACTCAGTTTGAGGCACAGTTATCTGCTCATCGATGAACACGCATTGTAACCGCGCAACTCCTACCTAGGACTGTGTCGTTAAATACGACAGCCCAAAAAAAGGACAGAAACAAAAGTCTCAGTTTACGTTTTGTTGAAGCAATTACTTCTATCTCCATTAAATTTCACTTAAAGTAATACATTTAAAGTAACAGTAAGTTATAATTATGGCCATTGTTGACCGCTTATGACGACTTTGACAATATTTTCGACTATTTTTATTTATTTACTAGCATATTTACAGAAAGCTATACGTAGGTGAATGTCCTTTGGAAACGTTATACTAACTCAGAACTGTGTCCAAGTCGCATGTATAAAAACGTTGATTGGCACGTTTTTTGTGTTGTTGTTTTTTCAGTCCGTTGCCCACACATCAGCTCTGGTATCCATGCTATCCTTTACAATGAGTCTGATTTGAATGCGAACGTCGTGTATAGATGCGAGGATGACTACGACTTGCAATCGGGAAACTTGACACGGGAATGCATATTGACGGAAAATGGGACGTATGAATGGACTGGCGAGGCACCAGTGTGCACAGGTAACATACACCTCCAAAATCATGATCGTGATATACTGTTTAACAGAGTTCGAATTAGACCACATTTTGATATTGTGCATTTTGGACTGAATACATATTAATGAGAAAAAGAATTTCCTCCACGATTGTCCTTCTACTGTGATAGTAATCCTAACGTTATTATAAAATGTAAGGCTTCTAAATAACTTTTCTTTTGATATTTCTTCATTACAAACGTCCCATGAAGTGAAAAAAATATTACTAATATATTGACATGTCCCATTAATTTGGCCGACTGTCATACTGGGTCGAGCAAGTAGAGTCAGTGAGTGAATAGAAAATTTCGCAATATAAAACAGTTTAAACAATTAAATGCATAATTAACATATCTAACATTAATTATTCATTTTAAATAAAGTTTTCATTTAACTTATTGACAAAAGTGTGTCGTCAACATGCGATAAATACGGGCTGTTAATATTAAAGTGCCGCCAATCAAAAAATATAATTTCCATTTTGGTCTGTTTTTGTCTCCCGTATTATCTATGGGATGTTTCGAACATCAAATCGCGTTTTTCCGTACTTACCCTATGGTTTCGTTTTTGTCCTGGTTTTCATGCATTTTCATGAGTTAAAAAAACATCAATCACTGTTTATTGCCGTCTTCATAGGACCGTTTCTTCACAGTAAAGTATGTGGATTTAATCTAGATCAGACACAGAAAACATTCCCGTAGAATCATCGCATGAAAAGTAACGGAACGTGTAACTGTTGTAAGTGTTACATTTCAGTTTTGCATTTGTAAAGTCCGTTGAAAGGGTTAGACAGACCAAATGTGATCTTTATCCGTGTTGCTTCTATAAATCCGTTAACTGGTATGTCTTTTTCAGTTCGTTGTCCAGACATCAGCGCTGGTTGCCACGCTACCCTTACCAACGAGTCCTATTTGAATGCTAATGTTGTGTATAGGTGCGAGGACGGCTACGAGCTGCTATCCGGAAACTTGACACGGGATTGTATATTGTCAGAAAATAATACCTATGAATGGACCGGGGAGGCACCAGTGTGCACAGGTAACAAACACGTCCACAATCTTGGTCATTTAAATATGGTGTCATTAAGAATTTGTCCTCAAGACTGAATAATATAACGTTATTAATTAGATGATTCTAGGTTGGCCAGTCCCAGTTGTTGGGTCGACAATCATATTGTCTCGAGTCATTCTATACATAGTCGGTAACGTCATTAGAATTATGTCACATCTGTAAAGTTACGTTTCATATTTGGCCGATTTTGGGTCTTTGTGCTTCCGCATTGTTTCCTCTAAGATAAAAATAGTACATTTTAGGTTTCTTAAGCTTATGCCCAGTGTCCTGAGATTATGCTCAGGATCAGCTTTGGTGACCTTCCCGCGTTCGGAATCTCGGGTCCGTCAACAGTTTCAAATAACATGTTAAAAACTGCTTGGCCAAATTCAGCCAAACTTTCTGAGAAGATTAAGCATAATATAGGTTTCCTCCTCAGTTAACATGCATTACTTTCGTTGAAGCCATCTTTTTACTTGACTGATCTAGATAAAATCCGTCGATTTCCACTTAGATTAAACTGGCGCCATGAGGACTGGACCGATGTGTTAATACACCGTCTTCATCGTCTTGTAACCTTGATAAAATCAGGGTCTCTTATGCCATGAAACCGAAAATATTAACTTGTTAATTACAATTGTGATTTCTTCGTCTGTTGTACGAAGACATACCTTTGCCATTTCTACCTATGGTAAGGGTGAGCGTGTAAATCATATTTTAATTACAGTTTACTCTTTATACAATACAGTTAAAGTAAAAAGAGATATCTATATGCTTATAATAAACGTCTGTGTAGAAGTGCTAATTTAAAATGATATGCCAAATGTTGTGCAATTACTGTGCTAGTCATGAATGATGTATACTTATTATATTCGTTGTTAATTATGTTCATATTAGGCAGAGTTATGTCTTCTGCATAAAACGTGTATACTTTGAATAAGACCCACAAACGTCTGTCGGCATGTAGCCGGTAAATTAAACATTGAATCAGAATCACATTTGGACCTGTTTTGTGTGTTTTATGCAACCTGCAATTTTCTTATAGCTGGACTTCCACGTTTTTTTAAAAAATTTTGTCAGTAACTGATACTCAGTTTGAGGCACAGTTATCTGCTCATCGATGAACACGCATTGTAACCGCGCAACTCCTACCTAGGACTGTGTCGTTAAATACGACAGCCCAAAAAAAGGACAGAAACAAAAGTCTCAGTTTACGTTTTGTTGAAGCAATTACTTCTATCTCCATTAAATTTCACTTAAAGTAATACATTTAAAGTAACAGTAAGTTATAATTATGGCCATTGTTGACCGCTTATGACGACTTGACAATATTTTCGACTATTTTTCTTTATTTACTAGCATATTTACAGAAAGCTATACGTAGGTGAAGGTCCTTTGGAAACGTTATACTAACTCAGAACTGTGTCCAAGTCGCATGTATAAAAACGTTGATTGGCACGTTTTTTGTGTTGTTGTTTTTTCAGTCCGTTGCCCACACATCAGCTCTGGTATCCATGCTATCCTTTACAATGAGTCTGATTTGAATACGAACGTCGTGTATAGATGCGAGGATGACTACGACTTGCAATCGGGAAACTTGACACGGGAATGCATATTGACGGAAAATGGGACGTATGAATGGACTGGCGAGGCACCAGTGTGCACAGGTAACATACACCTCCAAAATCATGATCGTGATATACTGTTTAACAGAGTTCGAATTAGACCACATTTTGATATTGTGCATTTTGGACTGAATACATATTAATGAGAAAAAGAATTTCCTCCACGATTTTCCTTCTTCTACTGTGATAGTAATCCTAACGTAATTATAAAATGTAAGGCTTCTAAATAACTTTTTTTTATATTTCTTCATTACAAACGTGCCATGAAGTGAAAAAAATATTACTAATATATTGACATGTCCCATTAATTTGGCCGACTGTCATACTGGGTCGAGCAAGTAGAGTCAGTGAGTGAATAGGTAATTTCGCAATATAAAACAGTTTAAACAATTAAATGCATAATTAACATATCTAACATTAATTATTCATTTTAAATAAAGTTTTCATTTAACTTATTGACAAAAGTGTGTCGTCAACATGCGATAAATACGGGCTGTTAATATTAAAGTGCCGCCAATCAAAAAAATATAATATCCATTTTGGTCTGTTTTTGTCTCCCGTATTATCTATGGGATGTATCGAACATCAAATCGCGTTTTTCCGTACTTACCCTATGGTTTCGTTTTTGTCCTGGTTTTCATGCATTTTCATGAGTTAAAACATCAATCACTGTTTATTGCCGTCTTCATAGGACCGTTTCTTCACAGTAAAGTATGTGGATTTAATCTAGATCAGACACAGAAAACATTCCCGTAGAATCATCGCATGAAAAGTAACGGAACGTGTAACTGTTGTAAGTGTTACATTTCAGTTTTGCATTTGTAAAGTCCGTTGAAAGGGTAAGACAGACCAAATGTGATCTTTATCCGTGTTGCTTCTATAAATCCGTTAACTGGTATGTCTTTTTCAGTTCGATGTCCAGACATCAGCGCTGGTTGCCACGCTATCCTTACCAACGAGTCCTATTTGAATGCTAATGTTGTGTATAGTTGCGAGGACGGCTACGAGCTGCTATCCGGAAACTTGACACGGGATTGTATATTGTCAGAAAATAATACCTATGAATGGACCGGGGAGGCACCAGTGTGCACAGGTAACAAACACGTCCACAATCTTGGTCATTTAAATATGGTGTCATTAAGAATTTGTCCTCAAGACTGAATAATATACCGTTATTAATTAGATGATTCTAGGTTGGCCAGTCCCTGTTGTTGGGTCGACAATCATATTGTCTCGAGTCATTCTATACATAGTCGGTAACGTCATTAGAATTATGTCACATCTGTAAAGTTACGTTTCATATTTGGCCGATTTTGGGTCTTTGTGCTTCCGCATTGTTTCCTCTAAGATAAAAATAGTACATTTTAGGTTTCTTAAGCTTATGCCCAGTGTCCTGAGATTATGCTCAGGATCAGCTATGGTGACCTTCCCGCGTCCGGAATCTCGGGTCCGTCAACAGTTTCAAATAACATGTTAAAAACTGCTTGGCCAAATTCAGCCAAACTATCTGAGAAGATTAAGCATAATATAGGTTTCCTCCTCAGTTAACATGCATTACTTTCGTTGAAGCCATCTGTTTACTTGACTGATCTAGATAAAATCCGTCGATTTCCACTTAGATTGAACTGGCGCCATGAAGACTGGACCGATGTGTTTATACACCGTCTTCATCGTCTTGTAACCTTAATAAAATCAGGGTCTCTTATGCCATGAAACCGAAAATATTAACTTGTTAATTACTATTGTGATTTCTTCGTCTGTTGTACGAAGACATACCTTTGCCATTTCTACCTGTGGTAAGGGTGAGCGTGTAAATCATATTTTAATTACAGTTTACTCTATATACAATACAGTTAAAGTAAAAAGAGATATCTATATGGTCATAATAAACGTCTGTGTAGAAGTGCTAATTTAAAATAATATGCCAAATGTTGTGCAATTACTAAGCTAGTCATGAATGATGTATACTTATTATATTCGTTGTTGATTATGTTCATATTAGACAGAGTTATGTCTTCTGCATAAAACGTGTATACATTGAATAAGACCCACAAGCGTCTGTCGGCATGTAGCTGGTAAATTAAACATTGAATCAGAATCACATTTGGACCTGTTTTGTGTGTTTTATGCAACCTGCAATTTTCTTATAGCTGGACTTTCACGTTTTTTTTTTAAATTTTTTGTCAGTAACTGATACTCAGGTTGAGGCACAGTTATCTGCTCATCGATGAACACGCATTGTAACCGCGCAACTCCTACCTAGGATTGTGTCGTTAAATACGACAGCCCAAAATAACGGACAGAAACAAAAGTCTCAGTTTACGTTTTGTTGAAGCAATTACTTCTATCTCCATTAAATTTCACTTAAAGTAATACATTTAAAGTAACAGTAAGTTATAATTATGGCCATTCTTGACCGCTTATGACGACTTTGGCAATATTTTCGACTATTTTTATTTTTTTACTGGCATATTTACAGAAAGCTATACGTAGGTGAAGGTCATTTGGAAACGTTATACTAACTCAGAACTGTGTCCAAGTCGCATGTATAAATACGTTGATTGGCACGTTTTTGTGTGTTTTTCTTCCAGTCCGTTGCCCACACATCAGCTCTGGTATCAATGCTATCCTTTTCAATGAGTCTGATTTGAATACGAACGTCGTGTATAGATGCGAGGATAACTACGACTTGCAATCGGGAAATTTGACACGGGAATGCATATTGACGGAAAATGGGACGTATGAATGGACTGGCGAGGCACCAGTGTGCACAGGTAACATACACCTCCAAAATCATGATCGTGATATACTGTTTAACAGAGTTCGAATTAGACTACATTTTGATATTGTACATTTTGGACTGAATACATATTAATGAGAAAAAGAATTTCCTCCACGATTGTCCTTCTACTGTGATAGTAATCCTAACGTTATTATAAAATGTAAGGCTTCTAAATAACTTTTCTTTTGATATTTCTTCATTACAAACGTGCCATGAAGTGAAAAAAATATTACTAATATATTGACATGTCCCATTAATTTGGCCGACTGTCATACTGGGTCGAGCAAGTAGAGTCAGTGAGTGAATAGATAATTTCTTAATATAAAACAGTTTAAACAATTAAATGCATAATTAACATATCTAACATTAATTATTCATTTTAAATAAAGTTTTCATTTAACTTATTGACAAAAGTGTGTCGTCAACATGCGATAAATACGGGCTGTTAATATTAAAGTGCCGCCAATCAAAAAAATATAATTTTCATTTTGGTCTGTTTTTGTCTCCCGTATTATCTATAGGATGTATCGAACCTCAAATCGCGTTTTTCCGTACTTACCCTATGGTTTCGTTTTTGTCCTGGTTTTCATGCATTTTCATGAGTTAAAAAAACATAAATCACTGTTTATTGCCGTCTTCATAGGACCGTTTCTTCACAGTAAAGTATGTGGATTTAATCTAGATCAGACACAGAAAACATTTCCGTAGAATCATTGCATGAAAAGTAACGGAACGTGTAACTGTTGTAAGTGTTACATTTCAGTTTTGCATTTGTAAAGTCCGTTGAAAGGGTAAGACAGACCAAATGTGATCTTTATCCGTGTTGCTTCTATAAATCCGTTAACTGGTATGTCTTTTTCAGTTCGATGTCCAGACATCAGCGCTGGTTGCCACGCTATCCTTACCAACGAGTCCTATTTGAATGCTAATGTTGTGTATAGGTGCGAGGACGGCTACGAGCTGCTATCCGGAAACTTGACACGGGATTGTATATTGTCAGAAAATAATACCTATGAATGGACCGGGGAGGCACCAGTGTGCACAGGTAACAAACACGTCCACAATCTTGGTCATTTAAATATGGTGTCATTAAGAATTTGTCCTCAAGACTGAATAATATAACGTTATTAATTAGATGATTCTAGGTTGGCCAGTCCCTGTTGTTGGGACGACAATCATATTGTCTCGAGTCATTCTATACATAGTCGGTAACGTCATTAGAATTATGTCACATCTGTAAAGTTACGTTTCATATTTGGCCGATTTTGGGTCTTTGTGCTTCCGCATTGTTTCCTCTAAGATAAAAATAGTACATTTTAGGTTTCTTAAGCTTATGCCCAGTGTCCTGAGATTATGCTCAGGATCAGCTATGGTGACCTTCCCGCGTCCGGAATCTCGGGTCCGTCAACAGTTTCAAATAACATGTTAAAAACTGCTTGGCCAAATTCAGCCAAACTATCTGAGAAGATTAAGCATAATATAGGTTTCCTCCTCAGTTAACATGCATTACTTTCGTTAAAGCCATCTTTTTACTTGGCTGATCTGATAAAATCCGTCGATTTCCACTTAGATTGAACTGGCGCCATGAAGACTGGACCGATGTGTTTATACACCGTCTTCATCGTCTTGTAACCTTGATAAAATCAGGGTCTCTTATGCCATGAAACCGAAAATATTAACTTGTTAATTACAATTGTGATTTCTTCGTCTGTTGTACGAAGACATACCTTTGCCATTTCTACCTATGGTAAGGGTGAGCGTGTAAATCATATTTTAATTACAGTTTACTCTATATACAATACAGTTAAAGTAAAAAGAGATATCTATATGGTTATAATAAACGTCTGTGTAGAAGTGCTAATTTAAAATAATATGCCAAATGTTGTGCAATTACTGTGCTAGTCATGAATGATGTATACTTATTATATTCGTTGTTGATTATGTTCATATTAGGCAGAGTTATGTCTTCTGCATAAAACGTGTATACTTTGAATAAGACCCACAAGCGTCTGTCGGCATGTAGCCGGTAAATTAAACATTGAATCAGAATCACATTTGGACCTGTTTTGTGTGTTTTATGCAACCTGCAATTTTCTTATAGCTGGACTTCCAAGTTTCTTTTTAGATTTTGTCAGAAACTGATACTCAGTTTGAGGCACAGTTATCTGCTCATCGATGAACACGCATTGTAACCGCGCAACTCCTACCTAGGATTGTGTCGTTAAATACGACAGCCCAAAATAAAGGACAGAAACAAAAGTCTCAGTTTACGTTTTGTTGAAGCAATTACTTCTATCTCCATTAAATTTCACTTAAAGTAATACATTTAAAGTAACAGTATGTTATAATTATGGCCATTGTTGACCGCTTATGACGACTTTGTCAATATTTTTATTCTTTACTAGCATATTTACAGAAAGCTATACGTAGGTGAAGGTCCTTTGGAAACGTTATACTAACTCAGAATTGTGTCCAAGTCGCACGTATAAATACGTTGATTAGCATGTTGTTTTTGTTGATTTTTTCAGTCCGTTGCCCACACATCAGCTCTGGTATCCATGCTATCCTTTTCAATGAGTCTGATTTGAATACGAACGTCGCGTATAGATGCGAGGACGACTACGAGTTGCATTTGGGAAACTTGACACGGGAATGCGTATTGACGGAAAATGGGACGTATGAATGGACTGGCGATGCACCAGTGTGCACAGGTAACATACAACTCCAAAATCGAGATCATGATATACTGTTTTAACAGAGATCGAATAAGACCACATTTTGAACTGAATACATATAATGACAAAAATCAATTTCCTCCATGATTGTCCTTCTTCTACTGTGATGCTAATCGTATCGTTATAATATCAATATTATAAAATGTAAGGCTTCTAAATAACTTAACTCTTGGTATTGTTTCATTACAAACGTGCCATGAAGTGTAAAGAATAACATGTTACTAATTGGGCATTAATATATTGGCATGTCCCATTTATTTAACCGACTGTCATACTGGATCGAGCAAGTAGAGACAGTGAGTGAATAGGTAATTACGCAATAGAAAACAATTTAAACAATTACATGCATAATTAACATATCTAGCATTAATTATTCATTTAAAATAAAGTTTTCTTTTTTACTTACTGACAAAACTGTGTTGTCAACATGCGATTCATACGGGCTGTTAATATTAAAGTGCCGCCAATCAAACATATCATTTCCATTTTGCTCTGTTTTTCTCCGTATTATCTATGGGATGTACCAAACATCAAATCGCGTTTTTCCGTACTTACCCTATGTTTTCGTTATGGTCCTGGTCTTCAGGAATTTTCATTAGTTTAAACACCAGTCACAGTTTATAAGCATGAAAGTGCCCTCTTCATAGGACCGTTTCTTCACAGTAAAATATGTGGATTTAATCTAGATCAGACACAGAAAACATTTCCATAGAATCATGGGATGTAAATTAATGGAACGTGTAACTGTTGTAAGTGTTGCATTTCAAATTTGCATTTGTAAAGTCCGTTGAAAGGGTTAGACAGACCAAATATGATCTTTATACATGTTGCTTTTATAAATACGTTAACTGTATGTCTTTTACAGTTCGCTGTCCAGACATCAGCGTTGGTTGCCACGCTGTCCTAATAAACGAGTCATATTTGAATACGAAAGTCGTGTATAGGTGCGAGGACGGTTACCAACTGCAATCGGGAAACTTGACACGGGAATGTATCTTGACGGAAAATGGGACGTATGAATGGACCGGCGAGGCGCCAGTGTGCACAGGTAACTCACCCGTCCAAAATCATCGCCATTTATATACTGCCCAAATTAACTGACCTAGATAAAATCCTCGGGTTTCCGCTAAGATGGGACCAGTGCCTTGAAGAGTGGACGGAGATGCTCATACACAGAGTCAATTGCTTTTCAAAATTGATACAGGTATGGTAATTATGCAAAATAACACACAATATAAACTAGATAATTAATACTGGGCTTTTTTATTCATTTGTTAAATATTGACATTGATACTTATGGTTAGAGTTAGCGTGTGTATCACTTAAAAATTAAATTTCTCCTGTGTAAAACGGTCAGATAAATAGAGGTACTTGACTTCTTAGAATCAAAGGGTGTGTTCTACTATATGTATTTTAAAATTAATTCGTTATGCGCCGTGGAATTACTGTGCTAGTCATGATTGACGTGTTTTCATAACGTATATTCGTTGTTGACTATGTTCAAATTAGACAGTGTTTTGTCTGTCGCATAAAATGAGTATAAATCGAATAAGACACACACGTATTTGTCGCCATCAAGTCGGTTAATTGGACATTGATTTAAAATCACCCCTGTCTGTCATTTTTTTATATTTTACACTGCCTTTCAATTTATTTATAGGATTTCTACGTTTTCATTTCGTCTGTAAATGTTGTCGTGGCATCTCCATGTTGTGACCTTACTATCTGTTCGTGGATTTATGTACTTGTTATGGCCGCCCAACTCTTAGTAACGGAACACTGCCCGGAAAAGTAGAACATAACTAAATTTCTGGATTGACGTTAATTTGAATACATAACAATCTAAATCCTTGCTATCCTCACTTCTGGTCGCAGATTTATAGTAACAGCTAATTGAGATTATGCTGATAAATTACCACTTATTAAGAATATGATATAATTTTGTAACATTGTACATTGTACAAGTTTATATGTAACATGTCACATGTAAGTGAAGGTCCTTTAAAAGCGGTAAACAAGATAAACTGGGAACGGTGTCTATGCCACTTCAACCAATGCCTTGAATGGTGTTTTTTTCAGTTCCTTGTTTAGAAATCAGCTCTGGTTGCCACGCTATCTTTACCAATGAGTTCACCTGGAATGCTAACGTTGAGTATATTTGCAAGGACGGCTACGAGCTCCTACATGGAAACTTGACAAGGGAATGTAAATTGATGGGAAATGGAACGTATGATTGGTATGAATGGACCGGTGAGGCGCCAGTGTGCTCAGGTAAAGGCCACTATCGTGGATATTACATAAAATAAGAGTAAATGAACATTTTAATAATATATAATTGGAACAGAACATTATTATATCTTTAAAAATGTTGACAGGTCTCCATAAAGATCCGCTATCAACTTTGATGCTAATCCTAATCATAACCTAACAATATAATACTAATTCTTTTTGAGAGAAATTGATTTTCTTTCTTAATATTAAAATAAGTTCATTAGTGTTTCACCAACACAGCATATATCTTTTGCTGATATATTTTGTTTTTATAATTTAGTGTTGTTGTATCGACTTCAGATTTATATATGACAAGAAAAGTGCTCCAATTTAAATGGGTAATGATGAAGTCTTAACTCACTGTAAAAAGTGTACAGTTTCTTTCGATTCTAGTTTGTATTTTCTTCATAAAGAGTCAAAAGTAAGTTCAAATAGGCCTTTTCTTCGAATTTTAATGGATAATTTTTTTAATGTTAAAGATCAAAGACTTCAAATCACACATTTCCCCACTGTGTTAAATATAAATCTATAAGATCTGCATCATTAATGATGTCTTAAATGGATAGAGGGTACAGTATTTACTTTCTACAGCTATTTGATCGAGTAATTTGTATTGAACGTATTTTTGGTCATAGGACAGATTTTTATTTTATTTGACAGACGTTTAACAGCACTTTCAATCACAGTCGTACTCTTGCTCAAATGTAGACCTTGACTGATGAGAATTGATTCTGGCTGTAAATCAGTCAAATAATCTAGCCACAACAAATTGTTCTGGAGGATATCGACAACCAGAATCGCCATTGTACTAAAACTGAACACATTTGAGCTATTTGAATATTTCTGTTGAATGTTTCCATGGCAACCGTCATGATTTTTAAAAAAATAAATGGTTAGAATGGTGCTTATTGCATTCCATAAAATGGTGATAAAATGATTTCAAAGCACTTCTCTATATTTTAAAACAATATTGGGTCTATTTAGATTTTAATTTATCTCTTTTTAAATTTCATCAGAATCGTTCTCATTGAATTCTGATACGTGACTATGGCTAGAAAACTTCTTATAACTAACACAATCATGGTATAATAATGTTTAGTCCGGGGATTTAATAAAGATAAGATAACTAGATAAGATTGAACTTATTAAATATGCAAATTAGCCCATATGAATAATTAATATTGAATTTAGCCATTTGTCAATAGTTTATGTTTAAAAAAAATTCGTCTGAATTAACATGGTTATGTCCGATTTAGATCGGGACTTAATTGCAGTCTACCACTAAGCAAAGATTTGAAATTATAATTCTCTTTAATGAGCCCTCAAGAATATTAAAAGTCTCAACTGTCATAGAAAATATATTTTTATTTGCTATATTTTATTGACGTTTTTATCAAAATAACAGTTCTTTGTTAATTAGAATCTGTGTGCATGTTGACACTTAAGCAGGTATTTATTTTATAGTGTTAAATGATATAGTCTATACATTTCTTATATTTGTTAAATATAATATTATAAAAATATTATAACATGCTACTTTGAAATCATTTTATCAATGAACATAGGTTAGAAACTTAAATGGCGTATTGCATAAAAGTCATATTTTTCAGTACTATAGTTTAATCGATGCGTGTATTTTCTTATTCTATTGGATTAATAAATATTAAATAAAGTTATAATACCATTAAAATTATACTTATTTTAACGTGAACATCCGTTTTCTTTTATGTAATTTTTTAAATATTACAATATTTTTATTGGTATATCTCATTCTGAATTAATTGAACCGTAACAAATTGATTAATAAAGAAAAACAAAACGTTTGAAGTTATCTTCATCGAAATGCATTATTTACTTGTTTATAGTTTAGTAGAAAAAGACTACGTTTCATTTGTCTCTTTAATATTAACATTTGTGTGACATTGGTGTAAGACTGGTACTTGGCCTCTGTACAGTAATTTGTCTCTTACAATAACATATATAAGGTCAGTGTTCTTAGATAGAATTACTATACATTTCTTCTGATATTCAGTATTTTGTCTTCCAGTTACTGACGCTATTAACTTACTGTAATTATATATGTACCCAGCCAGAGACACAGTTGTTAAACGTTATTGCTTCATTCTTGCTACAGCAATAACCACTGACGAACTGCTACTGAACGTTATAGGAAAAGCGGAGAAGATGGCTAAGAATCTCACACTGGATGCGAAGTCAACCAGTGCATACACTCGGTCGCTGACATCAGTCAAGGACCATAGATCATCGGCCATGTACCTCGGGATTGTAGGATACATTGTGTTCGGTGTAGTCTTCGGTATTATCATCCTTTTTGACTTGACGTCTGTAATCAGGACTAAGGGCAGAAAACGCGAATCAGATAGGAAGAAGTAGTACTGGATAATGTCCTTTCACAAAACATTCAGAACAGGGACAATTTGGTTTCTAAATGTCTGAACACATTTATCTCTGGTAAAGAGACAGAAAAACAAATCCCTTTATGAAGTCTATTTTGTGAAATTACTTTTTGCAAACTTAATTCAAAGCTTATGTTTGTCTTTATAGTTATCTTTGTTTTGTCTCTTGCTCACTTCGTTTTTCTCAACCTCCCCTTACATGTACCTGTCTCAGCCTTTATCTGATTATTGCAAACAACATTGAAATGATACAGTCAGTTTATATATTTAGCTATTTTGTGAAATTACTTTCATCTTTTTTTACCATGTGTAAGCTTGTGTGTACTTGTAGTTCTGTCTGTTTTGTCTCTTACATACTTCGGTTTTCTCAGCACCAGTCCTTACTTGTCTCAGTCTCTTTCTGATTATTGCAAACAATATTGAATTAATACAGTCAGTTTATATATTTAGCATATGCGGAAGCTAGCTGCTCTGGGTCTTCACTATTTGCTTAAGCCTTACAACTACGTGTAAGCTGGCTACGAGTTTAACAGTTTGTAAACATTGTGCAAGTACAATTAAAACAAACTAAATGTAGCATGAAGCAAATATCAGTGGCGAAGTCAGCAGGCCATTTGACTGTAATACAAAGGATCTCAGGTTCTAAGCATAAAAAAACACGCATTTTACTGTATTCATTTCATCACGTTCTTTTCATCTTATCGCGCCCCTGCTAGTAAAAAGGTTTTATTATAAATGTTAAACCTCAAACCATTTAAAACCGTTTTGGAGATGGCTTTAACAGCTTGTCCGAAAATATACCTACCTTTGAGATAACTTGACCGTACTTAAAGCGTGTAACTTGCAAGGACTGTTTGGGTTGTGTATTTAGTGTCTATTGTATGTTGTTTCTTAGTAAAAACGCGCACAAAAAACCTACATTAACTGATTTTGTAGCAATTGGCAAGAGAGAAAATCCCAGAAGTTTAACCTTATATACACTAAATTGGATAAGCAGAAGAACAAATGAGCCGGCTCCTTTCTGCGCAGTACTGAATGGTACTGTAGTCAATAATATAAAACTGTATTGTAGTTCATTAAATTAATGTTTGTGAATACAATACACTATTAAACCATCGTTTTGTTATTTTTTTATATCGGAAGAGACATACCGAAGTGTGAAGTTGCAATATTGCTACGTTTTTATGACTGATCTTCTAAGTTCTGGTATAACGCTCTCAATAAATACCATCATTGACCTTATCAGTCATGTAGGATTACCATTGTCGAGCAAATATATTCCGGAACTATATTCATATAGTGTGATGCGATACAAACATCAGTTGTTGTATGTACACAATTGCTATTTAACACAACTCTTTATTCTATTTCTATTGGAAGTTCTTTTTTCAGTTAGTATAACGGTAGTTCTTGCAATTTTACGTTGGTACTGGTAGTTGCAGTTACAGCTCCTAAATTTTTTCGAGTAAATGTACTTCGTTTTTTACAATCATTTTACCCCCACAGACCATTTAGAACTGTTTTGGATATAGTAAAACAATGCGCCTGCTAGCCGTGGAATGGCTTTAATGCTATCTACAAGACATTAGTTGCAAATGGGTGATATTTTTACAAAGGTGATGGGCTTATGTTGAAAAGGTGTAAACACTGATAATAATATTGTACTATTAAAAGCGGTGTAAAAACTGATTATAATGCTGTCTTTAAAAGCATTATTTGGTATGGTAAACAGTTATTCTCTTTATGACAAAATCGATCACACCTGTTTAAAAAATGGTATCTGACAGTTTGGATGCATTTCCCACCTCAAACAACCAAATCAATTATTCAACATGATCTGGGTAAATTGCTCTGACGACTATTTTATCAGAAATACCAATCATGCTAATTTGCAGATTGAAAGGATGAATATTTAGAGTTATTATAGAGAAAATTCCCAATTCTAAGAATGAACCCAATTGTAATTGTTACCCCTGGTCAAATAAATGGCATACTTGACTACTTCAGTCGCAGGAGAAATGGAAATATTGCTTTGTTAATGAGTGGAATATAAAAGAAGTTGAGTAACCAAATATTTGAGGTTTTTTCTGTTTTATTTGAGATATACATGCATAACTGTCTTTCTCCCACATTTGTCTAAAACGACACGAAAAATTCAAAATTCTGGTGAATTGTGAGGAAAAACTGGTTAGACTAAATAAGAGTTTCTGTAAAAACTATGCACACATACCCCTAACAGGCGTCAGATATTGTTATCATATATTTGATATAGGCAAACGGTCAGACACCAACTTTGAGAATGAAATAAAGAAGGTGAACAATATCTTGCATGTGTAACAATGCTTTTTACATCTATGGTGGCTTATTGGACAAACATACAATTTTATTACATGCATATAAATAAATGTTTATAAAAATACCATTGATATTGATATATAATTGTATTTAATGAAAATATTGTTATTCAAAATGTGCTGTGAAAACATGACTCGTGTTGTTTCTTTCGTGCCACCTACAAGACGTCTTAATATTTAAGGCATTTTATCTCATCGATGTAATGACATTTTAATTATCGAAGATACTAGGTGCTGTGTTTTTAAATCCGCCCAAATTTTAAACTAGATAAATTTGTATTTTACTTTCCATGCAAATTACTTGTCATTCTCATGATAATAGTTTGGTGATATGTGATAACAAGCGACCCAATCAGAGTTTGTAAAATTAAATTGAACTTCTTTTTGTATTTGACCAAAAGTGTGCAATATAATTACATTGTTCCGGACCTGGTAGTGCAATCGGTAGAGCGTTCCACCCCGGGGCGCGACATACCAATGTTGCTAAGTGGTAGTACCAAAGTGGTCGTGATAAAGCTCCCTTGCTAACGCTCAAGCAAACATAAGGGTAGTTCCACGACTGGTTAGCCCGGTGTGAGGATAATGTGACTGGGTGTGGTATCATGCCAGGTGTTTACGGCATGCTGTACACAGTGATGGCAGCACTATATCTGCTTCAAGTGGACACCGTCTCCAGATAACTGAAATACTGTTGGTGGATCGATAATTCCAATAAACAAACAAACAAACAATTGCATTGTAAGAAGCTTAAGGTCACATTCTTCAATTAAAGCATTTTGTTTTGCACCAATGCTGACTTAATATTTCAACTAACTGTTCACCTGTTATGACTTATCAGCCACATGTAGCAAAAACTCTGAGTTGGACACTTTTAATTTCAGGCAAACGTTTCAACTAATGAATTAATTTATAGATGGGCGAAAACTGTAGTCACTTTATGATAGATACTTAGAAATGAAGTAGCATGTGTCGAAGAGGTGGAGGGTGGGGGGGCGGAGTCCGTGGCCGAGCGGTTGGAGTCACCGACTTGTTACTCCACAGCTCGTCACCGCGTGGGTTCGAGTCTTGGTCTGGGCCAGAACTTTCATTTGGGGAGTTTTTGGAGCTGACCTGCGGTGCGCCGGTGTTTCTTCCCAGACGTATATCTGGTAGACAAGTCCTTTAAAATCCAAGACAAATTTTGTAAAATCTAATCAAAGTACCCTTGGCTCTTCATTAAAGATAACTTCCGACAAATTGCCTATACATGTATATAATCGTAACTAAATTGCTTGACTTTGGGGCCATTTAGGAAAGATAAGTGCTGAAGTTAGTGCCATTTTAATTCCGCTTCAAATTTGTTATGGTGAAACGTGAATATGAATTTTCAGATCAGACCCTTAAGAAGTAGACTATTTTTAGTAGTGACCAAGTATTAAAAGTGAATATGTTTGAAAGTTTTTCGCGAAGTAAACCTTAGAAAACCCCAAAATAAAGACCTACAAACTATAACTCTGCCAAAATCAATTAAAGGGTTAACTGTTATTTTCAAAGATGTGCTTTTGATAGTGAGCAAAGAGTGAACAAGTATTAAAATTTTAAAATTTATATATTATTATAGCTTTTGAGAAAAATACCCTTAACAAAAAGATAAACACCAGCACCGACAATATGGTCATGACAAGTTTGTCTTCCTTAAGTGGAATTAAAAAGCAGCAAAACTATGGGGATTTAGTCTTCGTTCCTATGTATAGAAAGCGATGCACCTGATAAGCAACATTTAGCAATCATGTGATCATAAAGCGCGGTATGTTCCCCATTGATAGGGTTTTCATACACAAGTGATACTGATCATCTCAGAGTGCCAGTTTTAGAAACTATGGAAAGAATCTGATCATTTAGTTGCTGTTTTTATTTTTAATATATCGCAGCAACTAATTATGACGATGTCCAGATATAAGGTGGAGGATGACACCTGACAAATGTCTGGATATAAGCCAGGTGGAAGTCCTTCCTTCATTAACTCCTTCGCCTCGAAGCCTCACCTTTAGAGTCTAAGCAGTCAGAGGAGTTACAAATAGGCAACTCCACTACGGCGCCTCCAGTATTTCTTGTGGAAAGCTTATGACAATAACCTGGGGAAGAAACATTGATTACCATTCTCTTTGGGAAATCTCTTTTATTATCTATAATTGTTAAATCTTTTAGTAAATTGTCAATGAAATTTACATATTTGTTATACAAGCATTACCACCTCGCTTTTATTATCACTATAATAGGCCAAAGGTGCTTTGATTGCCAAATCATCACTGGTGCTCTTGGCGACATTATTAATGTCTGACTTGTACCAGGCCACAAGAATATGGAAAGCTAGGACCCGGCGAATGACACTGACAACTGCCTCAGTGTACTCTCGCGAGGTTCATGCCTGCAGTTTCTGAAGGTTACAAAACGCATATAATCATAACGTACACAATTGCATGTACGATATTTCATGCTTGTATTGGACACTAAAACATAAAACCTAACACACACACACACACACACACACACACACACACACACACACACACACACACACACACACACACACACACACACACACACACACACACACACACACACACACACACACACACACACACACACACACACACACACACACACACACACGCGCGCTCATATATATATACAAATATATATATGGAAGTGAAGTCAACGACGTAACCAAAAGTATGTAAGCGTTAACCCGCAGAATAACGTCTGTCTTAACGTTATGAAGTAATTCCACGACATAAGTCATGCAAAACATAAGCCAGTGGGTATAATATTGCTGCTAAGCATTGCTTCACTTAATGCAGACAATAATGAATATAAGCAAATTGAACATTTGTCACTAGCCAGACATTTTACCACTACAACCTCGGTCAGTAAGGATGTTTTAACTGCTTGAATCATCATCATGTATAATACCTGCACTGTCTAAAAGTGTATAAAGGTGAGAATTAATAAAGGAGTAAAATATTAATCGGTTTAAAAGTGTGATATATAGTAGAAGTAACACTGTATATTTTTCCTGCAAAGGTTTATTCCACCAGCACCAGTCCATGCAGTGTTTTTCATCATAATTTTCATTACTTCGTCGACTGTTACTTCAAGCAACAAACAAAGTGGGACTGCAAAAGGTTGATGTCATCCTTAATTAGGCAAGGACAAGTTAGGACAGCCTGGTCAGTGTGTCTCCATGAAAACTGTTATTGTCATGATGCCATAGCAACTAAATGTACTGCCTAGCTACATTGTATTGTATTTATCTAGGTTTTAGAAAAAAGAGTGCCATGTATAGTTCATATTATTCACAGGTGCACATTTTGTAGCCAGTACCTGCATTTTTTGTTGTTAAGTTATAAATATTAACCATTAATTTATGAATATTTTCTTTTTAGTTGTTTTTCAGAAATACCAAAATTCGTAACCAGAACCTGTCCTTTTCACAAGTTTTAGTGCATTATTATTGCGTTGTCTTAAATTAAACCTTTGTTGCTTGTACTTTATATGAACATTAAGGTTGAATGCTTCAAAGTATAGAGGTTGCAAAAATTCTCAGATTGCCTTAGATCTTTACTGGTCATTTGTTTCGGCATTAAAGTAGCCTTGTCTCTTGCACCAAGGACCATAATCATGGCAAAATCGTCTTCATGGCAAAACAAACTGGTTATACGTAGACCTTCAAATGTTCTTGTTTTAAATATACCTAATTAGTAGTAATCAGAAATGTGTCTTTCAATATATTTACAATAAAGTGGATCTATAGGCATGACCTAATCATGAGCATAGGTCATTTTTCCCGGAAGTCAATTTCGTAAAAATTGTCAAAGACATAAACTGCAAGGTTAGAAGACTATTCCACTGTCAAAAATGGAATCCACTTTGAAATGGTATGTAACCCTAAAATTAATTTTAGAGTTATGCCTCTTCTTTGACTTGGAATTCTCATAACACTATCCAGCTCTGAGAAAGTGGATTGTGCTGTCTGACATCTCTTGTCAGAGTAGCTGACTTATAACTCATTACTCTCACCGCGTGGGTTCAATTTCTAGTCAGATTGTTTGGGGGGCTTTCCAGCTAAAATGTGATGTTTTGTAAATTCTACCCTGACATAAGTCTGTGGGTTTTCTTCATAAAAATAGCTGGATATTGCAAATTTGACCATAATTGTGTAATGAATAAAGAACAACAACAAGATGTGCTTTTTATTAAGATTTAATAAAACCAACAATCATTGCATCATTTTAAATTCCAGTGAAAATCATATATGTCTCATGCATGCAGTAACTTTTAAGCAGTTTAAGATAATTTAGACATATTGAAATATTGTGGATGTCTAGTTTATTATCAATGGAGAAAGACCCTGGACACATCTGTGTAGAACCACTAGCGCACCACAGGTGAACTGGAATACCTCCCAACATAACAGTTTTCTCACTAACTGGAATTAGAACCTACATTGTAAGGTGCTGAGGAGTCGATGATTCTAATGCAAGGGACCACTCCCTCCCCCTGCTTTAGGCCTTACTCTTATGAAGGTAAAAGTGGACCTTGTGAGTGTTCTAGCTTACCTGCAATATTTTTTTGTTTTAAAATGCTCTGCCCCAGGATCTTGAATACCGTACTTGGTATCTTCAACATTTAGTGGACATCTTTTTTTATCTTTGCAAAATTTGTAGTTATCATTTATAAGTATACTTTTTTACTTTCATACTTGCCAATAATAATATTTCCTTTTGACTTCGGTGTCGTTTGTGTATTGATTGTTCATAAACACAATAGATTAAAGATTAGACAGCACATGCTTGACGCAGTTACGTCCCTAGTTTCATTAAACCTTCTCCAAGTTACTGGAGTTTTAATTACAGTTATTAGAAGTTTCTTTGAGCTTAATAAATGAGATTATGACCACAATACACTATGGAAGAACATTGAAGTTAATCAACCTATAGTTAGTGCTATTTTCTACCAGTAACACCTGAATACGTTTACATTTTTACTTGTAAACATGCTTTGGTCTTATTTGCAGAAAAAGTTCCTTATATATTACCATAAAAACCAATATGTAAGACTACAAGTACATGTGTAAGCTACTTGAATATTTATTTTTATTACATTTTTTTACAAAGCATATACATATTTTGTGCATTAATTTATTATTATTATTATTACCATAGATTCATTTATTACAGGTATACCATTAAAAGAACATAACGCATAATTTTGTTTCATTAAACATGTATCACCACAACGTTATACTATATTTAAGTGCAAGAAATAAGTGTATGTGTATATAATCGTGAATGCTGTGGCAGCATTGTTTAAATATACATATAATATGCTGAGACAATGAAGCTGAGATAAATATTGATTATTACCTTACTGCTTTTCGACAGAGAATTATTTATAATCATTTATAACTATAAGTTCATTACAACCCAGTATTCCAGGACTACACTACAGGACTAAACGGCAGTGCTTTAGGTAAAATTATAACTATATAACTATATAAACTATATATTTGATATAACTATAACTATATAACTTATATATAACTATAACTATATAACTATATAACTATATAGCTATATACTATATAACTATATATATATATATATATATATATATATATATATATATTATATATTATATATATAGATATAACTATATATAGCTATAACTATATTAACTATAACTATAACTAGTAACTATAACTATATATATATATATATATATAATATATATAACTATTATATATATAACTAACTATATATATATAACTATATAACTATAACTATATATATATATATATATATATATATATATATATATATATATATATATATATATATATATATATATATATTTATAAACCCCAAATCTCACTTGATGTTTCTTAATTTTAGAAGCGGCAGCAGCAGCAACTGAAGCAGCAAAGAAAGCAAAACACAAGAACGCAGACTTGCCCTTCTGTCGCATACATGACCTACAAGACGCCAGCATGTAAACAGGCAAAGATTGTACGTTATCTATTTGTTTCTTTCAAAAAAATATGTAAAAACAAATATTATTCCACGAAAACTGTATCTCATATTCAAAGTATTATTTTTATGTTTGTTTTAATATATAAAACCTGATTAGTTGTTATTGCTAAAAGATTATATTCCTGCTCACTTACTTAGTATCATTTTAACTAAACAGAATAAACATATACTCCTTGTTATTTTTTCGCAAGTTTTGCAGTTTTTGCAAGTAATAAAATCAAATTAACGAATGCTTAATATAGAATATGTAAATAAAATTAAGGGTCATAGCTGTGATATGTCAGGACATTTTGTGAATCAATAGTTTTTCTACATGGTCCTTTATCAGTATTCAAAATAATAAATAAAGGCACAGTTGTTCTGAACGTGTTTGCAACAGTGTTTAGCTTAGCTCAACAAAAGTCAGACAATGTTAACAGAGTACTTGTTTATTCTTCATTTTTATACAAATAAAAAATTGTAATATTGATCGAGGACGTGGATGACTGTCAATAACCTGTTCTACAAAACTATACATAAACAGAAGTGTGCAAATGTTCAAACTTAAAGGTAGTTTTTGTTGTTGTTAAGATGCATAAAAATCAATAAAAATACATGTTAAAAAATGCAGCTTTAGGGGTTCGGACCAGCAAGTCCTAATATGAAAGTCAGGCTAATCACTGGTCCATCCAGGTAGTAACATGTATTCATTTAATTGGCTTTCATAAATATTGTTCCTTATATTCCCACTTTATTAGAATGATTTAATCATTTTGTTGAAACCATTTTCCAAGAAGTTACTATTTAAATTTTATAAGGTTTACTGACTTTGTGAAGTATGGGTTTGGGAAAATTATAAAATACATAATTAATAAAATACAACGTTACTTATGCATCACTTATGGAGATAATGTCTTTTCGAGTTTGCTTAAATTTTAGTCAGATTACCAACTGTTGGATTGTTTATTATCATTTAGACATGATAATTTTTCAGTTGCCTCTGAACCGACCTGGTAACCTATGGAACCAGGCTGTGGACACCATGAACTGCAGATGTATCCTTTGCCCACAGTGTTATAAACCTTTCTGATAAGCTCTTACACATTCTTTTCTGTAAAGGGGGATGACCTAAAATTTAAATCAAATAAAAGCAACTTAAGAAAGCAGGACAACATTTTATAGTAAACAGCTTTCCGATTAAGAACACAACTTAAGTTGTTTTCATCAAGAGACGGAAAAATATTGTCGTGTAGTAGAATGTGTCTTTTGGCTAACTTTTGTAAAATTAGATGACCAAAAACGCTGTGTTTTTTTTTATATGATAAAATTGAGAAAGGTCATAACACTTTGGATCTGCTACGTTTGAGTAACTTAGATTTATCTCTTAAACTCCATTTGTTTTTTCGAAGAAGGTGGAACTGTTGTTGTAACCCTCGCGTCGGTGTCCATGTTTAGTTCAGGTGCGGCACTGAAAATACGAGCACGCTGTCTACTGACTGCATTTTTATTAAAAAGAGTCTCTCATTTTGACGTTAATGAATGTTGATTACCATTGTTTAAAATAATACGTAAGCCCATTTTAAAACTGGCAGCAAGAGCACTATATCATATTATGAACCGTACCCACTCGTTCATAGCAAAAATGATTGCTCACAAGTCAAGTGTGCCATTGGGTATAATATGCTCTCCAGCACGGCTTTCTATTAGTTGGAGAGTAAAATATAAGTGAACTTTTTAATCTTTCCTTTGATGGTATGTTTTTCGTTATCTGAGTTTTACACTGCGTGAGTTATGATCATTATACGATATTTATAGCGCTATAATTACGCATTTTTCTTCTAAAATTTAGACAATTTATCTCCAGTTAAGATATTTATATCATCAGTTTCATGTTGTGTATTTTTTATATCCCGTACAACTGGTTATGGGAGTCGTGGTGTAATCTGGAATCAGGTTGTCCATTTGGCAGTCCGTTTATGCCCACGAATAGACACTTATTCACGCCATCAAATAGACACTTAGCTGCTGGAACTATAGATGTTTGTTGTTATTCTTGTTCACTTTTAATGTAAAATTTCAGCTTTCGATATAAGAGAGATTTTTAAACAGACCAAGGTCGGAATCCACCAAAATGCTTTTAGTCCAGTAATCTCATTTGACTGTTTCAGTTATTTTACCAGCTTTGTGGACCGAAGGCCTAGAGTTTTTGAAATTTAACATGTGAAGGTCATTGTCAAAGAACTTGCTACCAAACGATATAACAATAGCCAGTGGCTAGTGTGATTATTACTCCTTAACTTGTTCCTAGTCATTGTTGATCCACACCAAGACTGTGCCGAAACAGGTAAGCTGTCTTTAGATTTGCCTTTGTTTATTGTCTGATTAATGTGGATTTAACTTAGTTATCTGATTAAGGAAGTTTTACTTTGTTAATTGTCTGTTTAATACAGATTTGACTTTGTTAATTGTCTGATGAGTGTAGATTTGTAATTTGTGGGACATTTAAATAAATAAAGCAAAAATCAAGGTTCTGGAAAAAAGTGTCCCGTGTAGTGGGTTGCCCCACTTAGCGGGGTGGTCTTTTAGTGAGGTTTTACTGTATATAACATCTTATAATTTTAAGACCAAATAGTTCAATGTAATTAATTCTTATATATATTGATTGTACCAGAATATATCTCAAAGTATCGACTGAAAAAAAGTTTGGATTTAGAAGACCAAGTTTGTGCATTTTGTCAAAAACTGAGATAGGTTGTTATTGAGCCTTTGCTTTCCTTGCTTGAGTTTATTCTAACATAATTTTAGAATTCATTACCCGTGTCGGGCTAATGTTTCTTATTGTAGACTTATAACATTAAACATTACTGTGAAGACATTTCAAATACCATTCATCAGATGACCTTTCATCTAAAATGATTTATTCAGGGTGCAGAGATCTGCCAATTTCAAAGCTAACTGTATTTGCTGGTTTGATAACACGACTGCAATTGAAGCCTATCTGAGGCGTAATTATTTTTATGAAAAATAAATTATTGCATGCTTTCCATTATTGGCATGATATTTTTACTTTACACACCTACTTCTCTGGTGGAGAGAGGAAATAAAACACACTCAATATGCATGTATGTGATAATGGCTTGAAATAGAGTGTTACCATTTATGCATATATGAACGGTTCCACATGTCAATCTACAATATAAAGTTAATGTTCGATAGCATTTCAGTGTTAAATATTGATTTTTTCATTTCTTACAGCCAATACATACATGGTTAAGATGTTAAGATTACTTTGTACATCCTAGCATTTTTCAATCAATAAGAGTTGCGTTAACAGTGATTATATAACATGGGTATTTGAGATATGTTTTAACAAACTACCGTTAAGTTGAGGACATTTTTTTACTAAATTAAATCCTAAAAATATGTTTAAATATTAGGACTTAATAGTAGAAACCTACTTTCTGTGGCAACATATTACTCAACAGCTAATCCAACCAGAAATTGTTATAAATAGTTTGATCTGTGATATTTAAAAATTGTTTTACATTAAAATATAATGATAAATTACCAATCTTTCTTGTATTTTCATATACTCTATCTGGTATAAACTGGCATAGAATGTACCCATTTGGAAGTTGTCAAAGTTGTATTACAACAGCAAATCTTTTAAACTGCTTAACTGATAACCTTGGAGAGGGGACAATATACCTCCAAGACAAATTTTCCTCTGGACAAAATCCCTAAATTTTCTAAAGCTGACACAATTGTCCCGGTAATTTTTCATATTTTCACATATTTTTATTTGATTTGCACAGTAAAGTCTTACAAGTACAATTTTTAATAAGAAAGGATTTTTTCTTACGAAATTCCAACTTCGGGAGTTTACAGCTTTAACGTAAAGGAGGGATTTTATTCAAAATTTGCGGGTGGGAGGTATTTTGTCCAATCATCTGCATGGCTCAATTTCATCAAGCTTAGGCACAAAGTGTTGGGAGCTTTCGGATTTACGCTGGCTGATCAGGATCTACATGTATCTGCTGCTGAAGCAATTTGTCTTGATTTTCTTTGTTTCTTTGTTTGTCCAATATAAAAAACTTTCAATCCCAATGTAATAAATGTTATATATTGCTGAAAAGACATATATTTATTGCTACGACGAGAACAATAATTCATGATTAGTGTTAAAATGCAAAATCGCTTCATATGATTGGACAATCAGTCTTCATTGATCTGATGGCATATCTGTCTAAAAAAACTACCAATAGCTTTAACAAAGCAGAGATAAAAAGCTTCTGCAGTGATGGGTTTATAACAGGTCTTTATATATATGCTATGTTCTTTCAATTGTTGAATGCCAAATAAATGTGTGGAAACGGAAGAAAAACACACATAGCCACAAGGGTTGGGGGAGAGAAACGTTTGAAACTCCTAGAACTGGGATGTAAACTGCTAAGTTTTGTTTTTGCTTTTAAATCAGCATGAAGAAAGACCTTATTGATACAATAACAATGTTGTGTAAAAAACTTAGAAATTAAAATAAACTCAGCAGTGTTTAAAAGTTACCTTTTATAATAGTGAAAATCCTTATAGTAGTGTGGATTAGTGTAAATATATTAATTGCTACTTTTGTTCTAAAATTAAAAATTATATAATTATTAGACTAGAGACCCAACAGCAAAATGTTTACCTGGTATTCATATATATAGGGACAGCTATTTGTTTTTTAACTGAATTTTTATTCTAAAAAAACTATGCAACTGGACATGCACTCCTACAAACACATTGAGACTGTTGCAAAAATACCTTTTGACAACAATGTCTTGTATTTTGCAAGACAAACACTTAACAAGCCCCGAAGCAAATATTTTTTCTCCAATTTACATCTACATGTTACCTTCACCATTGAGCTTAAAAGTAGTTCTTGCACATTGCACACCCAGTAAACCAAGACAGCAGTTAGTACAAATGCTTTTTATAAGATAGTTTCCCAACACATGCAGAAGTTAGGGCCTAAAGAAGCTCAGATGCACTTTTACCTATGACCCTAAATATGACCATGACCTTCGGTCAAAAAGTGTTTCTTGCGCAAAACGCAACGTCTAAAGCATGGTTACAACTTGGGCCACGTTATTTAAACAAATCCTTATTAACATTTTACTCACAGCCCAGAAAAGGCCTGTTAAACACTTTAAAGTCACTTCGTAGTTTGTTATTACATTATGGTTCTTGTTTATAACACACTGACTTATCATGGACATACAAAAAATACACAAGATATTAAAAACACTTGAACCATGGTTATTTACAAACCTGATCGGAAACCTTCATTTTTACCCCTGATTGCTTACTGTGAATTGACATTTGAACTTACAATGTGATTCACATAAAAACAATGCAAAATCTCATGAAAAATACATGAACCAAAGTATTTTAATTAACAATGCATTCTTATTATGGTAGTAATAAATCTCATACAAAAATTGATAAAGGAAAACTAATTATCTCGTTACATTATTTTGCTCGATATCTCGGCGACAAATTTTACATGACAGCAATAGTTCTGATATAATCAGAAATTTGAACAAGGGAATCTTATTAAGAGTGACAAACACCTTCAAGTTTTAAACCCCAACCAATCCTTAAACCTTAGCAAACCTTTTGTTGTATTCTTTCTCCATCTGTACGGGGTACAACAAAGGCTGTGAATCTTTAAATATTCTCGCACAAACAGCTGTATTTATGCAAACTTAATTATTCATCACATAAACTTATTCAAACACGCGTTTTCATTCAAACAATTTTTAAGTAATGATCTTTACATTATAAACAAACATTAAACAATCTCAAAATCAAGTTTAAAGTGAAGTGTGTGTTTGTTTTTGTTTTTCTTCTATTTAATGTGACGTTTAACTTTCTTTAAATAGAATCTAATACAATACATAAGATCAGACACTCCGACGAAGCTTCACCGAACTTAAAAATAAGATCAATTAACAGTTTTTGTTCAAATTCATTATCTTGTCCTACAACTCTACAGGACGCCATTAGAGGCAACCATGCTTTATCAATTTGTTGAATATGCCTACAGTGGCGTTTACAAAGATCATTTTCATAAGGCTATTGGCCGTCTTATAAATCAATGCATAACAATGGATAAATGCGAAATTGCTCTAAAGTTTATTTTTATTTATAAATCTTTTTATTCATTTTCCAGATTTTGTTTTTTTAATTTTGCTTTTTATTCACCATGTTTATTAAGAACATTTTTTGCACAACCCAGCAAACTAACGACTGTCCTTTATATCATGAACAATGTTTTGGTACAAAAACTGCATCACAGCTATAAGCTCCACTGCATAACGTATTTTTTCATGGAGAAATATCTTTATATTACTATATTTGACTATAAGGTGAATCTACCGCATAGTAACGGGGTTTTGTACACTGCAATTTAACTTAAACCTAATTTGCAAAATAATAAAAGCATATACATCGAACATTATACAAGGGATACTATTATTAAATGAATCGTCCGACAATATAGAGCTTTTTCTATATCGTTACAGTCAGAAGGGCAGAACTTTTCATAAATGATTTACACTAACGTCACCACATCGGTAACATGCTTTTGTTGTTACTGTTTATTTTTTTATACGCGCATTTACACAATATTTGTTAATGACATCGTCTAGCCTAAATGGCGGAGGAGGACACATTTCTAATCAAAAACACAATGCAAGTTCAATAAAAATATCGCTTATTTGCTGATAAGCCGCTTTATATGGAGGTTTCAGTCTCGGTTAAGAACCAAGCACAGGGACCGAGGGCTGTTAAAGACCGTGCACTTCGTCAAAGGATCTTCTAAGCTTTTTATCTTATGGCGTCATTAGCTAGTAATGAAATAATTTTGATCGTCCTTGGGTTGTTGGCAAATATAAATTTACAATGGTTGGATGTTGAGATGTAAGAAATTTAACCATTTATAAGATTTGTCCTGCGTGGAAAAAATGTCTCCCAACCATTGCATACTTGTCAACAATCCACGTAGGAACAAAGATTATTTCTATTCTCATAGGACCATTCAATTTATTTTCTTTCTATTAACCCTGCGGATGGAATTGTAGCCACGTGCAGTAGCCGCATCGTACACATTGGCTGTTCCATCAATTACACATTCAGGGATATAACGTCGACTAAAACAGCAATCGACACACTTTAGTCCTAATTTTTGTAGATTTTATCTATTTTTACAATGCATTTAAAACAGCAACCTGCATGCGTTATTTTGATCCTAACGGATACAACGAGGAAACATAACAAACACAGTCCGAATTTTCTGTCACTTTTAGAAATTTTGCATGTCAATGCAAAAGACCTTTAAATGTAAGTTGGTTTAGTTTATTAAACGAACAAGTCAAATGTAATTTGCCTTTTAATTTATCTATATATGTTTGTTCATTAAACTATGATAAGCATGTCAAAAATGTCTTCTTACAGCTAAAATATATAAATTAACTTTCTAAGTGAAATTTGACAGAAAGGTTGGATTTTAAACCTATCGTTAGACACTTAACAGATTTAATCAGCAGACGATATCTCACTCGTGCTGATAACTTTCAAAACAGAAAGATCTAAGTTTGTACGGAAGTCTGGAATGTGAGAAACCCTTTATCACCGCATGTGTTGCATTATAATTCCGCCTGCAAACTGTCAGACACCTTATTTACATAAAGTTACGTTCATTCATAGTCTAAAGCATGATATATCGGTACAGGACGTAGCTTTAGGTATGCGTCACCATATGATCACGCGTTTAGTCGTTAATTGTGTCTAAATATGCCACGTTTTATGGTCTTTATGATATTATGAAAAAACTTGAGTTGTATTATATTTATTAAAATTAAACCCTATGTTAAATTCCTATATTAGCTGCAGTCAGTAAGTTTTAAATTTAGCCATCTGACTTGAGGAAAATACCATGTGACGTCATAGAATTGCTTTCACGTTTTATAAAGGTATAGTCTTCCAATGTCTAAATCAATTAGCGCTTAAAAGATGACCTTTACAGACGACAGAATCAAAACAATTTGTTTTATCTCTTTGTCAGAGGAAGATTTAACTACTTTAGAAAACGACAAAACCTTATCAACCCCAAAACGAGTTGTTTTATCTCTTTGTCAGAGGAAGATTTAACTACTTTAGAAAACGACAAAGACTTATCAACCCCAAAACAATTTGTTTTATCTCTTTGTCAGAGGAAGATTTAACTACTTTAGAAAACGACAAAGACTTATCAACCCCAAAACAATTTGTTTTATCTCTTTGTCAGAGGAAGATTTAACTACTTTAGAAAACGACAAAGCCTTATCAACCCAAACAAAACGAGTTGTTTCAAGAAGTATCATACAATACTTTTTATAACGTTTAATATTGTAACTTTACTGTGATCTTTAACTCAGCATATGATCTATACCGCGGAACCAGGATTAAAACGTTTTAAATGTAACCCATGTTTGTTATTTTTGACAGGTTATTTTTTCGGTATTACAAATTTTACATCCACTGAGGTAATAACACGTTTTTATAACCCTTAATATGGCATTTAATTACAATACGTACTATCACCATACGCGGGATGTGATATTTATCTATTGGACTGATACATTTCAAATTGATCTCTCTTTTGAAAATATTTAGCTGTTTAGGCACTTATTCCGTATATATATTTTACATAATTGACACGGCTGATGCATTTTTATCCTATCATCACATCGGACATTAGATACCTAAAGTCCTGTGTGATAACATTTGCATTTTATCACAAACGTGATAAACCTGTCACGACCATCCGGAAGGACTATTCTTAAATTGCATGCCGCAATTAAAATTCCAAACATTTTCAATTATATTAAAAAAATTAAATGACAAAAATACAATAGTTGAGAAAGGTTAATACCTGTGTTTTTTGTAACTATATCGTTGATGTGGTGACGTAAATTTCTGGAAAACTACACGCAATTTATTATATGTCACAGTTTGTAAATAAGAGCTTTAAAACAACATAATTTTGTGTTATTCATATAAGAAGGCAAACGTATAGGCCCTACATGAACAATTTGGATTTAAGATAGTGTGATTATACGATGTTCGATTGCATTATTTGTTCTCGACTTCGCGGAGAACAGCCTAAAATGAGACTGAATGGTCTTGCGAAACTTAAATCTTTTGACTCTGAAACCACCCATCCATGGTTAAGTTTAAGTTAATAATACGGTAATGCACTTACTCTGAAGAGTTAATAACTTTGGTTGCAAGTTAAAACAAGATTCTTAGGGATCTTATTTCATGAAGGATTAGTAATTTTTGCTTTTTTTGTCAAGCGCGTATGAACACACCCACACTAAAACGCGAATTTCATTTTCTGAAAACAAAATAGATATAAACATTAAACAACACTTTCGTTTATAAAACAGGTGTTGGATAAATAGAATATTAGGTTATTGCTGAACAAAGAAAATGATCATCACACACGGCACAATAGCTTCGCGAGACAACATTTTCTTTTTTCAACACTAACCTAGTTTTATCTAATTTTGTTTTGTTTGTAAATTGTAATCTTAACTCGTTTATGTATACCCGATTAAGGTAATTACTGTTGGTTGTCTCATCTTTGATTTTATTTACAATGTTTGTCTTTGAAAAAAAGAACCTTCATGAAGTGCGAAACTGGGGTGCTCCGTGAACCAGGTTAAAGCACCTCTATGGGCCCTTCTAACATTCAAATGCGGTGACTCCATGTGTTGTCTCGTCTTGATGTTTTTGTCACTTTTGCACTTACTTGTGTTTGTGCCTTTTCCTAATGTTAGTTTACTTTTTAATATATTTGGTAATTCTTATAGAGACCTTTTCATCTTTTCTATAAAAAAAGTTATGCAGATTTGACGATGACACAATCTAGGCAATATGAAGTTTCCATTTTATATATCACATAATTTAGACCTTCACAGATTTTACTATTTACTATTTTTCCATATCAATATCATGGTTAATCAAATACAGGTTTCGCTTGTAACGATTAATTTCACGCTGATATTTTGGTTTTTAGCGATTGAGTAACACAACATGTCGCCGTTTGCGCACGAATCCAACGAACAGAATTGGTGAAACACCATAAATTATTCAAAATCTAAACATTGAGGCCAGTTTTAAGATTGTCGTGCTTGTATCAGTCTTGGCAGACGGCTCTTGTGACTGAACAGAGTCGTCAGATAGATACACTGAAAATGGATTCAGATGGAAAGTTCAAGACGGCCACATTCTTACTCATAATAGCAGGTAAGATTTTTTTAATGGCAACCGTTATTTATTAATAGAATGAAAAAATTAAAAAATGCTTTCAAATTGTCAGTAATGAAACGTTAATTGTTTTATGTAAACTGAACTAATCTTTAATTTTAGATATACATTACAAAGTGATACCTAATTTTATTTAAAAACACATTTACCCAATCAGGTTGTTTGCGAAAACCTGCTTTTACAACTTGTTTTAAAAAAATAAAAACTCAGCGGGATGTCAACAGTTTTATTTCCATACTCATTCATTTTATAAAATATATTATATACCCTACCGCCGCCCCGCCGCGATAAAATTTAAGACACATTTTATATAGGGGTATTTGCAACCTTAATATACAAAAGTGGCATTTATGTTTATTGAAGTAATGTCGCATATGTACGCATTAAACAAGGGTATCAAACAAATTTCATGAATTTATTTGGTCAAAAGACAGCATTTTATATACACAACAATATGATTAACATTACCGATGTTGCTTTTAATTGTGATAGGTTGAATATCAAAATGACAAAACATAAAACACGATTAGCTTGCTATTTTATATTTAGTGTTTGTTTATGAAAATATGTATACAGTTTACATCTTAATGTCCAGGATGATCCTATAAGCCTAACGGCTTGTTTAAACCGGTGTTCTTTAATCGGAAAAGCGCGTCTTGAACTACATTTAAATTTTTGCTTTTTAATGTTTAGAAGTAAACTAACGTGTGAAAGTTGGCAAAGTAAAAAAAAAAAAAAATACACCATTGTTGTTATCAAAATGAACAATGTCGTTATTCTTATCAGATAATTAATCAAACATTGTCATTAGTACTAGTATTACAGAGAAATTCCCAATTTCTTTGGGAAGAACTTAAGCGAGTTTAATTACAAAACGGGTCACTATGACACCATAGTATTTCAATTTTCATTTTCCATGTTTTCAACAGAAAAAACCGGTGGTCAAACATCGAGACGTTTAATTTAGTAATTTAGAATATCTTGATAATGTAGTGTATGAAGAAGTGTATGAAGTTAGACTCAATAAACCGTTCTCTACAAACAATAAAAACGGGTGCAATGGAAACATAATTTTTAATTTCAATGAAATGGTATTGAATTAATTATATGTATAATGTTTTTAATGTTTCTAACCGGTGACTCTAGTGTGTAACAACATCTATTTGAATTGTCGTTTTATTTCTCGACATCATTATTTTTGTAGTTATAATATTTGTCATAATAACCATTTGAAGAATAGAATATATGACAAAATCCTATAAGATTGCAACATATACTGTGAAAATGCACAGGACAAAGGTATTTCACATGCAAGCCAAGTGAAAAGTAAGAAAACATTTATGATGAGTCATTTAACGAAAAGAACAAATATATTTAGATATATTTTTAGCAAAAACCTAGCAGGTTATGTCCTGTTCAAAGAAAAGATAAGATAAAGATAAGAAAAGACGTTGACTAATAGATGAAGGACAAGACAAAGACACCGTGCACAAGACAAAAATATAACGAACCGAAGCACATTCTTTTGTTATATTATCAACATATCCACAAATAAAGAAAATAACAACGATAAGTAAGAAGTGAAAGGTTAATGAAATCTAACAAAAAACAACTGTTGCCTTCTACGTTGAAACAAGAAAGCGTCTTAGTTTTCAACCACTTTGAATTCTGTTTAAAATAAACTGAGCTATATGACATAATACCGGTGCGAGGGGGTGAGATTACTGTTTAAGAAAGATCTGTATTAAAAAAAAATCTACCGATTATAAATAAGAAGTGATCTCATTCATCTTCTAGAGACCGGTAAGGGATGCACTTTTTAGCGTTTTATAATATTTTGTTAAAATCAGTTCCAAGCGCATGTACTTTTTATACATGTATAATGTATCAATGTAACCTAACGTCGGCTTCATTAGCTTGCGGTGTTTTTATCGATCGTTGCAGCAGCCTTTGGATTGTTTATTTGACGTTCAAGATGTTTGGTTCTAAAATTTAACCCTCCCACTTAGGACAAATGCACATTTGGAGCGTTTGGATATTTGATTGGCCGTTACTGTAATTTCCCTCTTCTCGTTTTTAATGGGACCAGACTCTAACTATTTAAATCTCACCTTCTTTCCTCCATTTTGGGAAGGTATTTGGTATGCAGATACTGAAACAAACAAAAGAATAGAATTTTTTCTACTTTTTAAACTTTTTAAAACACTTATGACAGCAACATACTCATAAAAATCTGCACATTTAACTGGCTTGAAACAGAGGACTAAATGATGTCTGTTGAAAACTGTTTTATCTTTGTTTGACTGATTATCAATAAAGACATGTTCTTTCCGTTCTGAAATCGTTTGGAAATTCATGTAACACAGTAACGGTATAAATTTACAATGTATTTATTTAGAATTATTTTTGGGATACCAGTGGTGACATACACGAATTTGCGCCATATTGATGAGACGTTTATGTTTGTATTGCAGGTGCGAACGGGTTGCTTCAGCCAAGCTGGATCAGTGACTGGCACCTAATGGATAGCGATGATCCAACCAGTCTTGTTCAAACGTTCAGTCATTCGCTTTCTGAGACACCAACTTACTGCGATGTTCAGGTATCCAGCAATGGATTAATGTGATTAATCTAATTACGTAAATCATTTTATGACGTCGGGTTGGATATAAGTATATTTTTTCAATTGGGTCTGTTTTCTTTTCACTGATTTTGTCTGAATGAACCCACCCAACCCCAGAAAGTGCGAGGTTAGAGGTCTCTTAACCGATTTCAGAACCCTAGTCGACCTTTTGCCGACTGACCGTTTCAATGCCATTATATTTGCTCTATTTTGTGTAAGGTCTCCTCTCAGTTCTTTAATTAAAATGTATTATATTCATTAACTATATAATCATAATCTCAATTGTAGACATCCTGAGTTTCCGACATCAATTTTTTTAGCATCAATAAGTAAAAGGAAAATAACGATAAAGGCGCAATATTAAATGACAAAAAGTTCACAATTGCGAAAGAATTAAAGACAACAATGAAAACTCTTCGTGTTGAAGGTACGTTCGCCAGACACAAATTTCACATACCCTGCGGCCGGCATTGGAAGTTTGAACGACGGCGAATACGCAGGCGTTCTTTTCTGGTACAACAGCACCCATGTCCAGATCTTTGGGCCTCAAAACATCAGTATCATTTATACCGGTAAGCTTTGGTATTCATCCCCCAAGTATAATGGTTTATTTAGTAGACTATACACGTTGCTTGGTACACAATCGATGCAATGCTGTTTAAAATGACAAATTATATATTGTTTGTTCAAATGACATGGAGTAAGTGGATAAGCACATTTATATAACTAAATTCCCCAAAGCGGCGGTTAGATATTTGTACGTGTATAAGCAAACTGTCTGATACCACATTTAAACATTTTAAGCTAAGTTAAGTTAAAAGTGTGGGAAAAATCCCATGAGACATACAAAAGCTCCCAAAATAAGAGATCCTCAGGCGTCAGTAAAATTAAACAGGTGGTGGTTATTTGTAAAATGTTCACACTATGGTAAGACAGTAACATAGAAGCTTTATTTGTTTCAAGTGAATAATTTCTCCTGATATCTGAATGATTGTTGGTACGACGTTACATATTACAAATATAATTCCTTGTTCAAGATGATTTTCCACGGCGTTCGTTTAGCTTATGTTGTAAGCAATAAGAGATAGCTCTATTGGGCTGAACTGATCACGCTAAGATCCTTGGAAGATGATTTGATAGTTATATAACATTTCTTTAAGAAGATTTACTGACAATACTTATTATGATAATAATGATAAAACTGTTAATAATAAAAATGATAATAAAATATGATGATGATGACGTGATAATGATGATGATGATAATAATAATAATCTTTACTATTATTTTTATTGTCATCATTATCTTTATCATCATCAACATCATCATCATCATCATCATAAATTATTGCTTTTATTTTGCAGGTGCACCCACATATGTATCCTTCGGTTCCGAGAATGTAAATACATCATTCGTTCGAGCCCGGCTGTGGAAGGAAACGGACTTTCCTCCTCCATCGTACTCCACCCCGCCCATCTATATATTCGATGACAGGCGTAAGTACATTTTTACAATAGCAACAAATAAGGAACATGCAGGTACATATATATTTCTAAAAAAAAGTGCTGACAGGTACGGGCAAAGGTAACGCTCCATATTTATCCGCAACTACAGGAAGTAATCCAAAGCTTCCAGTGGGAAGATATAGGTTCATTCTTTTCAACTGGCTGTTCGTTTGCAAGTTTGTGCTTCGATAGGCCCTTCCCCAGAACTACGTAGCGGCGTAGCCTTTCGGATAAACTGCTGTACCAACGGTTAGGCGTTCTCCTCCGGATAAATTAGGCTTTGGAGAGATGTCCACTTACAATTTTGTCTTGTCCCCCTTACATCTGCTAATATCTTTTTCGGAATTAACGCTTTATTTACCATTATCCTTGACAAGAGGATTGTAAATATAGTCAAGTGAGATAAGGAGGAGCATATGCAGTTTATGACTTACCCGCAACTTAAGAAGGCATCGAAGATGACGTCTCTTTCTTCTACTGCCTGTTAGTTTACTACCCTAGATTAGAAATCTAAAATCCCAGTATACAACATTGGATTTGAGTTCATATTTAACGTCCATCTCAGATGGTCTATGACTTACTAACTAACGTATAGCTGGAACACGGAATGGGCCACCAAAGTCCCTTTTTTCCATTTCCTACATGATTATGTGTACTTTGAGTTAGGGCCAGTAGGGAATTCTAGAATGCAGGACTCAGATGTTCGCTTATTCATCACTTCATTTTAAAAGGCCACTGGAAGGCCAGTGAGACAACACACTATTTACTTATGTTCTATATTCACGCGTTAATCACGTTAATCAACACGCCTGTATATGCTAATAATTCCCTTTATGTCTGCTTTGCTTGAACGGCGACTACTAGATCATGCGGGACTAAAACTTTAGCTTTAGCTTTTAATGGTTTATGTATTGGCATAACATCTACACTGCGAGGTCTAATGAGTTTGATATAAATAAAAGAAACATTATATCATACTTTTTACATAGTTATAGTACACAGTTATTATTGATAGTTTCATACATACTCTTGACTGGCCGCACAATAGTTATGGCGTCACACTGTTGGTTTTTATGATAACCTAAAAGTTTATGGTGGCACTAAGACCTCTTTTAATAAGCTCTAGGGTTCGTAGCAGATCATGCATAAAAATAAATATTAAAAAGTGTTTATAACTTTCAAACTAATTTTAGTAATAATATTAATATATATATATATAATAAAAAATATAATTTTAGTATAATATTCAACCAGCCTTCAATCCATTTTGATTTAGAAACAAAACAGAAGCTTGAGTTTCATAGCTAACGGTCCGATTTTGCTTATAATGTATACTATGTCCGTAAATGAACTTTCTTTATGCAGACTAAAAAGTTGATGCAGAGCATCAAAGTCGCTGAAAAATAAAGTAAAATAAAATGTTGTAAACAGAGCATTTAACAAAAGAAAATGTTTTTGCAATGAAGTTGCACATATGAGCCTTGACAATCTTATACCTCGGACCAACATTAACATTATTATTTACAGAACAACTCATTTAGTATATTTACAAGTCCCGTTTTAATAAATAAATCATCATCCGAATCAACCATCGATTAAATATTCTTGATACACAATAATTTACCTATTAGTACTTAACACATTTTCCTGAACTGTTGGTATAGGCCTGTCGTTGTTGACCACTTTCGGTCATTACTAAATATTGTTCCGTTATGTTTAATTACTAAATTGTTAAGTCAAGTATGTACAAAAAGCTACAAGAGGACGGGTCTACTCTTCATGTGGAAGGAATGTGCTCATGTATGGTTCCGAAACTTGGGCCGTTTCTGCTAACACTCTAAAGAAACTGCTGCGTAACGATAAAGTGATGGCAAGATGGATATGTAACGTGAAACAAGCGGATCCATTCTAGTCTCTTCTAAATCAACTTAACTTGGATAGCCTCGAATCCTTCATTCAAAAGTCTAGGTTGCGTTGGTTAGGACACGTGGAGTGTAGCAATGGTTGGATCACTCGGGTTCGACGATTGGAAGTGTCGGCAGGGAGGTCTATTGGTAGACCCAAGCTGACCTGGGAGGAGGTTGTTAAAAGAGATAGGAAAGCTTTAGCCATGGAATCCGTCACCCCCCCCCCCCCCCCCCCCCTTCACAGAGATGAATGGAGAGTGCGTCTAAGAGAGCGACTGGCAGTCAGGCCCCACCCTCATCAGAGGATTAATTGTTGGCCTGATTTAAAAACAACAACAACTGGATATGATGATGAAGATGATGATGATGTACTTCAGTGCGCATTTAAGTTGTTGTTACTGATAATTAAATGTAGACATATGTAAAACCATATATATGTATCCCTCTGTTATCCATATCAATTTCAGTCGGAAACAAACTGTACTAGGTATCGATCTGTAAATTCATATTTGTCACATCTTTCATAAGTACCGTTTGACCGAAGCCACGTGAGTGTCTGAAAATTCAAAATGGATGGAAATATCTCAACTACAGTACAATATGCATGTCAATTAACTTCAATACCAATCACGAACTGTCAGCCCTTTCCTCTATTAAGTGCGCGGGCATTAAATATATAGTAACTATAAAAAGTACAACCAGTTGAAATCCTAAAAAAACTTGAATGAAGAATTTTTACATATCTATCTATTAGAACGTTTCTGTAGAAATCTGAGATAAGTAGTGCAGTCTGCCCATGTATAGGAGTTAGTGCATTCAGGTAATATAAAAATAAGAATCAACAAGTGATATTAGTAAGACTTTAATTCTGTTTTTTTCACATACATACATACATACATACATACTTACATACATACATATATACCTTCATACATACATACATTCATACATACATACATACATACAGACAGACAGACAGACAGACAGACAGACAGACAGACAGACAGACAGACAGACAGACAGACAGACAGACAGACAGACAGACAGACAGTCAGACAGACTGACAGATAGACAGACAAACACACACACACACATTCATCCATCTATCCATCCATCCATCCATCCATCCATCCATCCTGTAAATCCGGTATTTCTTCACATGCGAATCAACGATACAAAAACCGCGTGAGGTTTTAAAGAAAAAAGTTTGTGTCAAGTTTAACCGCGTTAAAGCACAGGTCGGGTTCCCTATAACAATGTGGTCATTTAACTGCTGAAATAGCATAAACATAACCGTTAATGATATAAGATCACTTCTAAAAGATGTGACGTCACACCATAGACATTTCCAAAACAAATTATAGATGTAAGTTTCGCCTTCTATTCTCGACGACCCAACAAGATTATACATAAACAAATGCACATCCAAATCAGAAACATATTTCTTAGTAAAATTGTGTAACTATAAACATTTACATGGATAATTCTAGTTATCTTCCTAAAAATCTTAATGGGGAAAAACTCCAAGACAAGTAAACAGTTAGGGTGATATACGTGTTTAAACCTGGAGATTTAAGCATAAATGTGTATAATATATTTTATAAAGTTAATAAGGATATAGACACAATAAATGAGATCGTCTTCAATTTATTATATTCGATATTAATCTCCAGACATTAATTGAGAATTGAGCATGGCTTTCATTCTAAACTGATATTAACTGATACGTTTTTGCTACAACATAAAATGGTATTAGTTAACATACCTGAATATAGAAATATTCTGACTAAAATACATTTGTGCATAATTTCTCTACATTTTTCTATTCTGAGGAAATTCCGATCGGTCCTAAATTGCCTCTAAACCACGTCACTTCCGTTAAGGCCAAAATATTTCAATAATTCGGGAAGATTGCCATTAATGCATAGCAAACGTAGTTTAGATAAATGCGATCACATTGTTGTAAGAGCGACGAAGCTTCAATTTCAAAATAAAACAAAAAATCCCATAAACTATTAAGAACAACAACAATAACAACAAACAACAAAGAAACGGAAAAGATAACAATGACAGTGCAATCACCCTTAACAAGGGTCAATAATGTTCGGTTTTGAAAAAAACAACACCCTGTTAATTGTCAAATATTACTAATCTCGGCTTTAGTTTAGCGAGAAAAGGCAGCTGTGCTGGTGTTCGAGAAATAGGAATGACTGACCATCTTCCTAAAAATTACCACGAGACTGTAGGTTGGTTGTAGGTTCTAGATGTATTTCCCTATACTGGTTACGTCTCACCCAACTTATACATATCTAGTTCCGTATCAATATCACTTGAACATTTATTTAGGAGACTTACATAATTTTACTAAACACAGCGAAGCTCAATCAACTTGTAAGATTTTCAGCTTTGGACGGTGTCGCTAACTTTACTCTCCAAGTAGTGTTGATTCATGCGATTTCTTCCTTTTACAGGTGAATTCTATGAAGAGACTTTAACTCACACGTTGGGCCAAATACCAATGATGACCATCGCTCAGGTGCATTTCCGAAATGATTATGTATCACAGATTCAAGGTACAATTGTTACAAATAAAACACAAAAACAATGGGCATGCTTGATTTTGCGTTAAAAACGGTTAGTTACTCAAACTGGCTGTACATGACGCGTTCTGTGTTGTTTGGCGGACTTCCTCATTACCCAGTGCAAACTGGAACTTTAATGTTTTAGCCTCTACATAGACTGGCATCTCCCGTCATACTTTATATACATATTCTGATAGTTAAACTGTGCCAAGTTAAACATAAATTGTATTACTCTCCCACTGAGGGCTCCACACTTTACGTTCACCTGGGGCGAGCATAACCACTATAATAAGCACGTTCGATCACAACCTGCTTTATTAGTGAAGCTGGAACAGTCTTTGAAAACCTTTTAATTTTTATTTTCCAGCGCCGACAATCCATCGGTGCACTCATGCTGATCAAACCCAATTTTGACACTAAAGGGAATTTTAACGTGCTCGCAGTGCAGTAACATTTAACTGATTATAGAACTTCAGGTTCAGGGTGGTAGTGATTAGTCTTAAAATTAATTGTCCAGGTGTGTTTAAGATATTATGGGCAGTAATTCAATTGATTCAAACTTATACATTAACCATGGTAAAGCAAGTGTAAACCGTAGATTTATAGGAAAGCTCCGTGCGCATAGGTAGTATAAGTGTGTCATTTTATTCAGTCATAGCAAGTATTCTGTTGACATCGATCATCTTACCAGGGCACACCAAGGCACAATTGCAATTTGTACGTTTTGTCATGGTTCAGTTTTCACTAAAGGTTTTCAGCATACCGCATCTTTTTTAGACATTATAATTTCCTCGATTGTCATTCTGTGCCATACTATGCTAATATTCAAACAATAAACACTTTCCTAAAGTTTTTTGTTTGTTTTCTAGTTTACCTCGTGCCAAGCATCGCTTTCATCGTTTTGCAGTTCAACAAATTAAATAGAAAATTAAAGCGTTATTGTATTATAGCAATATTGACATTGTTTTCCATTGTATTGTTATTTATTGCTGATTCTATTATTTTTAAATTTTCTGCAGATGGGAACGCTGTCCTTGCTGTGTCCACAGATAGTGTATTCTTTCGAATGTCTGCTCCAGGTAAATAAGCTAAACTTGAGTACATATACTGGTTTTAAACGCCTATTAATTTTTTTATAGAAAACTGTGCATAAAATGTAAATACTTTAAATGTCTAAATGAATACATATGCTAAATTGTCGTTTACATAGTCTCATTTAAAAAATACTGAATTCCAATTTTAACTATTATAGTCAACTTGATCAGCGCATGTAGCGTTCCTAGGTATATTCAAAATACCTTTCAGAGAAACATATATTAAAAGTCTGTATTTCTATCTATTTTTATTATTCACACATGGATGTAGCTATATTTTGGGCCAATAAAGTTGCCTCAACTGATGTATAAGATTACCCAACAATGCCAATGAAATTATTAAGATCCAATTAAATGCACTTATTCAATTTCTGCAAACATTACCGATTAAACAAGAAGCGCAAATTAATCCTAAATAACAGTTCTAAATTTAAAAAGGACGTATAATTAACCAAAGATACGCCTCTGTTTAAATATAGTTTAAAATTGTATTCCAGCATAAAGGTCAGTCAATTGTAATTGCGAATGCCACCGCAACCATTCAAACTGCGAACAGTCACGTTTTACGTGTATTAAATTCGACCCAAACTGTATCTTTTGTTTTGACACGTGTCAGTATTTAGGTACTGTCTCACGTCCGGTGTATCAAGTCTTGACTGTTCCCGTTACTCGGCTTACGTCACAATAAGGATGTGGACGTGTCTTGAGTCGACCTCTTTCGAGATCACTAGCGCCAGCATACAGTCAATGAATCAAAATAATAACAGCATAACCATACCTGAATCGTTTGATCTTGATGCGGATTTAGTACTTGTGAACGTGAGTAGTGAATTAGACAATTTCGTTTTGAAAATATTACTGGACATAAAATTGGGACTTGATAAACGGCAACCTTTTATAAAAAGACTATAATATTAATAATTAAATTATACAATACAATAAATGCGTAAATAATCACTAAAACAATTAGAACGAAACCAGCACAAACGTATTAACTTTCATCATCTCTTTTAAAAAAGAAATGGCATAGTGCATTTCTGATCAGTCTTTGTCTCATGATGTTTTGGTAATTATGATAAGGGATTTGTTTACAACGGGTTTTAAATGCTCTGATGAATAATATATTGTGCAGATACTAAAGTGTTGGTCTGTGAGCCGAAACTATGGTTCAATGTTAAGTCCATAAAGGTAAAAATAGACATTGTCAGGTATGTTTCATAAGATCTAAACCTAAAGTCGCTTTATTACTGATTTATACTCGTCCTCAAACAATTTATTGCATCAAACTGAATTATAAACAAAAATGGACAACACCAGTGGTGCTCCTTATAATATGTTTGTTAGGATTGACTCCTGACCTGTTGTCGACCCTAACAGCTCGCTATGTTGGTGAATACACTTAGTGAAAGACAACAAAACAAACGTGGTTTGCATACTCATAATTGCATTAATTTCTTGTTTATAAAACTTGAAGAATGCACTAATTTTTAAAATATCCCTTGAATCTTTGGATGGTTAGAATAGATATTTGTGTGTGAAAATAATAACAGCATTTCTTATTTGTTTTAAGTCTTGTATTCCTAAAGATCTGAAAACATATCGGAATAAAGTAAACTGCATATTTCTTGCTACTGATTTTTTCACATATATGTTGTTTTTTTTCATTTACTGTATTTTTAGTAGCCCATTACATTTACGTTTTTTGTTACAATGTTGGTTTTATATTTCGGAAACATAAAGGTACATGTACATGTCAATAATGACGAATACTCTGTCCATGGACAAGGATCAGCTATAACAAGGTATAACGACGGACTTGTGTATGCCATTAACAACGTCTCCAAAGCCATTCGCATCTGGTTCGAAGACTCCCCCACTGCTTGCACCAACTGCACGTGCATCTTTACAAAAAACAAAAACAGCGTAGATTGCAATAACGGTCTGAGTGGTGCCAAAATTCATATTGGCGTTGTAAAAGGTAGGTGTATGTATACTACTACAGGTAATAGTGTTTTGTATTTTACACTAATCATGTCATTATATATTTAACAGTTTTTACAGGGTTTGTTAACAAACTATATTAGGGTTTTATGCGTACTTTTCTTTAACGTTCGTTGAACTTTACAAAAAGTCCATCTATATGTGATTAGGATGCAATAGTCGTATTTACAGCTCCTATGGTGATATTGTTAATTGATTTAAATAATTTGGTACTTCATTTCCATCTTAAAATGAAGGAATACTACAATAACATGCATTTACACTTCTCATCTGGTGATTTTGTCCTTTATTCAAATATAAGAATAATGTCTTTGACATTCTCGAATTATGTTCTAGATCTAAGTTTACGTCATTACATGGACTGTCTTGTTCTAAATAGATTTGTATTCCTTTCACTGTCTGTACTTTAGTCATGATGAGAAACCCACAAATAAGTGCGAGTTTTGAGCTCCGCAAATCGATTTAAGCACCGCACGTGTTCGTTGTGCCAACTGCTCGTTCAAAGGCGGTAACTGTTGTGTTTATGATTTATTTTATGCAATGTATCGTCTATTATTGTAACATCTTACACATGGCTGGCTTGGGAATAACTGTGTCTTTAACTGTGCACTTTACAATCGTCATATTTGTTGCAATTCTCATAGGACCTTGTCATTCTTTCGTATCGATGTGTATTTTTAACAAGAAAATGACAACAAATAAGCAAAATAACTAGTCACTGCCTTATATACTCTAGTCTACGTCTTCAATAGTATAACTAACATGAAAACTATGCACATCCGCGTATCTTACGGAGAAAAACTTCTTCTCACAGGTTACTGCTGAATGTTAAGGCGTTTCGACCCCTTTTCCACTACGCCCTCAGGTTGACGGGGTCGGCAGTGACTGTTCACTACCCGCTATTATCAGGTCTCCAGGATGGCTCTTCCCTTCTAAACCAGAGCCAACACGATGCCCTCTATGTATCATCAGCATGGAGTTTGATAGCTGCCTTCCTCTTGGTTCCTGTCATGCCAATCTTCTGGTACATTGTCCAGATAGACTGTGCTGGGAAACCTCTGGCCCCCACCTCGACTGGAAGAACCCAAGCACTCCATACTTTCTGTCTGCAGAAGTCTGCCAACTCTGCATATTTGGCACTCCATCTCTCATGGGCCTACTTGCAAGCATCCTCCCAGGGTACAGTCAGTTCGATCATGATGATCTTCCTGCTGACTTCCGACCATAGCACGATGTCGGGTCTAAGGCTGGTTTGAACCACATCTGGGAAAACGAGCTCCTTCCTCAGATCTGCCTTCATCTCCCATGATGCTGCTTGGTGGAGACGTCCCAGCTGCCCTCCCTGTGTAGCCGTCTTTGTTTGTCCGGCCTTTACAAACTGTATAGAGTGCTGCTTCCCCCAACTACACTCTTCTGCTTCCTCTCTTTCGCAAGCTGTCTGCTAAGACTGCTAGAACCTGGTCATGTCGCCAGCAGTACCTCCCCTGCTGAAGAGCTGTCTTACACCCTGACAGTATGTGTGCCATGGTGGCGCGGCCTCCACATAAGTGACATGATGGGTCTTCTATCAGACCCCAGGTGTGCAGTTTTGCAGGCGATGGAAGTGTATCATACACTGACCGGAGCAAGAAGGAAATCCTTGCTGGTTCTAGTTTTTACAGCTCTGGCCAGGACACCTGACGTTCTGGTAGGTTCCATCTAGTCAATGCCCCTTGTTTGTCTAACTCAACAGTCTTGCTTTTTGTTTTCTGTTCCTCCTCCTTTCTCACTTCTACAAGAACCCTATCTCTCTTCGCTTTACCCTGAGCTTTGCTCCATTCCTTCAACTGAGACATCCCACTTCCTTGGCGGCCAATGCAAGTGTTCCCGATGACATCCTTGAGCTGAAGTGAGCTCTCTGCTTCAGCTACAGCTGAACATGCTGACCACTTTCTTCCTGATCGGGGGACTACATATATTTTTTACAAATAAAACAAAGATATATTTAAGAAACCATGGACACTTATAACTCAAACATGTTTAAAATTCTCCAGAAACAAGATAAATGTCTATTTATACCGGAAAGTATATATGCATGCAAATCATTAATAATAACAATAATAAGAATATATGACAAAGTCCTATGAACATATACCTATATTTGAAAAGGCACAGGACAAAGACATTCGCGTGCAAGGGAAATGTAAAGGTAAGAACAAATCTGTGATGAGTCATTTAATAAAAAGAGCAAACCCAACAATTACCACCTTGGAGCGATCAGTCGGCAACAGGTACCGACTGGGGTGCATGAACCTGTTTTACAGAGCCCTAACCTCTCTTCCCTCGGGTTTTTCTAAAATGCATGATGACACAAATACCGATCTATTTATATAAAAAATGTTCAGGCGCTGAGGTTTTTTTGATAAGTTATGACGACAGTTGTGACGTCATTAAAATAATGTATTTAGAAGAGAGAGAAGGATTATGTCTATTAGAAGATCTACACACAATTGTTGATTGTAAATGAAATTAGTTTGGGTTTTTTTTTGCATGAAGAAAGGAAAATTGACCAGAGAAGTATAAATGGTTGTAAGCATCATGTTCATGTGAATATGGAATCGAGGAACTAACACCCAATGTCCATCAAATACACATGACAATCCTTATCGGATGAATTCAATGACAACATAGATTACGTGTACATTGACATTTTTACGACTGCCACATTGCACAAGTAACATTGTTGTAATCATGAATAAGAATATATGAATATTAGTCCTATGAGCATTGCAACATATACCAAAAATTGAAAAGGCACAAGACGATGGTATTCACATACAAGCCAAATGTAAAAATAAGAAGAAACTACATATGTACGTTTACATATATATTTATAATTGGGGAGCCCGTGGCATAGTAGTAGAGTTGCTGATTTGTTATTAAGAATATATAAGACAATGTCCTATGAGCATTGCAACATATACAAAAATTGAAAAGTCCGCTGACTGCAGAGCCTCCCATCGCGTTGGCTCGAGTCCCGTTCAAGGTGGAAGACTTAATATGGGAAGGACTTCGAGCTGACCTGGTAAGAATGATATTATTATGTTAAATGTGCCTGATTTTAACTATGACTTAGCTCATCTATCAGGTACTTTAGGCATGCAAACTTAACAAGTGATTTTCTATTCCATTAAAACATTATCAGACTCCGTCTGTGATTGGTTGAAAATATTTGACACAACACAGCTCCAAACCTAAATTCAGAATGATAAACAGAATCCCGTCAAGGTTTTGAGCTAAATATAATGGGTGTTGACCTTTAAATAAGTACTCCTCTTCCTTTCTCCTTTTCAATTTTAATTATTTTTCATTGTTTTCAGACCAATAACAGTAAAGAATTCATTTGACAGGCCAGACAGACCAATTTTGTAAACAGCCATGACGTAGTTATTAGAATTACTAATTTATCCCCGCATTTTCTTCCTTGTCTAATGGCCGAGGTGTTCCGAGTGTTTCAACACGCTAAACAACAAAAATATTCGAAACATTTTCATAGTTTCTATTTTAAGAAGTGGCTAATAGTTAAATGAAACTATGTCTTAAATGTGTACAATGGGCCCAAGAGCCTCAGTACCTCTGTCGACCATTCCGCTGGATGAACTATTTAATGAGATAACTGAGGGCTTTTCTCTATTTTTGTAATGTCTCGTCTCAGTGTTTTACTCACTTTGCGCATGTTCGCATGTCTGTGTCCTTGTCTAGTGTTTTAATATGTGTAATCCCCAAAGGACCCTTTTCAATTCTTTGGTGGCAAGACATTAAGCAATGAAGTGACAACTGAGCTGGCGGAATTTGCCTCATTTCATATAAAGTAACATTTAACATTTAAATGTTAACATTCACTTAAATGTCATGCTTTTTGACAGTCTGAGATCCAATGTCGCCTACAAGCAATGGCGTGTTCTATATATAGAAAGGATCTTATCAACGGCGGCCTCCTAATCAATAATCTGGGCAATAGGTTGTCGAGTGAGTTAGTCGACGGGATCATCTTCCTGAGCAAGAATCGCGCGACCCTACCTGAGAGAAGACTGAACAATTGAAAATTAATGTAGCTTACGGAATATTACACAAACGACGTATTAATTAATTTATAACCTTTTCAAATACATGTGCTTCGCATGTACGCATGTTTTTCTTTGATCAGATATTTGTTTGATTTATTGTGAATTTAAATTATCAAATGTTTATTGTTCGTATTTCATTAATTATTAAACTTATGAAGAGCATATGTATATGGAAACGTGGATTTAATTATTTCCATAGAAATGACGTATTATTTATGTCTGGAATCGCGATAGTTTAACCCCGCACACATCCGACAGCAACCTCAATATTAACAAAGTTTTATATCCGGATATCCGAATATCCATTTGGATCGTTTAACGGATATCCGTTGACATCCCTACTTTACCCGTCATTTGATATATATAATATTAGACTTATATTAAGTTTAGGCGATCCCGTTTGGTCACGGGGCTTCAGAAATTGTTGCCCCTTACAGTACACACCTGTGGCTCCTATATTACCAGTCCCTGGTGGTTTGTCTGGTTCCAGTCGTGGGCAGTCATCTAGTGGCCTCTGCTCGTAAAGAATTCATTATTGATGTGATGTCGTAGTGTTCAAGCTTATATTTAATGTCTTTTACTGCCATCGTATGCACATATGACAGGTAAACGAGTAAACACACAAAAAAGCTAATCTTAAATATTTAAGAAAAATTAAAATTAAAAATATCGATATAATGAAAATATATACATCCAATGAAATATCAAAGAGTGTTATTACGGATGAAGTAAAACTGAGAAAGCATATTATGTTCATTGCGTTTCTTCAACTAGTGGTTTATAAGAGATAATACTCAATTACGGTTTCAGTTTTGTAAAAAGGCACAAATGCAGACATCGGCAAAACTTCTGAACTCTATCTTGAAGTCCAACTTTATTTTTATCTGTTATGAACACAGAATATATTTGAAATATACTAGACATAACTACTTTTAACAGCATAATATATTGTCAATGTATATACAGTCAGAATATAGTTTACTTTGCAGCATTGTAGTGGAATGGATAATGTATATTGCAGGTTTGATTCCTAACAGCGCCGTTGATCCGTCTTCCTCGTGGCTTCACGTGGACAGTTTCCAAGATGAACCATGTTTTAAAGAGCTGCAGTGTAAGGAACCATACATTTACAAGGGCGGATCCATGCAACTGAAATTTGAAAATAACACGTGGGTCGGTACTGAACCAACATGTGGTAAGGCGATTCAAAATACATGTGCCATGAAGTCTGAATAATAAAAAAAATTATAATTGGAATGGCTCAGATAAGAAGACATATATATATCTGTTGGCATCTACCTTGTATATTGATCACTGAATTATAAACACCTTGGCTTTTCTTTAATATTAATTAAATACTACGTATGTTATGACTTAACTCCTGGTAAAGGAACAGCCTCCCATAGAAAACGACTTAATGAAGGAATAAAAGACCAAATTAAATTTTCAATAACAGCAAATTGAGAAAATGCTGATTCATGACCGTTTACTACGATTATTACAATATTTTCTTGGATTTTAATGTTGTTTATTTGCAAAAGGCTACAAGAAGTTCAATGTCCTTTGAAATGCTAAACGGGTCAACTGAAAACTGTGTCAAAGCAGCTTTTATGAATTCGTTGACTTTGCTTTTTCAGTCCACTGTCACACTCAGACAACAAAACGTTGAATCGAATCAACGCATATTTGTTTACGAAACCTGTACCATGACAAGTATTGTATCTCAGCTTTGTATTTGTTCCAAATGTGAAATTTGTCCAAGTCGCTTCTATAAATACGCTAACTGGTATGTCATATTCAGTTCGCTGTCCAGACATCGGCTCTGGTTGCAACGCAGTCCTTACCAACGAGTCCGATTGGAAAGCTATAGTTGTGTATACGTGCGAGAAAGGCTATGAGCTGCTATCCGGAAACTTGACACGGAAATGTGAATTGGTAAATGGGTCGTATAGCTGGACCGGTGAGGCGCCAGTGTGCACAGGTAACAACAGGCCTACAATCAATATCGTTAAATACAGTTTTAACATGGAATTAAAATTAAACATTATTTTTATAATATAAAACTGGAATAAACACATAACTATAATAAAATGTTAGTCTCAATGATGATTCACAACTAACTTTAATGCTTCTTTACTTATTATTTTTATCGTTATTTACCCATAGACCCATTAAACAATTCTCGTTATAAAGACGCATCTACATGCAGGATAATAGATGTATATTGAACCAGTACTGATACCTAGTATTAGTTTACCAGTATTGATCGATAAACCTATGACAGCTGGGTAGTCTAAAAGTTAGCAGAGAATGCTATTCGTTATTTAATTTTTCACTAGACTGTCTCAGCTATTTGACCGACTGTCATATCGGCCAGAGCATATAGAGCTCGCATGTCAATTTGATTTCAATCAAAGATAAAACATTTTTAAAAGTAACTTCAATATTATGACACTTCTTCATAAAGCTTTCAATTAGGTTTCTAAAAATGTCTGACGTCAAAATGCTGGAATTGGGGCGCTTTAAATATCATTTTTGCCATAAAGACGCTTCCATTCATCATTGACCCTGTTGTTTTGTTTTGTCCCAGGTTTTCTTGTATTGACCCATTTCTATTAAAGCATGGTGTATTAAGATATCAGTAACCTCCCAACATTACCGGCTCTTTCATTGTGAAAGCCTTTTTCTAAGTTACAAGATGAAAACGATATAATTTACGCTTGCTTATCAATGAAATCTGTACCACGGATCACATTGAATGTTAGTTTTTCATGTATACGTATTTTTGGACATTCCTTGTGCAAACCGCCATTAACTAAATTTGGATACGTCATTTAGAACCATTTGTTAAAGAAATGACAAAATAGCCGTACACTTTGAAAACTATATAATGATAGTATTCGGGGTATAGATCACATTTGTTAACATGCTTTCATGAGTTGAAGCCATCGTTTTGTATGGCTGACCAAGATAAAATCCATCGATTTATATTATTAATAATATAACGCACTATAAAATATTTGATTATAATTGCGATTTATTCATCAGCTGAACAAAGCTCAAGATTGACATTATTACGTAGGGTAAGGGTTAGAACGTATAGTCATAAGCCATATTCTCTCTATTAGTTAGATATATGCAGTGTGTCATTTTTTACCACACAATATAAAAATTAATGGCTATTCATTAAGTTATATTTATCATAAAATTGACATGATTTCTTGTGTTAATGGTTTGAGTATAAAATATATATCCACGAATGTTACTACCTGTATAATACGGCTAGGCTTATAGAGGTATGTGGGTGCTTATAGTCAACATAAAGATTATAACTGTTTATTGTTTAACTGGTTATTTAATAATGTCATATGCTGTGGAATGACTAGGCTAGTCATAAGAGGCGCATACTTACACAATTTTTCTTTGTTGATTATGTTCAAAGTAGACGGAATTGTGGCTTTCGCATATAGTGATTACAAAACGAAAAAACACTTTCTTGTCTGTCGAGGTCTAGCTGGTAAATTCGACATTAAACACAGAATAAAAATCAATCACCTTTGTCTTTTATCTTTATACCGGTCCACAGATGGTGGTAAGTTTGCTCGAGATAGAAGATAATAGGTGCAAAATACGTCAACTCTGAAGGAAGCATCGACTTGTTTATTAACGATTATATGGGATATGGGATAATTTTTGTCTGAAAATATAAGTTGATCAACCGTTGGTGAAGTGATTGAGATGGGTGTGTTAAACATATCACTAATACAGTGTCAATGATGCAATTAAATTACCTCGTTTTCATTTCTGATGAGTTTTTAAAACTTCTCCAGAAGATTTCTTTTCGCCTAACAAACACTATTTTGTTACTAATGTTAGTTTCGTTTCATACAGCAAATTATTATGAACACAGCGGCGTAATAAAGAACTGTCAGGTACCTTCGCTCTATGAACCATATGTCTAATAAGCGGAAACAATAACGAAAGCAACCAATATTAGGCTGGATTCAGGAGCGTGGGCTATAAATAAAACTGACAATTTATGAAACGGGAAGGGTAATAAGGCAGTCACCCATAGTAAGATGTATTAAATCTATAAAACCGATAACTGTAATATGCGAAATGCATATCACTGTTTTCGAATCATTTTTATGTGTTAATATCACCAAAATTTGGTAATAATAGCATAACAAAATTTATAATATAATAATATATAAACGTTAAATATTGGGATTCATGAGCTCTGTCTTATTGAAACTCTGAATATGAACTCCTGTCTTATTCTCTTCGTTAAAGTATACGCGCATTGTTACCGCGGAATTCCTAGGGACCAGGGTTCCGAACACTAAGACAACACTGGCAATATGACATGAATACATGTAACAGCATAAGTTGGCATTGTTTTAAGAGATAGAGATGTCAATAGAACTAATCATTGCTTGAAGTAACAAAAATTGAAAACGTTCTCAATAATTACCTTTTATGACGAATATTGAAATACTTTATAAAAGTTAACTTATGTACGACTATATTTAAAAAAAAATCCTACATGTTGCTATGTGCCTTAGTAAACTTTCAACATACCAACTGTGAACTGTGACTAAGCCGCTTCTTATCAATACACATGAACGTTTCAGTTCGCTGCCCAGATATCAGCTCTGGTATCCACGCTATTCTTTCCAACGAGTCCGATTTTAATGCTAAAGTTGTGTACCAGTGCGAAGACGGCTACAAGCTGCTATCAGGGAACTTGACACGGGAATGTCAACTGGCGGAAAATGGGACGTATGAATGGACCGGTGATGCGCCAGTGTGTACAGGTATAAAGTTTTTGCATAAAATTAGAGTAAATCTTTAATTTTTAATTGAAACGAAAATGTTTGTCTCCATGACGATTTGGCAGTAATTTTGATGCTTAACCTGACCATAACCTTACACCATATAATAAACAACAGTAAAATAGCCATAGGATTAATATTGTGCCTTTACAAATGTCACGAAGTCTCAGAAATAAAATGTTTTTAATTGGATGATTTTAGGTTGGCATGTTATTTGGCCCACAGTCGTACTTATACACTATAACTGTTTCGAGCTCTTCTACGGATAGACGGGTACATCACTAGCTTTTAGTCAACGCTATACTATACTACTACGCTTGACAACTAACCGGATTTGGTGATTTGTGCTTTCGCATTGTTAAATACTACATGTAGTTCCGTCAATGAATAAAAAGATAAAATATATTAAAATATTTACAATAATATGCCAAACGCTTCGGAATTTCTTTGCTAGTCATGACTGATGTAAACTTATAACATATATTGTTTGTTGATTATGTTGAAATTAGACAATGTGTGTCTTTAGTATAAAATAAGTATACATTAAATAAGACACATAAATGCCTGTTGGCATCTAGCCGGTAAATTCGACATTGAAATAGAATCAACTTTATCTGTTTATGTATTTTACCAAACCTACAATTTACTCATAGCTGGACTTCCCAGTTTTGTTTTGTCTGTAATGTTGCGACATGGCCCGGTTGTCATATTATGTCGAGGAAGTAAAGCCAGTAAGTAAATTTTTATTCACCTAATAGACAACAGTTTGAACAAGTCAGCGAAAAAATACCATATTTGACCATAATTATTCAACCAAAATATTTTATTGATAAAACGGTATAGGCAAAATTCGATAAATGGGGGCTTTTAATATCAAAGTGGCTTCAGCGAAAATGAATTATTTCATTTTTTTTATTTTTTTCTGAATTACCTATACGCTGTATCACACATCAAATCGCGTTATTTTACACACATTATTGTGTATAAGCATTTCGGTACCCTCTTCTCAGGCTCGACCCCATATTGTTAAATAAGTGGACTTGATCTAGGTTATACACAGAAAACGAAAACGTTTTAATCGGATCAATGCATGTTCATTAACACGTGTTCCATGCTATAGTGTTGTACTTTATCTTTGCATTTGTGCAGTCATTTAGAATGGTTAACAACTGTGAACTTTGTACAACTCGTTTGTTTAACTATAAATTCTAGTTCGCTGTCCAGATATCAGCTCTGGTTGCCACGTTATACTTACCAACGAGTCCTATTTGACTGCCAATCTATACATAAGTGACATCACTAGGTTTTGACTCCTCCTCTTTACAGTTACGCTTCCTATCTAGCTGGATTTGGAAATTTTGATTCCGCATTGTTCAAAAGTTCCGTCTATGAATAAAAATATAGCAACAGTTTTTCAAAAGCAAACAAACTTTCTAAATATGCACACAGGCATGGTCGTTGTTTTGTATGCAGAACTTGTAGGTTAATGTGGACGTTGGCAATATATAACAATTTAACAAATCCCTTCTTGTGCCATATCACAAATGTAGACCTTGGCATGTTTAATAAAGACATGCGTTGTCAAACGGAAATGTAGCAAGTAACTAGCTTGTGCTGGTTAAATATTTATAGTCTTTCTAATACATGATTACCAAAAAGAGATAGCTAATATCCGTAAGCATAATGACAGAATAAGTTCTGTGCATCACTTTTGATAAAAATGTACGTAGGCGGAAGAGGCGCCTTGAAGAGAGGACCGGTGTATTTATACACAGTGATTATCTTTTTGCAGCCTTGATAAAGTCAGGATATCTTATGCCATATAACTCACAATATTAACTGGTTAATTACTATTCCACTTTATTTGTCTGTTGTACTAATTATCATCTATACCTGTGGTTAGGATGAGAGTGTAAATCAACTATTAATTACAATTTACTCCCTTTACAACACAGTCGAAGTAAAAAGAGATGCGTATGTGCGTAGAGTAAACTATTGTGTATAAGTGTGTTTTTTAAATTATATCCATACGCTGTGCTAATCATGACTGATAAATATTTATAACGTGTACTTGTTGTTGATTGATGTATACATATAAATTTTATTCGTTTTTTATTATTTTCAAATGTGACAGAGTTACGCATAAAATGGGTGTCCTTTGAATAAGACCCACATGTGTCGTAAACATGTAGCCGGTACCAGACATTGAATTCTAATATCATTAAGATTGTTGATGTATGTTTTACCAAACATACAATTTATCATGTTTTTATTTCAGTAAATGGTGTTGTGACCTGGCCAGGTCGTGGCACAATTATCTGTTCATGGATAAGCACGCATTGTGACCGTGCAATTCTTAGGACTGTAACGGAAAATACAGCCCAAAATAAAAGAAATTTAAGTTTAGTTGAATGAATTAAATTCAAAGTAATTTATTTAAAGTAACAGTAGATTATAATTAAGCTATTTATTGACCGCCTATGACGACATTTGCATTTCTTTTTTTTTGTACGAGTATATTTGTAAAAATGCTGAATGTATCTGAATGTCACTTGAAACGTTTTATAGCCTATCTCTGAAAGTTGTTTCCATAACACGTTGACTGGTATGTCTTAGTTCGTTGCCCGCACATCAGCTCTGGTATCCATACTTTCCTTTCCAACGAGTCCGATTTGAATACAAAGGTCGTTTATAGATGCGAGAACATCAACGAGCTGCAATCGGCCGACTGTCATATTGGGCCAAACAAACTGTCTGTAAGGGAATATGTATTTACACAATACATAGAAATTTGAACAATTCAACGCAAAATTATCATATTTAGAGTTAATATTCATTTAAAACAATTTTTAAGTATTGAAAAAAGGTGTCGTCAATATGCCATTCGTAGGGACTATTACTCTTTAAGTGTCTTCAATCAAAACACATCATTTCCGTTTCGCTTTGTCTTTGGCTATGTGGGGTATCAAACATCAAATCGCGTTGTTTTTGTATTTAGCCTACGTTTCGTACTGGCCTGGTTCTCTTAAACTGGTCAAGTTGTAATAAAAACAGTAATACAGTTTATAACCATATCAGTGCCCACTCTTCTTGTAAAATTGTGTGCATTTGACCCAGATCACTCACAGAAAACAAGAACTTCCAATCGAATCAATACATATTAATTAACGAAGCCTGTACCTTGGAAAAGTGATATTTTTCAATTTTGCATTTGTAAAGTTCTTTGAAAGTGTTCGACAGACCAACTTGGAACATTATCCAAGTTTCCTCTATAAATACAAGGGCTGTCTCAGTATACCGGTATATTACGATAAAAGGTAAAGGCAATACAATACCGCGATACACAATGGTTTTTCACGATATTTTGTATATTTTGGATGCTGATAGTATTCTGTGCATCCAAAGTCAAAGATACTTCTATTTAGGAAAAGGAATCGCCAATAACTTACTAAAATGTGATCTCAAGTCAAATGCATGTCAGTGGAATTCATTCTAAACAGCCAGGGAAGTGTGGCGTACTCTATTTGCATTTGCGATATTCCGTACAATACATTTTTATTAGGTATCGACTTTCAATTTGATAATTTAATGTCTATATTTAAGAAAACGAATTTTTGCATTATCCTTTTTGACATAAAATTTACTAAAACTAGCCAATTGTTATGAGATTTGTTTCAGAATACTTAGAACATAATAATTACCTATTGTTGGCAAACACAACCGTTGCAAATTGTAAGCAGGATGGCCAAGCCGATTGACCTTTATGAAATATCGCCGAATTTAATGCGACTTTTTCGAAATATTGCCGAATTTAATAGCAAAAGCAATGTGTGAGACTCTCCTGGGTGAAGGTGCGCAGATTAATTAAAGAAAAAGGTTCAAGGTGCCGCATTTTGTCAAAATTTCGATGCGCTTTTAGGATACGGTGCGGGTACAAACAATATCAATACACTGTGAATAGTCATCCCTTTAATACAGCGAAAACATGACATTACACTGCTCATTATGTTAAGTGAAATCGCTTCATAAAGTAGTTTGATCAAAAATGGCAATATATTGTGGAAAGTATTGCAATACGCTCGAAATATATCGCAGTATATCGCGGTACACTGCAAGCACATTGTGACAGGCCTAATAAATATGTTAACTTGAATATCTTTTTCAGTTCGCTGTCCAGACATCAGCGCTGGTTGCCACGCGATTCTTACGAATGAGTCCTATTTGAATGCTAATGTTGTGTATCGATGCGAGGACGGCTACGAGCTACTATCCGGAAACTTGACACGGGAATGTATACGGACGGTAAATGATAACTATGAATGGACCGGGGAGGCGCCAGTGTGCACAGGTAAAACACGTCCACAATCTTTGGCATTTACACATAGTGCCATTACAAACTTGTCCTCAAGTCTGAATAATGAAACGTTATTAAAGAAATTTGATCCGTCAAAAAACATGGCCGCAAGGTTCTTGGCCACGTTAAATGTACCGCTATATTGTAAATTTGGAAAATCTTCTTGTCATAAACTACAGCAGCTTGAGATTTAATGTTTGGTACGCATATTCCGTGGGTGGGTGGGCCTGTATCATAATCATGATTGTTCAAAACATTTTGTCGTGTCCAAAATATGGCCGCCAGGGGCGTGGCCAATTTCCATATATGGCTATTTAGAAAAATGAGAAAATCTCTTCGGAAATCACAAGTGCTAGATCTTTGATTATATATATATATCTTTCGGGTGACACTAAAGAATAATAAAATAAATTGTAAATTAAAAACAAAACAAAAAAAAAAACAGCGCCAACGTGGCCATATTCCCTACATATATATTCTTTTTGTGGCCTTGTATAAAGAAAGTTTGCGGTATTCTGATCCGTCACAAACATTCCCACCAGGGATAAATGTCTAAGGCTCTCATGGGAGCAATATAGGACCACCATGGCTTTCTTATTTGAACAAAAACGTTTTCAAAAAACATGCAATATGTCTAATGTACACACAGCTATCGTCATTTTGTAGAACTATTTTGTGTCAGCGATGTTTAAAAGTAGTCCCTGCTCATAATCGTTTGAGCTCTTTTACACTATTGTTTGTTAAATCTGTTGTTACACATCGGCCTCGAGCGTGACGGGCCCGTAGGTCAATATGAATTTAGACAATAGAAAACAATTTAACAATTAATGTACGTGTGTAATAGTTTAAACTTAGACATTGGCATTTTTATTTAAGATGTGTAATGTCAAATATTAAAGTAGACTTAAAAGTACCTCAAATTAGGGCTCATTCATATTTATTAAACTCCATCTAACTCCATTAAATTATCCATTGGCAATTTGACAGCATAATTTTGTTGTACATCATTGTTTGGGAAAAGAATGTACCCATGCCGAATTTAAACCTATATTAGCCTGTTACATCGACAACGGACGATTCATTGCTATGTTTTGAGTAATTACGTAAGACAAATATAAATGAACCTACAGTATAACATTGCTATATATTCCATTGTATTTAGAAAGTGTTATTGTTAAAACTTATGACAAACTTTGACAGTCCACAATTGCACTAAGTACATAAACAATTTGTCATTTTAGTTTAAAACGATTTGCGTATGGCATGACTAAATGTGTTAGCACATGGGAACCAGTAAATAAGTACTGTTCCAGAAGAAAATATGTTTCGTCAATTAACATTACTTACTTTGGTTGAAGCCCTGTTTGTTCTTGACTGATCTAGATAAAATCCTTCGATTACCACATAGAATGAACCGACGCCTAGATGATGGAACCGGTTGTTTATACATACTCTCCATGGCTTTTGCAACCCAGATAAAGTCAGCGTATTTTATGCCATAAAACTCACAATATTAACTTGTTAATTACCATTGCGATTTATTCGACTGTGTACAAAGTATAATTTTGCCATTTGTATCTATGGTTGTTGTGAGAGTGTAAATCATATATTCATTCCAATTTACTCAACTTACAATACAGTCAAAGTAAACGACATATGTAATTGTTAGTAGTAAACGTATGCAATGCTAATTTAAAATAATATGTCATATGCGGTGCAACTACTGTGCTAGTCATGACTGATGTATATTTATAACGTATATTCGTTGTTGATTATGTTCGTATTAGGCAAAGTTATGTCTTTTGCATAAATGGAGTACACTTGGGTCTGTCGGCATGTAGCCGGTAGATTTGACCTTGAATAAGAATCACTTTGGATCTGTTTTATGTCTTCTACGCAACCTACAATTTGCTTGTAGCTGGACTTCCACGATTTTTTTATTTTGTCAGTAAATGATGGCCAGTTTAAGGCACAGTTATCTGTTCACCGATGAACACGCATTGTAACGGCGCAAATCCTAGGAATGTCCCGGAAAATATGACATCCAAAAAGAAAAGACAAGATCATAAGTCTTATATTTTTATAAAATGAATTACAGTCTAACTCCTTTAAAATGTCTCTTAAAATAATAAATTTAGTGTAACAGAATAGTATAATTTTGCTCATTATTGACCGTTTATTACGACTTCGTCAATATTTTGACATATGTTTCTTTCTGTACAAGTATATTGCAAACTTGATGAATGTTCCTTAAAAATCTTCTTTGACCAGGTTAAGGCACAATCTTCTGTTCATCGATGAACACGCATTGTAACCGCCCAAATCCTAGGAATGTCCCGGCAAATACGACATCCAAAAACAAAAGACAAAAACAAAAGTCTTACTTTTTTATTGAATGAATTACAGTCTAACTCCATTAAATTAAAATAATAAATTTAGCGTAACAGAAAAGTATATTTTTGCCCATTATTGACCGCTTATTACGACTTCGGCAATATTTTGACTTTTGTTTCTTTCTGTACTAGCATATTTGCAAACTAACTGAATGTTCCTTAAAAACGTTTTAAAGACTACCTTCGAATTTGTCCAAGTCCGACTATAAATACCTTGATTATAATGCTGTTTTTCCAGTCCGTTGTCCACACATCAGTTCTGGTATCCATGCTGTCCTTTTCAATGAGTCTGATTTGAATACGAACGTCATGTATAGATGCGAGGACGACTACGTGTTGCAATCGGGAAACTTGACACGGGAATGTATATTGACGGAAAATGGGACGTATGAATGGACCGGTGAGGCGCCAGTGTGCACAGGTAACATACACCTCCAAAATCATGGTCGTTATATACTGTTTTAACAGAGTTCGAATAAGACCATATTTTGGTGCTGTACTTTCTGGACTGAATACATAATTATTTATGACAATAAATAATTGTACCCCAGAACAATTTATAACATAATTATATATTACTAATTGGGTCCCAGTTGTTTGACCGACTGTCATATTGTGCAAAGTAAATAGGGGCTGTAAATGAATATGTAATTACCCAATAGAAAACAATTTGAAAACTTCAAAGCAAAATTGCCATAATTAGCCTTAGTTATTAATTTTAAATAAGATTTCTTTTAACATATTGAAGAAATGGTGTCATCAAAATGCGATTACTATGGGATGTTTATATTAAAGTGTAGCCAATCAAAACATATCCTTTTCGATTTGATGCGACTTCTCCGTATTGGCTATGCGATGCATCAAACATCAAATTGAGTTTCTGTTTTGTATTTACTCTATGGTTTCGTATTGGCCCTTGTTTTCTTATCTAGGTACAGTTTTGATAAAACTCCAGTCACAGTTTGTAAGCATGTCGTTGCCCTTTTCACAGGTCCGTATTTTAATAATAAAATACATGTATGTGAATTTATTCTAGAGCACACACAGAAAAACAAGAACTTTCCAATCGAATAAATGGATGTTAATTAAGGAAACCTGTATCAAGCAAAAGTGTTGTAATTCAGCTTCGCATTTGTAAAGTCCTTTGAAAGGGTTGAAAAGACAGGCCATTTGTGAACTTTGTCCACATCGCTTCTTTAAATACGATGACAGGTATATCTTTTACAGTTCGTTGTCAAGATATCAGCGCTGGTTGCCACACTACCCTTACCAACGAGTCCTATTTGAATGCTAATGTTGTGTATAGGTGCGAGGACGGCTACGAGCTGCTATCCGGAAACTTGACACGGGAATGTATATTGACCGAAAATAATACCTATGAATGGACCGGGGAGGCGCCAGTGTGCACAGGTAACAAACACGTCCACAATCAAGGCCATTTAAATATAGTGCCATTACAAACTTGTCCTCAAGTCGGAATAATGAAACGTTATTAATATTATGATGCTAGCTTGGCCTGTTCAAGATGTTTAGTCGACTGTCAAATTGTATCGAACCATTCCATACATAGTCGGCGATGTCATTAGATACTTCGAACTTTGTGCTTCCGCATTGTTCAATAGTTGAAAAATATTACATTTATCTCACCTGAGCTTATGCTCAGGGTCTGCTTTGGTGACAACCCGCCATCCCGCGTCCGGCGTCGCGCGTCCATCAACATATTCAAATGACACATCTGGAACCGCTTGGCCGACTTCAGTCAAAAATTGTCAGAAGCTTAAGCAGGCAGGTGGACGAAAGGTTGTTCAAAGAAATTTGATCCGTCAAAAAACATGGCCGCCAGGTTCGTGGCCACGTTCAATGTATGGCTATATTGTAAAACTTAGAAAATCTTTTCATAAACTATAGCAGCTTGAGGTTTAATGTTTGGTACGCATATTCCGTGGGTGGCCCTGTATCATAATTGCTCAAAACATTTTGTGGCGTCAAAAATATGGCTGCCAGAGGCGTGGCCAATTTCCATATATGGCTATTTAGGAAAATGAGAAAATCTCTTCAGAAATCCCAAGTGCTAGATCTTTGATATTTGGTATGCATATACATTTGGGTGGCACTCAAGATTAATCAAAGATTTGTGAACTAAAAACGAAAGAAAAAAAACATAGCCGCCAAAGGCGTGGCCATACTCCCTATATAGTTGTATAGCAAACTTAGAAAAACTTCTTGTCGCAAACGACAGTACCTAGATCCCTGATAGTTGGTGTAAATCTTCTTTGACCAGGTTGAGGCACAATCTTCGGTTCATCGATGAACACGCATTGTAACCGCTCAAATCTTAGGAATGTCCCGGCAAATACGACATCCAAAAAGAAAAGACAAAAACAAAAGTCTTACTTTTGACAGTCTTATTGACAGTCTAATTCCATTAAATTGTCACTTAAAATAATAAATTTAGCGTAACAGAAAAGTATATTTTTAGCCCATTATTGACCGCTTATTACGACTTCGGCAATATTTTGACTTTTGTTTCTTTCTGTACTAGTATATTTGCAAACTAGCTGAATGTTCCTTAAAAACGTTATAAAGACTACCTTTGAACTTTGTCCAAGTCCGACTATGAATACGTTGATTATAATGCTGTTTTTCCAGTCCGTTGTCCACACATCAGCTCTGGTATCCATGCTGTCCTTTTCAATGAGTCTGATTTGAATACGAACGTCGTGTATAGATGCGAGGACGACTACGTGTTGCTATCGGGAAACTTGACACGGGAATGTATATTGACGGAAAATGGGACGTATGAATGGACCGGCGAGGCGCCAGTGTGCACCGGTAACATATACGTCCACAATCATTGTATTTAATATACAGATTTAACATAATTGGCCATAGTTTTCTAGTATTGGCTTAAACATCAATCACAGTGTATAAGGGTATAGATACCCTCCTTCAGGAGAGAGTAGCATATGTCTTCTTTATTTAGGTCTCATAAAAGAAATTTAATTCGAATTAATGCATTAAAGGTACATCTACTACGGAACACTTGTGCACTAACATTGCAAGTGTACAGATGTTTCACCCTCTTAACGAAAGTGTACAATTTCTGGTGTTCAGACGTAGAATTTGGCATGTTGACCAAAGGCACTGCCAAGTGGAAATGTTGCATGGAACTAGCATGCATTTGGTTAATTATTTATATTCTTTCTTAAACGTGCTTACGAATAATGATGTGTTTTGTCCATTTGGTGCGCCTGGTTCTTTTGCAAAGGAGAGCACCTGGGCCCTTGATAGAGCCACTGTTATTTCGAAAAGGGACGATGTATTACCTTGAGTTGCGTCTCGTTTATATATTTTACCCTGCCTTAAACTTACTCAATTACCTCATTTTATTTTGTCTGTAAATGATGTTGCGGCATCTCCGTGTTATGGCCAAACTGTCCGTTCGTAGTATTGTGCGCTTATTGTGACTCCTAGTAATGAAACATCGCCCGGTTAAGTAGAACATAACTAAAATTCTGGATTGACCTTAATTTGAATACATGACAATCTAAATCCATGTTATGCTCGCTTGTGGTCGCGAACTTAAAGGAAGAGGTAATTGATATTATGATGATGAGTTACCACTTATTAAAATATGACATAATTTTGTAACATTTTATTTTGTACAAGTATAAATTTAACTTGTCATATGACGGTCCTTTAAAAGAGATGAACGTAAGATCAACTGGGAACGTGTCTATGCCACTTTACTCAATGCCTTGAATGGTGTGCCTTTTTCAGTTCCCTGTTTAGAGATTGGCTCTGGTTGCAACGCTATCCTTACCAACGAGTTCACTTGGAATTTTAACGTTGAGTATATATGCAAGGACGGCTACGAGCTGCTATATGGAAACTTGACGAGGGAATGTAAATTGATGGGAAATGTAACTGATTGGTATGAATGGACCGGTGAGCCGCCAGTCTGCGCAGGTAAAGAACATGTCCATTATTATATTACATAGTTTTAACGTAGAATTAGAGTAAATCAACATTTTAATAATATATAATTGGAACAAAACATCTTTATATCTTTAATTGTTTACCAATCTCCATAAAAATCGGCCACCAACTTTGGTGCCAATCCAAACCATATCCTTTGTTTATAAAATAAACAACTGCTAATTACTCTCTGAGAAATTAAATGAGCATTTTTATATCCATATAACTCTTACTTGGGACCCATGTACGTGTATTTGTAAGGTATGCAGTATGATGTCTCCCGACTCATAACATGTCATAATTTACAAATATTATTTGCAGTATTTGTTACTTGTAATGACTTTAAAGATAATAATATTTGCATTAACGAGTAATAAATGCATGTAAAGAGCTACTGTGCATAATGAACAATTCTAGAATATGTTTAAAGCAGATTTTACAAAGAAAGTTAACTGCCTTTTGAAATGCCATGATTACAATGAGCTAATTAAGTATCGGCATAATTTGCAGGCAACATGGCTGTGTGGTTTATAAAAACATATTTCCCATGAGTGATTAAGTATAGATTGTATAAATGGCATTAAAACGGTTTCAAATAAGATAGTGAGATAAATTGATTTTCTTTCATAATTTTAAAACGAGTTCATTAATGTCTCACCATCACCGCGTATATCTTTTAAATATATTTTGTTTTTATCTTTTTGTGTTGTTGTATCGACTTCAGTATATATGACAAGACAAGTGCTCTAATTTAAATGGGTAATGGTGACGTTTTAACTCTCTGTAAAAATTTAGATTTTTTTTCGATTCTAGTTTGTATTTTCTTCATCAAGTGTCAAAAGTAAGCTCCAATTTTAATAGATCGAATACTTCAAATCACAGTCTTCCTCACTGTGCTAAATACAAATTTATACGCTCTACATCATTCATGATATCTTCAATGGATAGCGGCTACGGTAATTTTTTCTATAGCAATTTGATTGAGTAATTTGTATTGAATGTATTTTGATTTGGCTTGATAGAGATTCAACCGCACCTTCAATCACAGTCGTACCCTCGCTCAAATGTAAACCTTGAGTGATCATGAAAATTGATTCTGGTTTAGATCAGTCATACAATCTAGCTGAAACTCGTTTTAGGCTGGCGGTTTAATGTCGTACCAGCACAAGTTGTTCGAAAAGATGTGTACAGCCAGAATTGCCAATGTACTAAAACTGAACACATTCGAGCTATTTAAAAATTTAAGTTTTTTAAAAAAAAATGGTTAGATATTTGCTTATTGTATTTCATAAAATTTTTCTAAAAGTATAAAACTGGTACTCAGTTAAAGGTTATACAGTGGCCATTATAATAATGTGCTAATAATGCTCCCATGAATATTCACAAAATGAAATAAGAATCTAAAAATAGAATTCCGTTATGGCAGATTGGATTTTTTTTTATTTCAAGGCACTGTTCAAAAATCTAAAACAAATAAAACAAATTACAGTCAATCTTACACATATTGGGAATATTTAGATTTGAATTTTATCTTTTATTAAAAGTTCATTAGAATTTTTCTCTTTGAATTCTTATACATGACTATGGCCAGAAAATTGCTTATAACTAACACTTTCATAGTAAAATCAATTTTAGTACAGGGCTTTAAAAAAGACTACCACTATGCTAAAATTGAAATTATAAAATATGCAAATTAGTCCATATGAATACTGAATTTGGCAATTTGCAAATATTTTATGATTTTGTAAAAATTTAATTTCATCTGAATTTTTTCTCGTTTATTAAACATTTTATATAACATGGTAAGTTCAGTTCTAAACCGTTGCTCAATTGAATCTTCCACTAAACTTAGATGTGAAATTATAATTCTTTTTAATGGGCCCTCAAACTATTAATAAAACTTAACTATAAGATAAAATATATATTTTTATTTACTATTTTTAATTGAAGTCACAGTCTGATAAAATAACAGTTCTTCGTTAATTAGAATTTGTGTGTATGTTGACACCTAAACAGGTATTTTTAAAGTGTTAAAGGATACATTATATAATTTCTTATAACAAATTATATATTACAAAACTTTCAAACATTTTACTTTGAAATCATAGTTTCAAAGAACTTGTGTCAGAAACTCAAATGGTGTACTACATAAAAAATAATGTTTTTTCCAGCACTACAGTTTAAACAATGCATGTATATTCTTATTCTGTTGGATTAATTAATATTGAATACATTATTCGTTTTAGATAAAATAGGTTTAAACATTACTTATTTTAAAATGAACAAACAATTCTTTCTAAGTTTAATTAATGCAGTTCTTTTTTAAATCTAAAATAAACGCTTTTTACAATACTTTTATTGTTATATCTCATTCATTGATTAATAAAGAAAAACTTTTGCAGTTATCTTCATCGGAATGCATTATTTACATTTATATGGTTATTTATAGTCTAGTAGACTGGCTATTTATAGTCTAGTAGACTGGCTATTTATAGTCTAGTAGACTGGCTATTTATAGTCTAGTAGACTGGCTATTTATAGTCTAGTAGACTTTGTTTCATTTGTCCCTTTTCATAATTTTTGTGACACTAGTGTAAGAATAAAACTTGGATTTTGTACAGTAAGTTGTCTCAAACAATTACATATATAATGTCCGTGTTCTTAGATAAAATCACAATACATCTTCTAGTGTTCAGTATTTTATCTTCCACTTATTGATTATTAACTATTAACTATTACTATTAGTTGTAGTTATTAACTTACTGTAAATATATATGTACCCAGCCAGAGAACACATTTTTTTGTTATTGAGTAAGACTTTTATGTGGATTTATTTGTAAGGAACACAATTACTTAATTCATGCTACAGCAATTACCACTGACGAACTGCTAAAGACCGCCAAGGATAAAGCGCACAAGATGTCTAAAAATCTCACAATGGGGGCGAAGTCAACCATTGCATACACTCGATCGCTGACATCAGTCGAGGACAAAAGATCATCGGCCTTGTACGTCGGGATTATGGGATACCTTGTGTTCGGTTTAGTCTTCGGTACGATTATCCTTTTGGACGCGATGTCTGTAATCAGGGCTCTGTGTTGTAAACGTGAATCTAATAGGAAGAAGTAGTACTTGACAAGGACCGTTCACCAAACATTTGGAACAGGAACAATTTGGTTACTAAATGTCTGAACACATTTATCTCTGATTAAGTGACAGAAAAATCCCTTTATGAAGGCTATTTTGTGAAATTACTTTCATCTTAGTTTACCATGTGTTAGCTTGTGTGTAAATTTGTAGGTCTGTCTGTTTTTTCTCTTGCTCACTTCGTTCTTCTCGGCACCACCCCTTACCTGTGTTAGTCTCTTTCTGATTATTGCAAACAATATTGAATTTATACAGTCAGTTTATATGTTTAGCATATGCGGAAGCTGGCTGATCTGGGTCTTCACTATTTGCCTAAGCCTTACAACTACGTGATAAGCTGGCTGCGAGTTAAACATTGTGCAAGTGCAACTAAAACAAAATATATATAATATACATAAAGCAAAAATAGGTGGCGCAGTCGGCCGCCATTTGACTGTAATACGAAGGATCCCAGGTTCTAAGCATACAAAAACAGCACTTTATTTTATTCTATTACATTATGTATTTTTCTACTTACAGCTTGTAAATTTAAGTAAAAAGAAACTGTTTTTATCAATTGTGATAAACCACGACCATTTAAAACTGTTTTGGTGATCTAAAAACTGTGGACTTAATTTGTCAAAATATATGCCTACCTTTCAGACTATAATCAGTACCGGTAATAAAAATGTTGTAGTCATTTTGACAGTTTCTAAAAGTGTGTAACTTAGTAGGATGTTATGCGTGTATATTTAGTGTCATTTGTATGTAGTTTGTTAGTAAAAAGTGTACAAAACCAAACTTTATTAACAGTTTTAGTAGCAATTGGCAAGAGAGAAAATCCCAGACGTTTTATCCTACTACGCATAAAATTGATTGAGCAGAAGAACGCAAGAGCCGGCGCCATTTTGCGCAGACAAAATGGCTCTGCCCTTCCGCTTTTGCGAATATAATACATATTGCAGTTAATAAAATTGTGTTTTGGCAAATTTATATTTCTGAATACAAAATACCAAAACACCACCGTATTATACATGTTTTTGATATCTGAAGATACTTACAAAAGTGTGTAGTTGCAATATTGTTAAATATTTATGCTTGATCTTCTAAGTCCTGGTATAACGCTCTCAATTAATACCACCATTGATGTTATCAGTCATGTAGGATGACCATTGTCTAGCAAATATACACGAATGCTTTTTCAACATTCCTCTTTATGCTTTATCCATCAGATTTTCCCTTTTCAGTCACTATAGCGTTAGTTTTTTTGCAATCGATAGTTTCATGTACAGCTCCAAAATTAACAACATTTTTAGTAATCATTTTACCCCCACAGGCCGTTTAGAACTGTTTTGGCTACGGTAAAACAATGCGCCTGCCAGTAAAATAGTATTTATTATTATTGTTAAACCACAGACCACTTAAAACGGTTTTGAAAATTTTAAAACAATGCGTGGTTTAAACAATTTGTCCGAAAATGTCTACCTTTCAACCTATCAGCATTTATAAAAAATGTTGTAGACATTTTGACCGTACATAAAGTGTGTAACTTCCTAGGATTGTTATATGTGTGTATTTAGTGTCTACTGTATGTTGTTTGTTAGTAAAAATTGTGCACAAAACACACTAAGCTATATTAATTGATACTGTTTTGGATTATGTAAAACACTGCGCCTTCCAGCAAAAAAAAAGAGAAGTTTTTATTATTATTGATAAACCATAGACCATTTAAAACTGTTTTCGAGATCTTAAAACAATGCATGGCTTTAACAATTTGTCCGAAAATATGCATACCTTTCAACCTTTAAACCCTACCGGCAGTAATTAAAATGTTGTAGACATTTTGACCATTCATGAAGTGTGTCAGTTGCTAGGACTGTTATACGAGTGTATTTAGTGTTTTTTTATGTTGTTTCTTAGTACAAAAAATGCGCACGAAAGGCTTAACTCTAATAACTAATTTAGAAGTAAATAGCATAAGAGAAAATCCAAGAAGTTTGATCCCAGTACGTATAAAATTAAATGAGCAGACGACTGGAGCGGGTGCCTTTTTGCGCTCTACAGAGTGGTGCTGCAGTTCCGCATTTACTAAGGGGAGATAATAAAAACATATTGCAGTTCATAAAATTGTGTTTTTGTAAATTAATGTTTCTGAATACAATACACCAGTAAACCATCATATTGCACATGCTTTTGATATCTGAAGAGACATACGGAAGTGTGTTAATTGTTGCAATGACTTTATTTATGACTGATACGTTGGTATCGAGTTTCAAGAACAGCTTTAAAATTGTATCGACTAAATGTACTTCTAAATGTAACTTCGTTTTTAGTAATCATTTTACACCCACAGGCCGTTTAGAGCCGTTTTGGATATGGTAAAACAATGCGCCTGTGAGCAGTAGATTGGCTTTACTTTTATCTACAAGACCTTATTTGCTATATTTTTAAAGCATTATTTACTAAGGTAAACAGTTTTTCTCTAATGACAAAATATATCAACGCTATTATAAGGGTGGTATCTGGCAATTTGGATGCATTCCTACCTCAAACAACCAAATCCAAATCAATTATTCAATATGGTTTCCTTAACATGAAATGTGCTTATTGATGTATTTCTATATGAAAAGTATGGCGGAACACCCCAATTGTCATTAAAAACATGTATCTCCTGTCAGACCCATGCTGCAGTTATTTATATTTAATATAAGAAATATCACGTGATCACTTACATAACAACCGAATCGTCATAACAAACATATGCATTTCCTATCAGAGTTATGCTGCAGTTATTTATTTTTAAACTAAGAAATAACACGGGACCACTTACGTGTGAGATCCCATTGTATCATCATCTTGGTACTCTGCTCCGACGTCTTTTTTGCAGAAAATACCAATCATGCTTTTTTAACATTGAAAGGATGAACATTTAGAGTATTGTACAAGCAGTGCTATAGTTTTTGTTTTGAAAAGACCGATATTCGGTCGTATCCGAAATAGCAAAGGCATGTTTTTCCCAATTGCATGGAGAAAATTCCCAATTCTAACAATGACCACAACTGTAATTGTCACCCCTGGTCAAATAAATGGCATACTTCACTACTTCAGTCGCAGGAGAAATGGAGATATTGCTTTGTTAATGAGTGAAATATAAAAGAAGTTGAGTAACCATCTGACTTTTTTTTGTTTTATTCGACATATACTTGCATACAGTTTGACTTTTTCCAAATTTTGTCTAAAGTGACATGAAAATATTCCTGATGATGGTGTGGAGAACTCAAATTGGTGAGAAAAAATCTGCTTAGACTAAATATGTTTTTGCAGAAATTATTCACAAATACCCCAAATATGCACAATTCAGGAGTCAGATATTGTGACATGAATTTGATATAGGCAAACTTTTTGATACCAACTTTAAGAATTAAAACAAAGAAGGTGAACAATGTCTGCGCATGGACAAACATATAATTTTATAGCATGCATATAAATAAATGTTAACAAAAAAACAACCCCACACCCTCTTGATATATATGTGTATTTCATAAAAATAAAATTATTCTAGATGTGCTGCTTGAAAACATGATTCTTGTTGTTTTTTTCATGCCACCCACAAGATGTCGAAATATTTTTAGGCATTTTACCTCATCGATGAAATGGCATTTTAAGTATTGAAGATACTAGTGGCTGTGCTGTTTCAAACAATTTCAATTGTTTTGAAACCTACCCTAATTTTAAAATATCAAAACTATATCAAATTTAACGTTTTTGTATTTCACCAAAAGTATGCAAGTATCATTGCGTTGTTAGTCGCTTAAAGTCACATTCTTCAATTACAGCATTGTTTCGGCAACAATGCTTTTTGATATTCAACCAAAGTCCACACATTATGATTTATCAGCCGCAATTAACAAAAAACTCTTTGTTGGACACCTTCTTCAGGCAAACATTAAAACTAATAAATTAGTTTACAGATGGGCGAAAGCTGTGCGAGGGCGTTCGGATACTGTGGCTAACCTTTTTGTACTTAATGTTAATAATTTTCGTTACCACAAGTCACTTAATGACAGATACCTAGAAGCAAAGCAGCATGTGTTATACTCCTCAGTCCTTTACTGTGTGGATTTGAGTCCCGATCGGGGCAAGAACTTTCATTTGGGGAGGTTTTCCGGCTAATCGGTCGTGCGCCGTGGTTCTTGACAGACGCAAGTCTAGAGTCTTCCTCCACCAATAATTACCATAATTGTGTCAGTGTGATTAACAAAAAACAAACATAACTATACCCCCAATAGTTGGTAATCTATTCAAACATACAATACAATTAGTACATATTGTGGAGTATAAAATCGTAACTCAGCCAAAGGCTTGCTTTCAATACTTGTAAAACAGTGTATTTGATATTTAATCGCTGGATAAAACTTTTTAACAATCATTTAGTTATTAATACAGTACTTTGTTTTCTTTTAATTTACTAATTTCAATGTAATTATTATCTTGTCAGCATGCAAACTGGTTGACAACTTTTTAAAAGCCAGGCCAAATTTTGTCAAATCTTGTCAAAATTCCTTTAGCACTTCATTAAAGGTAACATTCGACAATTTGCCTATACATGTATATAATAGTATAATGTATAATATATAAACTTTGAAGAACTATGTATCATGCAACTATGAAACTGATAATGCAGGGTCATCACCCAAAAGACTACCAATCAACAGGTGTTTTTTAGTTATTTTAACAGATGGCAGTCGCATTATTTCAAATTGCCAATGAACCCTTTCTAACTGCTAAAAGTCATTGCTCAAAATCCTTGAACTTATCTCCATCTTGAAACCTATCTACTTTAAGTACTTGAATTAATCACTTACTTAAACATGCGTAAAATAATTGAATTAATCATTAACTTGAACACTTTTCTAGCTGCTTAAAATATTTGAATCACTAACTTGAACCTGTCCTAACTGCTTAAAATATTTGAATTAATTACTAACTTGAACCCTTACTAATTGCTTAAAAAACTAGAACTAATCATTAACATGAACCCTCCCTTACTGCTTAAAATACTTAATCACCAACTAGGAACCCTCTCTGACTGCTTAAAATACTGAAATTTATCACCAAATTGGAACCTTCTGACTGCTTAAAATACTTGAATTAATCACTAACTTGAACCCTTCCTTACTGCTTTAAATACTTAATCGCTAACTAGGAACCCTCTTTGACTGCTTAAAATACTGAAATTTATCACCAAATTGGAACCTTCTAACTGCTTAAAATACTTGAATTAATCACTAACATGAACCCTCCCTGATTGCTTAAAATACTTTAATTAATCACCAACTTGGACTCTTCCTAACTGCTTTAAATATTCTAATTAATCACTAACATGAACCCTCCTTAAAGGCATCTCAAAACCCTTATATAAGTGACCCACCCCCCATTTATTGCCCCACCCAGCATGTGTGGGCATCTGTTTTCTGATAAGCCAAGCTGCCACAGTCTGTAACGATGTGTCTGTCACACAGGTATTGTTCAAGATCCAAGTGTATGTATGCTATATCTGGGGGTTGAACATAGTCATTCACAGTTTGTAAAGGAAATAGTTGTAAACATACCAATTACACAATCCTAAATACCAGAAATTATTCTATCAGTTCTTTTTTATTCTTTTATATATATATATATATATATATATATATATATATATATATATATATATATATATATGTAAATCTTTGTTTTCTTTCTTACTTTATTGGTTGAATGTGTTATTTCTTTCTTTCATTCTTTTAGTTCTCATATATATTTTAAGTTATATTTTTATATTTAAATGTAATGAAATGTTTCTAACAAAAGCGATTTAAAAAGTCATTCATTGTCAGAATAAGGTCCTTCAGACTCATTTTAAGTCATTTTGAATACTAAAACTTGTATCTCTCATGTATTTTCAAAATCAAATATTTAACTATGAACTAAATACATAATCATGAAGTTACAAAATTGACACCTTGTAATTAATGCAATAAATAATATGTAAGGGATTATACAGTAAACAACCCACATTATCACTAACATTAATGTTTATGGCTTTGTGTAAAACTAGCCTACAGTCTCACTGCCATACTAGCAGGTAATTTAGTTTTGCATTAAACCATCAGAGGTTTGACTGTGACATATTAGTACTATGTTGGCTAAAGACTCCCTGCAGTGATGACCAGCAATTAGCAGGTCTGGTCACAACAGGTCGGGGCCTGGCTCAGTGGGATACCACATTCCTTTCGAGATGCCTTTAACTGCTTAAAATACATGAATTAATCACTAACATGAACCTTTCCTAATTGCTGAAAATTCTGTAACTTACCTCTAACTCAGTTAAATATACTAAACGGTTTATTAAACAGAAATAATATATGCTATGAAAACATTGTTTTGATTCAATATCTCCAGTATGTAATAAGAGTTACAGACCAGTAAATCTTCATTAATATCACACACACAAATCTCAAAATAAAAACCAACAACACAATGTGTTGGCTTGCAGATTTAATGAATTAAACAAGACTCCTGTGTCAAACGAGATAATAGAAGCTGCAACCAACTAGAATAATCCAGCACAAAGAAGCAGGTCAATGATCAGCTGACTCTCATAACAATGTTTTTAGATGTTCATATTGCAACATCCAGCTGGAGGAGGAAGACCCCAGACAAGTATATGATTAGATCAAATGATGCACAGCAGTCAGCAAAAAGACTTCACCACATGATAGTGCTTGACTCTATCCCATTCATCCACGATTCAGGTATCAAACGAAAAGCCAGCATCTATAGATATATCATCCTCCTCCTCATCCTCATTCTCTTCTTCTTGACTACTTTCCTCATCTTCTTGCTCTTCAGCCTCATAGAAATCCACCAAATCATTGATGTTATTAATGTTGACAGGAGCCCCTGTAGTTTCCCCTGGGGTTCCCCCTGACTGACGATCATTGATTGGCTGATGACATAACGGACAAGCATCCTTAACATATAACCATTTACGCAAACAACATCCGTGGAAGTAATGGCCACATTTTGTGATGCGCGCTGTATGCATCTCCTGGAAGCAAATTGAGCAGACATCATTAAGGTTTTGAAGTTGTTCACTTGTCGCTTCAGGAAGAGACTCAATCTTCTTCACTGCCTCCCTACGTAGCAGGAACGTCTTCCAGCCTGTCTGCAGACGCTGCCATACATTGAAGTAGCCATGCACAAGTAGAACCAAAGAATTCAGCAAGCTCCATTCAGATTGAATAGACTCCACTACCCCATAACACACCACAAACACTGCGACCATGAATTCAAGGACTCTCACTGAAGAGCGAATGTAGTAGACGACATCATCCAGTCGCTCCCATGGCTCAGTTCTGATTGTGTCATATAGAAACAGCCAGTACACCAGTAAGGAGCCTATGACCTGCACAGATGTTAATATACAACTGGACACAATAATCATCAACCAGAAATCTACATCAAAATACTGGCAGATGGCGTATGTCATATATAACGGAAGTGTCCATAAAACCGTACAAAGGGCGATCACTCTTAAATGTTTGCCTAAACTCCTACTATGTGATGCACTCAATGTCAGAAGTATTGGATCAACAATTTCGTACATTGATTGAATGAGGGAGGAGACAACAATAAACAAAAGTACACTCATCAGAAAAGCCCGTTGCAGAGGTTTGAGGTCTAGCAGCCCTGTCTGCAAAGCAATGAGTAGCAAAGTTGACCCTTCTGTCCATCCTCGAAGCAAATCATTATCCTGATGCAACCCCTCCCATCCCAGTAAAAACACTTTTGTCAGTGTGAGTACATAGTAAGAGACATACGATATTGTTATACACAATGCAAACAAGCTGACAGGCGTGGAGCAGCATTCTCCCATAGCTGCTAACAGGACGATGAGTCTTCCATTGTCTGGGACGTTCTGTGACTTGTAGTATATGAGAAGCTGTGAGACGAACAGGTAGATCCAGAATATGAGAAGCTGGATTGGGAGCATCATGGCGTGCCAGTAGGTGATGATGATTGCCACCCAGCCCACCTCGGACACAGCCTCTTGGATCTGACCAAACCCATCCCGGATCACCTGCAGTCCCTCACTGAGTGTGTTAAACAGGTAAAACAGCATCATTAGCAGAGTGAAAATCATACAGAAGTTGTGCACAGCCTGTAAATCCCGGACTGGCAACCCACACAGCCGGGCTACCAGAGGAAGGGTGAAAATCAGCAGGCTAAACTTCAACAGATCTTTCAAATGGATCAAGTAGCAGACGAGAGATGCTATCAGACATTGGGCGCAGAGATGTGCTAAGAGACGGCAAGCAATGGTGTAGTTCTGCAGTGCTGAGAAGAGGGTGTCGTCCACATCAATGCCATCTTTTTCTTCATTGGATACATACATCTCAGAGAGATAGTAGGCTGTAAGGATGAGTCCCAGGCTGATGAGGTGCATGTAGAACATAACCAGCTTCTCAAGGGGAATTGTGGCCAGGATAGCAGCTAATATAAGCACTGCAAAAAGAATAATAATCATATTCCATAAGTTCAGGGTGGATTGTACCACTTAATACAATGCTACAAAATGATGAAAATGATAATCAAATAATTATTGGTGAAGGAATACCACAGACTTATTTCTGAGTAGAATCACTGGTACACCGCCGGTTAGCTGGAAAACATCGCCAAGATGGAAGTTCTTGTTCCAACCGGGACACGGAATGCCACGGTGTGTGCCTGAGGAGTTCCAAGTCGATAGCTATAACCACTGGCATGCCCTGATGGAGGAAGAAAACATACATGTCTCGGTGGAACCACTGGCTCAAAGCAGGTGAGCTTGAAGTCTTCACATGATAGTTTACACAAGGCAGGACTCAAACCTATGTGGTAAGGGTTCTAAGAGTTACCAGTTGGCATCACTGATTGCTTGGCCCCTACTTTATCGATCTATTACTATTAAAGTCCAACAATCATTTACATGTAACATTTCACACTTCTCCAGGTTTGAAAAAACTTTAAAACAAACAATACATGATTGGCTCTTCATTAAAATCTTCAAGTCTTACTAAGTATTTAAACTTTCTGGGAACTCATATTTTAATACTTAGGCAATGTTTTTCAGATTATCTCAGAGGTAATGTTGTAGTAGTTTTTTTATGACATGAGTTAGTGATGGGTGTAAATTCAAATCTTACATCCTGATTCGTAGCAGATTAAACACTTATAGTTCATAAAGATCTCATTTATTATCATGACCTGTCTGCCGACAGTGTGCACCTTGTTTCTCAGTGCTGGATAGTGTTTGAAGTTAATATATCTCATAGCTTTTGAGAAAAAAGACCCTTAAAAAGTTTAACACCAGCATTCACACAATGTTCATGACAAATATTTCTTCAAGTGGAATTAAAAAGCAGCAAAACTATGAGATTTTGCCTTCTTTCCTACATATAGAAAGCTATGGTTCTGTTAGGCAACATTTTGCAATAATGTGATCATACTGCACAGTATGATACACATCCAAGTTTCATACACAAGTAAAACAGAACATCTCAGAGTGCCAATTTTAGAAACTGGGGAAAGAACCTAATCATATATTGACTGTTGTTCTTTAAATACATTGCAGCAACAAATTATGATTATTATAGCGATATCCAGCTATTTGGTGGAGAATGACCCCATACAAATGTCTGGGTAGAATCACCGGCTCATCGCAAGTCAGCTGGAAGACCTTCCCACATTAACTTCTTCACCTCGAAGTCTTACCTTTAGAGACTAAGCAGTCATAGGAGTTACAAATCGACAACTCCACTATGGTGCCTCCAGTATTTCTTGTGGAAAGCTTATGACAATAACCTGGGGAAGAAACATTGTTCGCCATTCTCTTTGGGGAAATCTCCATAATTTATAATTGTTAAGCCTTGGAGTAAATTGCCGCTGAAACTTACAATTTTTTTTATACAAGCATTAAAACCTCTTTATTATTACCGCTATAATAGGCCACAGTTGCTATAATGGCCACATCATCACTGGTGTCCTTGACAGCATTGTTAATGTCTGACTTGTACCAGGCCTCAAGGATGAAGAGAGCTGGGACACGGAGAATGACACTGACAACTGCCTCAGTGTACTCCCGTGAGATTCGCGCCTGCAGCTTCTGAAGCCACACAAGCATTCTGGTCAGAGGGTGGTTACACAACACCTATAATCATAACATAAAAAATTACATGAACAGTATATTTTGCAAATATTGGACACCAAAATATTAAACCTAACATTGACCCTTTATTCTTTGGAAACACCATTCACCCTCATTATCGTAAATAACTTCCACCCTAATGGTGTTTCCAGGAGATAAAGAGTTAAATGTTGTTGTTTTTTTTACATTTATGGACAATTTTTTGTCCATTGATGCAATTGGCACCCAAAACGTTTGAGCTGTCAATTTGTTGGCCTGACACATCAGTCCCTAATCAAACAGGTTCAAATCCAAGTAAGGGCAAACAAACTAGCAGCCATGACATTCCTAAGAGCTCTCTGTGCAGAAAGCTCAGTTAATAGAGCACCTCACTTCCTAACAGGAGGTTATGGGGTCAATCCCTTCTTAGAGCAAATGGCTTTATAAGATAGATTCATTTGACAATACTGTATGCATGATAACATAACACTTGCAATTCAAGTTCAAGCCAGGATTTGTGATTTTAAATGCAATTAAAAGATAGTAACTATGAACGTTTACAATCATTATTCAATTACTTCTGTTTAATTACTGTCTTTTATTATTGATTTATGACTTCACAGTTTATACACAGTAAAAGTAATGAATATTTGCACATACTAAGGTGCAGCATTCTCAAAACTAAATAAATAGCAAATATAGAAGTTTCAAGTTAATGATTTAAATGGGTAAGTAAAACATATCTGTCCGAGTTTTGGGGGAAGCTGACATGTGCCAAAAACTGTTAGTCCTATATTATACAGTTAGCAATTATTACAAAAGTGTAACATTTTAAATGAGACGTCCGAACTTCTGTGATGTATGTCAGTTCAACCTTTAGCAATATGCCAATATTTGATTGCAGATGCATTTAAGATAACAGTCTATTCTAAGCTTCTTTTAACACTCGGGTTTTGTTAAGGTATGTCACAAACCTTCGTATGTACCTGACAGCTTCATTCTTTAAAGGTATTCTTTTATTTGTGCTTTTGATATCGCGTTTCTAATTTCCTTCGAAGGAAATTGTTGGAAAGGCCAATGTCTATTTTTAGACTAAATTGTCGTTCGTTTCTTTCCGTTAATTTCCGTAAATACAGACTGGTATTGGATATCGAATGGTGTTGAATTTCAGCACAATGTACCTAACTGTAACCCCGACAAGATGTGTTCAGACTCTTCACCAAGAAGACAAGAAAGGACAATCAAGTTTTTGCAAATTTCCCAGAAATTATTAATTTTCAAAATTATTTCTTGAATGAAATCGTTGTCAGTCAATTTTCTTTGTCAACATCTTTGCTATAGGATAAATCAAGAACTGGTAAGTCAAATGTATAATAGCATTGTCATCCTTTCTATGTATAAACGCTGTTTTACATGTCAAAATGAACGAGTAAATTTTACTTTTTTATTTCAATTATTATTCTAAGTTTAAATTAAAGTCCCTCGCGTTTTTCCTCTAAAATGGTTTCATCCTAAAAAGGTAAGTCGACAGCAATATTTCTTTTTATCCGATATTAATATCCATGTTCTTTAATAACTGCCAACTTGTTCTTCAACTCTATAATTGCGCTTGGATTTTTTTTAAAAACCACATTGCTTATTTTTATTACTGTTATTTTCCATTATCAATTTAGTTCATTATTTAGCTGGGTTTTTTTCCCTCACAATTTTAATTCATTAATTTTAAAGGTGGTATCCTGCAGTTTGAATACACTTGTTCATGAGAATGTTTGGCATTCCGTAAAGTTTTATAAATAAGACACAGTTTTTTTGCCCCAAATTATGATAAAAAAGTAGGGGATGCATCTTATTCATGCGAATTTAAGTTTTCCCCTTTTTTCTCAGACCAAAATTGACTCTTGCACTAATCGGATAATCCAACCGCAGAGAATATCGCCGATAGTATCAGCCATAGACAACTGTATTGTGCTATTTTAAGGGAAAAGTTACATTGTTTTTACCTAAAATTTGACACTAAACACAAAAAGAGACATTCAAATTCATTTCTGTATAAATAAAACAAAAATATGCAATAAATATATGCATAAATATTAATTTATTCTAACAAAATCGTCGAAGTTTCATAATCCGGAAATGGTTATTAAGTTTTAGTGGAATGGGCATATTCATTGACGACGCTGTTATTATCATTGTCTAAGTAATATGGTATTATTCGATTGATCAATTTTGATTTGAAATTTTGTTTGTTTTATTTTTTTACGAATGAATTTTAAGTTGAAATTAAAAACCCACTTAACAACAACAATAAAATGTGCATCGGCTATTTGTGCAGACAAGTTTTCACACCTCTTTTGATGTTAATAGATCGTCCATAATCCGTAAGTAATTACAAATGTGCATACAACTAATTTGTTGGTAAGCGGTCACTTAAAAGCATGGTGTGAAAATGAACATTTACAAGCCTTTAGTTGTTATTTTAAATGTCATTTGTGTGTTTGTTCCATGTGTTGAGAACTTAATTATAGGCCGAGAACTGAATTGATTCTATGACATGCTGCCGCGTGAAACAGGATGTTCTCTCATGTGTAGGGCTTGGATAGCCGCGAGAATATCCTGTCTGGCGTGTAAACGATATACTTGGGTAGAGTGTCATAACGTAACACAATACACAGTTTACACACGGTCTCACTAGGCAAACAGTCGCGACGTATTATTCAAGACACTAAGAGAATAATAAGCACTCATAATAAACACTGATTTACGGAACAATTGGAACATGTTCCCTCGAGTCAAATCGAGCGCTGCGGCGACGCGGGAATTTTGTAATGGCAGCCAGACGGATTAGTGAATCGGGGATGCGTCTTGTCTTTGAGAATTTGCTTTTTTCCTTGACTCTTGATCTTGAAGAGGGGGTGCGTCTTATCTTTGTGTGCGTCTTATTGATAAAACTTTACGGTAATAGACCTACACTTTAGTTTTAATCAAGACTTAATAATATTAGTACAAATTGTGAAATATGTAGATTACTTTCAAATCTGTACATTAGCATGATTGTGGTATTGACACTAGAGCGGATCAGCTAGGTGACGATATACAGTAAGTTGTACATGGTTTCCTAGTTGATAAATAGCTATCTCAGCAGTGTGGCTCAGATAGGAAATACTCATTTGCAATGATAAGTTCAGATTTGTGTTTGATTGTTTACACAGTTCTATGGCATCAATGAACAGCATTATGCAGGAGAAAAATAATGTTTATCCAACTGTTGGATACTATCTTTAATATGATTCTTCTATAAGAGTTAACTTTAAAGGTTACTGTGCTAGTTTATGATTACACTTTATTTGATTACAAGCTCTATTGAAGACAAGCGTCTAACAATGTCTATCAAGAAGTTTCTGTTGCCAAAAGGCATCCCTGACTTTTGTTGTCCCGAGTTTTCAATCAAGGTATAATCTTTAATTTTGGGACCTGTTATGCACCAATAATTCGTCAAAGACACATTTCCACATATTGCAGCTGGATGTTGACAGTGTGACCATTGTATTAAATTCCCAACTATGACTAATATTCCACTAGATTACCTTCCAGTTGTTATTTCTTTCAAAATCAGGCAATGGACCATGGCAGAAGATGTTGAGATTTTATCTGAAAATCGAGTGGAGGAGGCTGATGCCAGAGAGGTAGAAATAGTTGTGGCAGTCTCCAGTAGCAATGATGTTTCCTCCACTGAGTCATCTGTGGACTGTATAATTGATGTAGTGTCAACAGGTGAGACATTAGTTAGTTAAAATAAAAACATATTTTGATTTTTGCTTACCTAAGTCAGCTTTTCTGATACCCCTTTGTCCGTCGTCTAAACATGCGGCATCAGCAATTTGCTTTTAAACACTTAAGGCTACAGTTTTTATCCAATCTTCATCAAACTTTATTAGAATGTTTGTCAGCATGAATTCTTGGATTTACTGGGTTACATGGGGTCAAAAAGTAGGTCACTAGGACAAATCTTAGAAAAAGCTTGTGAACACAGTAGACATCACATTTATTGCCAATTCATCACTAAACATGGTCAGAATGTTTCTCTGCACAAAATTTTGGATGAGTTTGTAACTGGTTCACATGGGGTCAAAAACTAGGTCACTAGGTCAAATTTGAGAAAAATCTTGGGAGCAAGCTTAGTGGCCACATTTATGGCTCAATCTTCACAGAACTTGGCCAGAATCTTTGCCCATATGAAATCTTAGATATGTTTTTAGCTGGGTCACATAGACTCAGTAGGTCACTAGTTAAAATTCTTGAAAATGTTATCAGCCCAGTGGCCAAACTAATTGTCTGATCATCCCTAAACAATTCTAAAGTAAATAACTCTGAATTACTCGACGCCAGATATGAGACTACTAAAAGCCTGTGTAAGCGATGAGCGATTAAGGGCCATCATGGTCCTCTTGTTTTATATACTGAGAAGATGGATTCTCTCCCATGTCCAAACTCATGACCAAACCCACTCTATAAACAACATTGCTATTTTATTCACACTATGACATAACAAATATAAAAAAATAGAAATTACCAAAGATTTTTTTGTGTGAGTGTTTCTTTACTTTTGGATCAAAATGTCTATTTTTAGAAATACAAGTGACACAATGTTTTTACATGTTAAATAAAGAAAAGAAATCATATTTTTGTTATCGTAAGCTTTGTCCTACAAACAGTGTGTACTGATTGCATGTTTGAATAAAAATATTAGTTTTTGGTGATTTGATTAAAAAAGGGTGTAATAATGCTTAAAAAAACATGCTGAGATAAGAAATAGCACATGAGACTATAATATATACATTAATGGGCTCATTTTGCTGCAAATTTTATGCTGAGGTTTTTGTTTATACTTTAGTGCGGTATATCTTTCTGACAATAGCTAGATTGAAAATAATCTGATTATTTTCTAATGAAAATAATCTGATTATTTTCTAATTAACTATCCATTAAATTAAATTGTCATGTTAAAACAAGACATAAAAGTCACTGTATAAAGCATGTCAACATTGAAGATGGGACACAGTTGTGTTCTTTAGTTCTTTACAACATTTTCATTAAAACATCAACTTAGCTTTGTATTTAATAAATAAGATTAAAATGTCCAGTAATTTATGTTGCATTCCTTTGAAGAGATTTTTTGGTAAAACTTTAGCAGCATTGAAAAGGTTGCTTCACATAGAATCCTAGAAATGGCCAAATTTAAACCAAAATTAATAGACATGGTCTTCTACAATGCATTAAATATGAAACTTGTATAGAAATTATGTTTTTTGGAAAGATTGTTTTCTTAAACCTGATGAACAGTCTACATCAAAAAGATGGTGGACCATGCCTTGAGTCTTCCAAAATTTCTGTCAGTCCAGCAGATTTTAAAATAAAAATGAACCAATTTAGCAGATTTTGCTAGCTTTGGACAGCTTGGTTGACAGAGGCCAGCATCATTACAATATTACTGATCATGGAAAAGATAGCAGAACTAACAGAATTCAACTATTGTAAGTACAACATAAAACAGTTCCACCTTCTTCCATCATAGGAAACAAAAAAGAGTCTTAAAGTTGAAATCCAGTAGCAGTACAGAATCAGCAAATTTTCAAAATGTTCTCTATAGTTTGTCCGAACTAGATGCTAATGTGACTATAAAATGAAATACAAAACAAACTATTTAATAAATTAAGCACCATCTAGAGCCCTAAAAGATTCAGCATCCTGTGAAAAAACTTACATGTATATGTTATGTAACCAGCAAAAGGTCACACAGATCACCTCTCCCTGTCTTGATTCACTACCCATAACCCTCTGCTCACCATGTGTCCAGTATACTGAATTTGAAGTCTAACCAGGAGGTTAAAACTGAATTATTTATTTTATGGTAGTCTTTTTGTATTTGAAAAGAATTCACATATGGACAAGTGACTAGGGTATTGACTCAATGAGTAGGTCATATTTAAAAAAGTCATTTATTATACCCTGTCTTAGGCAATTTATTGTAAAATGTATTCATTTATGTTTACAGATTCCCACTCCCCAGCTCAAGCTGCCAATGAGTCTCAGACAACCACCTCCAGTGGTTCTTTACACTCCAACACTATCAGCAGCAATAATGCAGATGTTCAGCCCAGATATTCCACTACATTAGTTCAAGTGACTTATGCGGAAGCAAGCAACAAAACAGAAACTAGCGTAGCATCAGTTGACAATTCATTTATTAATCCAGCTAGCTGTGCATCACAGTGCACCTCCGAATGTGATTGTGAGATCATAGTAGATGATCTACCATCCTGTTCAACTGATATAATAAAGTGCTCTGGCTCATCAACAGGAAACGGACAAGCGTCTGAGAAAGACTCTTCTTCCTCCTTGGCTAGAGAATGTCGAGTTGTTTCATTTCCTGATAGAGCATCACCAGGTCTTTGTTTCCCTGCCAATGGTTCAAGAAGAACGTTGAGTGTCCGCAGTCGCTCAGCCACTCCAAGCCCATCGCTTAAATGTCACACACCCAGCTCTCCCAGTACATCAGGGAGGCAGCGGTCAGTGAGCGGATCTTTTTATCCTTCTCCTTCACCTCGGCCATCATCCAACCCGGGGACACCTGGTGAACGACAGCGAGCTGGAAGTATGGGAGAGCTGGAGCTCCGTGACAGGGTGGCTGGTCGTGTTACAGGCGTGCAGATCATTGACCATCTTGATATTAGCCAGCTCCCTAGACCCAGAAACCCTGGTGGAGTGTTGCCACAAAATGGACATCCATTACCTGACCCTGTGACAAACAATGATGCTTTAGATCTTGTCATTAACAATCAGCGACATAAACGAAAGTGTAGCAATGATCTGCAGCAAAGTACAGTGTTCGCACCATTCATTAGCGCTCCCCTCACCAATACTTCAACTGTTTTGACTTCAAAGAATTCTCATTCTAATTACCTGATTAGTAATCTCATACGGACAACACCAACAAAAGTGAACAAGATGTCAGTGATACCAGTGCCATTTGGAACAACTAACAATGGGAACAACCAGATCCGAGGTTGGTCTAGCTCAATCAATGAATGTGTGGAGCGCCCCAAGCCCAGTAGTGAGGTGGACAGTGAAGGGGTGGCCAAGAAAATTGCTCGGCTTAGTGATGACTCCCTACTTTGCTCGAGTACAGAGGACAGCCTTTGGCGAAACAGGGTGTCTGGTCATGAGACCCAGGTTCGAACACCACCTGAACGGCCAAAGCCGCCACGACGCAGGTTTACACCTGTTCCAGAGAATGTGGATGGGTCAGCAGAACGGTTCATCTCCCCCAGTGAGTATTGTCCACCACAGCAACACTATATTGTTTTTACTTTAATACTCTTAAACTGATAACCCATGTTTGATATATGTTTTAAGAAATTGGACATTAGTAAAAACTAGGACATAAGGTCAAATTTTAGAAAACTTTGTGAACAGGCTAGAGACCACATTTATGGCCTCATCTTTACTAAACTTGGCCAAAATGTTTGTCTGCATGAAATATTTAATGGGTTGGTAACTGGGTCACATGGGGTCAAAAAGTAGGTCACTTGGTTAAATCTTAGAAAAAAGCTTGTGAACATGCTAGAGGCCACATTTATGGCCCAATCTTAATGAAACTTGGCCAGAATGTTTGTCTGCAAGAAATCTTAGATGATTGTGTAATAAGGTCACATGAAGACTAAATGTAGATCACAAGGTCAAAACCTGTGAACATACTAGTGGCCACATTTAGGGTCCAATCTTCACCAAACTTGGCCAGAATGTTCCCTGAATGAAATCTTGGATGGGTCACATGGGATCAAAAAGTAGGCAATAGGTCGAATCTTAAAAAAAGTTTGTAAACACACTAGAGGCCACATTCACCATACTTGGTCAGACTTTGTCATTGGATCACGTGGGGTTAAAAGTTGGTTGCTAGGTCAAATCTTAGAAAACCATTGTGAACACACTAGGGACCACATTTATTTCGTATTATTCACTAAACATTGCCAGAATGTTTGCCTTAAAAAAATCTTGGGTGTATTTGTCACTGGGTCACATGGCGTCAAACACTAGGTAAAATTTTAGAAAAACCTTGTGAACCCGCTAAGAGGCCACATTTATAGCCCATCTTCACTAAACTTGGCCAGAATGTTTGCCTGTATGAAATCTTAGATATGTGTTGTACTGGGTCACATGGCTTCAATAGGTCACTAGGTAAAATTCTAGAAAATGTTATTAGCCCAGTGGCCACACTAATTCTCCAATCTTCACCAAAGATTCCAAAGTAAATTACTCTGAATTACTTGACGCCAGATATGAGCCTACTAAAGCCTGTGAATGTGTCATCAGGTAAGCGCTCAAGGGCCATCATGGCCATCTTGTTTAATGCTTCCAGATTTGTCTTTGATTGTATTTTTAATGACATTGTTTTGTGTTTTTAGGTCGAGGCCGCAGGAGGAGCAGCCCTCTCTCCACGTCCTCTCTCCACCAGTCTGTGGCCAGGACAACTCCTCATGGTAATCTTTGTTGCATTCACAAACAGGATGTCTTTATATGTTATATGAGTTATATAATGATCACTATCAAAGACACTGCCCTATCTATTTCGTTTCTGTTCATTGTCATTTGAATGTCAGAAGTGATGTAATTTGTATTAAGTTTACAAAGTACAGGTCACTTTCAATTTTGGTTGTCCACTTATTAATTGCAGAATTATTTGCCTTTGAGAAGTTGATATAAACCAGTCAAGGGTAACTATGTCCTTCTGACAGATTTCAGTGTGGTATAAACATGATTGTGCCTATATTTTAGTACACATACAACAACAACTTGTTTTTGCGGTTAAATAATGTATGCAGTAGAAAACTTTTGACATTTTTATATATATATGTAGAGTATTTACTTGCCTATAAGTCAATAAAAAAGACGTCCCAAAATTATTTTTAAAAGTCAGATCGACTTATGAGCTGGTTAACAAAAACCTCAAATGTAAAACACAAGTTTACTGGAACTTTCAACATGTAATCTCAGTCAGAGCTGGGTACTGTCCCTAAGTACTTGCAACCAATCAGTAATGTCGTGGAGAAATGCAATGTGCAGCTGCTTATAAAAACTCAACATGCACACCCTCACTGTCAAACTGCTCAAATCGAGGTCACCTTCACAAGTTCCCTCATAGGTGTGAAGATCATTCATGTAGACCCGTAATGAGGCAAGTCTACAAAAAAATACTATGTGAATTGCAGCTTGGTGTTTCTGGCAGACTGAAGTTGAAAGTTTGGTGAATAAGCCGTATGTCATGCAGAACAAAAAAAATGTATGCTGGCCGCTGTTTGATTACTAATGGCTTCCTAGTTACCAGATGATCGTTAGTAAAGGTAGACATAAGTCTTGGTGCCTGCTTATTAGTAATCAGTTAATGAAATAGTAGATCAATCAAGCTAACCACTAACTGCAGAAGTCACTTGACTGCTGATAACACAGCAGTTAAAGAGCCGCTTACTGGGTACATTACCTGGCAGAATGAAAAGGTGACAGCTGTTGGCGAGCACAATTTTGTACTTGAAGTACCTTCTCAACTTACGACTGGATCCTGGCAGAATTTGATCATTGAAACCCATAAAAACCATCTCGACTAATAGGGGAGGTTGGCTTATATGTGTAGGAATACGATATATCTTTATCTCTTGCAGGAATTTTGAGGACTTTTCGATGTTCCATGTGTGATTATACAACCACAGAGAAATCCCATTTGCGCCGTCATCGTCGGCTCCACCATCGTAGCACCCCTGTGAACATTCTGAAGTGTGGCAAGTGTTCATACACAACTCTTTTTCCCCGCAGGATGCGGGAGCATTATCATCAGATTCACAATGACTCTGGTACACCTGGAATGGTGACTGAGCTCACAGATACAGCTTGGTTGTCTCCTCAGAGGTTCATGGGTTCACGCGGTGTGGAACCGATGGAAGGAGTCAGTGGTTCGTACCAAGGACCTTACTTCAATCATCCCGACCAGCTGATCTATGACCGTGGAGATCGGGCTGGCTTTGCATATACAGGGAGACAGCATGGTATGACTTATCCCATGGAACCATTTTCTATGTCATCTTATCCTGATGTGAGAAGTCGCCATGGTGATCAGATGGCTTCCAATTATTTACGCTCCATTGTCACATCCATCATCAACTCAGAGAGCAGTTTACGACACCCTCCGTCAAGTACAATCACATCATCTAGCTTCTTCCTATCTCCCAGTAGCACTAACAATGTCCCACATCCCAACACCTGCACCACCAATAATCCATGTCAACCTGACACATTGGATCATCTAGACATCAAGGTAAAGGTTGAACCAGACATCGATGATTCGTCAGACATATCTAGTACAGCAAACTCTCACACAGCCATCACACCAGACATACAGCGTCATCTTGTGGAACCGAATGTGCCATATCCTGAACAAAGACTTCCAGCTCCACCTGTTGTTACCAATGGTAACGCGGACTCCTCAGTGACGATCAAACCATTGCTAGGCAGCCACACAGATGTGCCATTCAGTCAGTCATCTCAATCTGTCACTGTGTCAGATCTCAGGAGATTAGATAAGGTTACTAGCCTGTCAAACAGTGCTAGGGACTCAGCTGTTCCCTCCACAAGCAGTGGCTCTCAAATCATCACCCATTGTGCTGACAATATATCGAGCACAACTGTGAATAAGTCATCGGATACTAAGTGTGAAACAGTTTCAAGAGGAATCCAGTGTGTTCTGCCTGTGATCAAGACTGAGATAGAACTTGACGGGGATTACTATGACTTGTATGGTGGACATCGGTTTAGATTTCATGGCGTGGATCGGGCTGTGCAATGTGACACGACCCCTGGGGCCTTGAGCCCACCTGCAGGTCCAGTTCCTCCCAGATCTCACATTCTCTCCCAGCATATCTCGGACAGAAATCACTCGATGAGTGAGTCTGAGCCCAGTGATCATCACAGTTCCATGAATGGAGACTCGCGCTGTGGTCACTGTGGCATCAGCTTTGATGATGATGTCATCTTCTCCATTCACATTGGTTGCCATAGTCACACAGATCCATTTAAGTGCAATGTATGCGGTAAACAGTGTGGTAATAAATATGTGTTCTATTCTCACATTATGCGTGGGCATCAATTTTGAGCCTTTTGTCAATATGTAAGCATTTGTTTGTCGTTTTTGATACCAAATTTGTTTTTCTAAATATTTTTCTAATGAGTGGATTTGCCTCCCGCTAATTAAGTATGTAATCATTCATATAATATGCACATCAAACTGACGTTAATAACAAAATCTAGAACAAACTTATGAACAATAAGAATTAAAATGTTCTGAAGTGAAATCTGCCGGTATGTTTTAATAGTTTAATTTTATTCCACTCGTGGGCACCCTTAGTTGCACAGTTATGAGTCATCAACTTGTAACTTCTTAGCCCAACACTTAGTTGGTTTGCATCCCATTTGGGATGAGAGCTCTAATGTGGGAATGTCTTCCAGCTGACATGTGATGCTACCCAGACATATGTCTGGAGTCTTCCTCCACCAATAATTAGCTGAACATAAGCAAATATGACCCATTATTGTGTTGGTGCGTTAGAACATGTCCACAGATAATGTATACAAAATATTCTTTGCTGTTATAATGGAATGTTGTGGAGTTTTCACATAGAAAACATTCTGGTTAAAAACTAATTGTGATTGTTTAAGAATTGTTAATTGACCAAAACAACCTTTGTCAGAAACTATTTGTGAATTACTGTCAAAACTCCTAATTGTGTCTTATTTGGTATAGGAAGGTGATGTGACAGGAAAAGACAACCGCTGATATCTTTCCATTTTTTTGAGTGGGGTCTGCATCATGTTGTGAATTTTTGTTTATGCATTTTTAAGTCCCAAGTCAGTTCGTCAGATAATAAAAGAATGCCTTGATTTCTGGCCATTTATTATGATAAGCACAGGACAAACAATGGATTATGTCTTACAGCCAACTATTTTTAAGGTAATGCAAACTTTGCAATTGTCTACTTAGGCAGTAATTAAAAACAAATACAAAGAAACACTTTAAAAGAACTAATTTATCATTTATGGTCAATAAGCAATTTATGATTGTGAAAATGGCCTCTCACAAAAGTTCAGTCAAAAGTCATTAGAAGCCAATCTACTGATCACCTGCTGGTAAGTTTGATGAATAAGTCAATAACACTGATAGAGTTTTCACTGACTTGGAGATCACACAAGACACCACCAGCATGAGAACCAAGTCTCTTCACACTCTCAGCCTAGTGGTGTTTGAAGGTGGTGTTCAACAGTTTGCGTTTATCTGATACATGCAACAATATCTAACCCATGTTTGGGATATTTCTGCATCATTTTTGTAAGCAAAGATGATTTTGAACACTATCTCAACTGCAAAACAGTTTAAAGTTGTTAAGAATCATGCTAAATGTTTCTTTCATTCCAAATATGTAAATAAGCACAATTGGGAATTCTGCTGAAAATAGGCATGAACATCAGCAAGGATTTCCTGGATGATGATATAATGTGATCTCACAAAAAGGCAGTCAAGTGGTTTTCTTAGTTTTAAATTCGCTAACTTTGCTACGAGGCTCAAATAGGAAATACATGTTTGTAATGATGATTTGGGCTGTTATGCTTCTTGTTTCACATATATGTAGGACAACAATAAACAGCCTTTTTTGGGATCTTTCCAAGTAACAATAATTAATTTGATTCCTTGAGAAAAAAATAAATTTGTCCAAACTAATGTATACCACCTTTTACACTTTGCTGATTGGTGTCAGCATTGAACACCCAACTTACACACTGGATTACAAAGTGCAATTAACAGGAATAACCAACTGCCATAGATTGCATGATGTAGAGGTTTCAGATTGTAGAAGACAAGTTCATATAAGATAAGGAAGTAAAAAATCGAGACTTTAAAATTCTGGTGTGTAGAAGATTCAGTTAGCAGAGTTTTAATTTTACATGATTGTCGTTAAGTAACTAACAGATATCAGCAAAAAGCTATGTTTCTAAATGCTTGATTTATGAACAAATATATAGCTAGAAAGATTAAGCTGGATGTCTTGATAGAGTGAGGGGCAGGGATGTAATGTTTTATGTTATTACCATAAAGACAAATGTTTTTTTGCATTCGTAGACAAATTTGTAATTAATAGAAATTTTGTACAAATTTTAATGCATGAACAAACATTACAGAACTTATCAATAATGAGAATAATTAGTAAGTAAAAGATAAGTTTGCTAAAATATTTTTTACACATTTTCTGTGACATATATTTTTTGCAATTACTATGTTTTTTTAAGCTTGTTGATTTTTTTTTATCTAATTGTTTGTGTCTAGTGATCAAATCACTGAAAAATGTTGCTTTATAGGCTTTTGTGTATAGTTCTTACTTTGGTTAAGTTATACATTCATGTTTAGCTTCACTTTGTATTGTTAATACTCAAGCCATTGTCATGACCCCCTTGTCAGCATTAGTTGAGCTTTTTGTCAAGGGCCAAAATTATTTTCTGGTGACAAGTGTATTAAAGTGTCTTCTTCTGATTTAGCGTCACATTTTTCATCTGGGGTTGCAACTTCATAAAAACCATCAAGTTGTGGTGCTTAATCCATCATTCGAGTGGAGTCTACGTAATATAATATTACTGAAGATCCTCTTCTTAAAATACAGGACAAAATATATGAAACATGAATTAACGGCAAGTGGCAAATATAAAAGATCAATCTGTTTATTTGTATATCATTTTATCATTTCAAAACTATTTTGCAAGTGTATGCTCCCTTTTTAAAGATGCATGACTGCACTTGTATACTTTCAAAAGTGAAACCCATTTCATATTAGCAGGGAACACTTTAAAAAGAAATTGTACGAGCGATGCCAATTTTCACTTAGAAATTTTCATTATCACTGATAAAAGTGTATAGCTCCATCTACGAAAGGCTTTTGTTTGTTCTGTTGAAATTGTTTTGAATGATTTTCATTTTCAAAAAGGGATAATAAAGGAAAATTTAGTCAAGTCAAAGTTTTAATGATTGATATTTAGAATCATGGAGGATACTGGGAAACATTTTAATATTCAGTAATTATTATTAAATATTCAGTATTGAAAAAGATACTTGTTTACTTAGAAAATATAGATGTTAATATTTTAACATATAACAGTTTACATTTTTGAAATTTTATTTACACACATTTTGTTTGAATGTTAAAACATGGGAAACAAACTTAGATAACTTTGTGGCATATAACAATTGATACATAATTTTAATGCCGTTTCATTGGGTCGTCTACACTTGATAAGTAACCTTTAATTGCCTGTTGCTTCATTTTACTGTTATTCCATTTTACCCATTAAGATATTCTTTTTACTATTGATTTTTATTGGCTTCTGCAAAGCACTAGGATGCAATTAACATTAAATTAATCTCATCACTTCTGTTTTCTATTACTTACATCTGCTGGACAATGTGTTCCCACCCTTAATGGGTTTAGTTTAATGTACATTACTGTTGTTCATAAATAGAGGTAAATTTCATTGATCTACACTGAAACATTTATTTTATTTCATAAATTTGTAATAAAATCAGATTTAGATTAACGGTCAGCATCGCACTGTGAGAAGTGTACATTTGTTTTATAATGACATACGCACAAAGCCATGCTTCTGTCACTTTTTTATCTGCAACAATCATGCACCAGATATTTTTGACAATTAATTGTCAAGATTGTTTAGTCCATGCCATTATTGTCAGGCTGTTTGAAACACATCATTTGGTTTACAACGTTTTGTTAACATGCCATAAATAGTGATCATACAACTAATTGATTTTTACTGGGATTTGTAGCTGTTGAATCTTGAATATTTTTATTTTTGCTATTATGAGTAGTGCAATGTGTATTATTGTATCTTAAGAACATCATGGCAGATGTAATGAAGTTGGTGTAGATGCTTGTCTTGTTTATCATGTAATTCATTTATAGGTTATCTTTTGGCGACACCACAACATGTATATTTGCAATTGTTTGCAACCATGATTTGTAATGGTGTTTTAACATTAAAAAATGACTAATTAATATGAAAATGCAGGGTATGGAATGTTCTTTAACAGAGGATTTTCTGATCCAAACTTTCTTGATCTTTTTTGAGTTGATAACTTGTTAAGTAAGACACCTGTAAAGACCCCTGCTACATTGTCATATTTGTGAATATATGTAATCAATGTATAGTGTTTTGGAGTGTACTGTATAGCGAAGTGTGTAAACATGTATTGTAGCATAGCAGTTATGTTAATTGTGTAGGATTGTTCACATAGATTTGTTTCCTTTAAATCATTCAGATGATCTCCTAGTATGGCAGCATATGTGCTTTTTCTCTATTTTTTATGGCGGTCAAATTTGCACAATTTGTTTTTGTTTTATTGTTTTAAGTTTTGTTGAATTAGTCTTTTTGCTTGCTTTTTGTTAATGATTTATATTAAGCATACTATTTCTGTGCTAAGTGCTGAAGTTGTTGTTTCTTTCTTAAACTATTGTTGATTGTTTTGTAAAAAACAGTGGTATAACATGTATTAAGATGTTTCAATTGACTGAAATGTTTAATACATAGTCTTCATGTTTTATACTCTGTATTCACATATTTTTGATTGAAATATTTAATGCAGTCTTCATGTTTTATACTATCTAATCATTTATTAATTAGGATAAATTGCCTTTGTTTAAGTTGATGTTTGCTGTGTAACAGTAGCTTTCAAGAAAAGTGGAATAATATCATATTACATTAGATATTCTTAGGTGAGGCAGTTGCTATTCAACAAAGCTGTACAGTACATATCACATGATGATGTCTCCTCTTGCACTAGACATGTTATTAATCATCATGGACGCTTTGACCATTATCTCTGAATCAAAAACAGAGCTGCAGCATTTTTCCACAAATTGAAATAACTGATGATTATTTGGAGGGGTGTGTGGGGGAGCGTTGTAGCCAAGTGGTAGAGTCGCTGACTGCTCAGCCTCTTACTGTGTTGGTTGGCATCTTAGTTTGGGCATAGGACCTATTGTGGGAAATTCTTCTTGTTGACCTGCAGTGCGATGGTGGTTCTACCTAGACATTTGTCTGTGGCAGATTAGTTAAGAGTGTCTAAGCGTTACACTTTCCCTTACCTTTGTCAGTTGTGTTCAGTGAAGACCGGCACTTGTGGAATAAACTTTGGTGATGGTGTCATCATTTCCATTCACATTGTTTCCATGTAGAAAGATTTTACAGCTAATCGGCAGGGGCCGCCAGAGGCAGGTCTTTCCTCCAACAATGATGCTAGGCTATAACAACCTTCGTGTAATTATCATTAATTTTAAATTTTTTTTTTTTTTTTTAAATTGTCAACATATTTAGAATAATTACACAAATGGTTTTAGTATCAAAATATATTTTAAACATTTGTAGTGCATAATTATAGGCTCTCTAAACATTTTATCAATCATTATTCTACATTAACTAGATAAGGTTTTTCATTGTTTTGTTACTAATGCTGTAACCCTTTGTTAAGATAAATGAGCAATGGCAGCTTTGATATTTTAATGTATGTCTCTTTTTTACGACATGTATATAGTATTTTAGTCTAAGTATATTGATATGAGCTGTATCATGTTTTGTGTTTGCATGTTTTTTGAAACTATGCTTGAATTCTTATTCACTGATAATCATTGTAACATTTTAAAGTACATTGTTACTTTAGTACAAGAAACATGCCTCTGCTTGTATTTAAGGAGTTTGGCAGTTTTAAATATGCCCCTGCTTGTATTTAAGGAGTTTGGCAGTTTTAAATATGCCCCTGCTTGTATTTAAGGAGTTTGGCAGTTTTAAATATGCCCCTGCTTGTATTTGAGAAGTTTGGCAGTTTTAAATATGCCTCTGCTGGTGTCTAAGGAGTTTGGCAGATTTAACTATGCCCCTGCTTGTATTTAAGTAGTTTGGCAGTTTTAAATATGCCTCTGCTTGTGTCTAAGGAGCTTGGCAGATTTAACTATGCCCCTGCTTGTATTTAAGGAGTTTGGCAGTTTTAAATATGCCCCTGCTTGTATTTAGGGAGTTTGGCAGTTTTAAATATGCCTCTGCTTGTATTTAAGGAGTTTGGCAGTTTTAAATATGCCCCTGCTTGTATTTAAGGAGTTTGGCAGTTTTAAATATGCCTCTGCTTGTGTCTAAGGAGCTTGGCAGTTTTAAATAAGCCCCTGCTTGTATTTAAGGAGTTTGGCAGTTTTAAATATGCCCCTGCTTGTATTTAAGGAGTTTGGCAGTTTTAAATTGCTCTAAATTGTACCTAAACTCACTTGATATCAGTGTCTATTAAAGGTTTACTGGCATTTTTTGGGGTCAAGACTTTTTAAAGATTATTCTTGAAGGGCAAAAAATACCAACTGATTGTTACTCTTAGCTATTCTTTCAGAACTGGCACAGGATAGAATGCTTTTTGTTTAAGTGCATTTTTGGTGGACACATTGTTGACAAAAAATTAGAAATTATTTTCTGGTATCAAGTGTAACAAAAGAGTTAAATATGAACAAATACTGTTAAAATAGACACAAGATACAAATCATATGGCATTTGAAACACAACAAGTATATTGTACCTGTGGTTTAACGTCACGGTTTTCCTTTGGGGTTGCAACTTCATAAAAACCATCAAGTTGTGGTGCTAAATCCATCATTTAAGTGGAGTGTATGTAATATAATATTGCTGAAGGAGATTTCATCATTAAAAAATACAGGACAAAATATTTGAACAAGGAATTAAGGGTATGTGGCAAATATGTATGATCTATCTGTTTATTAGAATACAGATCATTTGCTTGCCTTCAAAACTATTTTGCAAGATTTTGCTCCCTTTTTAAAGATTCATGACTGCATATAAAACCTACAGCTAACACTACTTCATGTCCAAATTAACCTGTTGCTTTAACTTGCTATGTAACAGTTGTCCCAATCATTTGGTAGCGGATTGTTGATTTTTTAAAAAAATGATTTAATAATTTTCAAGTTATACATGTAGCTTTCACCTAGTTTTGATAAATGATTATAAGCACATTAGATTACAACACTCTTTTCTTGTGTGAATCTGTTCAGTTATGACTTTTCCTGGTAACTTTTATTCCCAGAAACATTTTATGTCTTCTTGGTTATGTAACAGAGGCAGTATTTTTTTGTACATACAATTATTGGTTACATAAACCATATCACTGAAGCATGTTGTCATTAGCTTCAAGTTTCAAAGATTTTCTTTATATTTTTTCTTTTTCAAGACTATCTGTTCATGTGCTTTAAGTATGGTTGTAAAGATTTGTGATTGGTTTACTGATACTAAAAATGGTTCCTGTTTTCATTACAAAACAACCTTACCTTATCAAGGGACATAACTGTTAACTTTCCTGTATAAGATTCAATTGCCTGACTTAACTCCCCCTGTACTGATAATGTCATCAGTATTTACTAGACAAAAAATACTTAAGTTCTTAAAACAAGTATGACTAAAAAAACTCAAGTAAATGGAACCATTGTTATTAAATTTATGGTAATATTGCAGATAGTTGTAGAAGTTTATGTCTGCAATCAACTGAACGGGATATCAAGCAGACAGGTAAATGAAGATAAAAAAATGGTTAAACTGACTGTAAAATAGACCGAAAGTAATTTGTCATTCAAGTGTTGCAGATTGTTTGTCCTACTGAAGCTTGTGCTAACAGTCCTTGTCTTTTGCAGTTTTTATACTATCCATATGTAACTATTGTAGTGTCCTTTAAGTATATAGGTAGCTGTATTTTCTAAATCTTAGTACTGTATACTTTTTGTACCTTGTTTTTGTTACCAGTTACAAAATTGCTCAAACCCATATATGGCTGGAAATATAAAACTAATCTATAAAATATTTGTCATTTTGTCACATTTCTACAATTTGTTATCACTAAAGGTAACAGTCTAAACAATTGTCCGTTTATTGTCATATCTCTTTTCTTTGTCATAGATGTGAAATTTTATTCTCTGATAAATAATTCATATTTGTGTTCAAAATAACATTGACAATTGTTTCATAAATCAATGAGGTAAATACCAAATTCTTTCATAAAATGTTTTTACAATGAGCACATTCATCAAGCTTGAGCAAATAGTGACAATCTGTAGGAAGCTGGCTGATCCGGATTTGTCTGTTTTTTTCTCAGCCTCTAGCCAAGTAACTTGTTTTATTGGCATGTAGTTCCGAACTTAGATTTCATACTGATAACGAAGAAATATACCATAATTGTGTCGGTGTGATATAAGAAAGAAAAAAAACACACACACTCTTAAGGTTTAACTGCTAGAGAATTTACTGTTAACCAATGTGTGTTAATAATAAACTTACAGCATTTATTAATTGGTGCATTGAGGAAACCACGTACACTTAAGTAAGTGTTGCCATTCAAGTCTCATCATATTATTGGTACTGCATGTTTTTAGATCTCTGTACATAAAACAAAGGTAACAATTAAGGTATTGGCAAAGTTCTAAGATGGAGAAAAAAGGAATCCCATTCAGGGCTGGAAAAAAATTCTTTTCAATGACTAGTCCTGGACTAGTAACCTTGATGAAAATTGACAAAAAAATTGAGTCATTTTCAATTAACAAATACAACACTTTTGTCATATTTACAATTAACAAACAAGGTATAACAAAAAGTTGATTCTTCTATTTTTGTCTAGAAGCTCCTGACATGAAATTGATTGTCTTCATCACTAGTTAGAAACTGCTGTTTATTTGTCACTTGTCTGACTGCCGATTTATGACTTGCCCCGGACTTATTTAATGTTCACTGACCAGTAGCCCAAACTGCATTTTGTCAAGTCCAGGGTGTATTTTTCCAGCCCTGCCATTTTGTAAAGTCTGTGCGATCTAGAAACCATTAACCCAGAGCATTTTTCTTTTACTTCTACCATGTACCATGTTTGTAGTTGCCTGTATTTTATTAAGTTTTTGATATTTTATACAAAATGTTATGATACGCAGCCCTTTTTTGTACATGGCATATTTGTACAATAAATGCAGTTAAGTGCAGTAGAAATAGTGTTGCTTCTTTGTTCACTTGTGACTGTACATACATGTAGCTGGGAAACATGTACTTTTCCCTTGTTTTTGTTATACTAAATTATAAGTCACAACCTGTTGCTATGGCACTACATGTAGCATGTTGCTATAGCAACAATAGGTAAAATATTGCATGTAAAAGTTTGCTATGGCAGGGACATGTAAATCATTGCTATGGCAAGTACATGTAAAATGTTGCTAAGGCAACTATGTGTAGACTATTGCTTTGGCAACCACATGTAAATACTGCTGTGGCAACCACATGTAAAATATTGCAATGGTAACTTCATGTAAAATGTTGTCATGACTGCAACATGTAAAAAAATGCTATGACAACCACAGTAGAATACTGCAATGACAACCACATGTAGATTATTGATATGACAACTAAATGTAAATGATTGCTATGGCAACTTCATTTAAAATATTGCTATGGCAACATGTTGAATATGGCCATAACCACTTGTAGAATATTGCCAGGCAACTTCCTGTAGACAAAACACTAAGGCAGCTGTATATAGAATATTGCTATGCTAACTACATGTAGAATATTGCTATGGAACCAAATGAAGACATTGTTATTGCAATTACATGTAAAATAAGCAATGATAACTACATGTAGAATATTGCTATGCAACAACATGTAGAATATTGCTATGATAACTACATGTAGAATATTGCTATGATAACTACATGTATAATATTGCTATGCAACAACATGTAGAATATTGCTGTGCTTACTACATGTAGAATATTGCTATGATAACTACATGTATAATATTGCTATAACTACATGTAGATTTATTGCTTTGCAACTACATGTAGAATATTGCTATGCTAATTACATGTAGAATATTGCTATGCTAACTACATGTAGAATTATTGCTATGCAACTACATGTAGAATATTGCTATGCTTAATACATGTAGAATTTTGCTATGCTAACTACATGCAGAATATTGCTATGATAAATACATGCGGAGTATTACCATAGCAACTGCATGTAGACCTAATGCTAGGGCAACTACATGCAGACATTTTGCTATGACAACTACATGTAGACATCTTGTTAGGCAAGTGCATATAAATTATTGGTATAACAATTACATGTACATGAAGAGATACTGTTATGGCAGACCTGGTAGCACAAACGGTAGACCATAGGTTCAATACCGGACCGTGACATACCAAAGTCGTTATGGTAGTTGTATAGCTCCCTTGCTAATGCTCAAGCAAATATAAGAGTAGTTCCATGACTGATTGGCCCAGTGAACAGGTCTATGTCACTGTCAGATTTTAAATAATGTCCCTACTTAATGGAGAAAAACTTACCTACATTTTAAAATAATATTTACAATACAAATATGCATCAGATCTTAAAATAAAGACTTGTCAAATCAACTAAGCCTTGTGAATATTGCAATATTTCTTCTGGTGACATTTCCTTTAAAAGACAAAAATCAAAGGCTGAAACAGCCACAGAGGCAATGTGCAAAAGAACTACTTCAAAAGGGTGTCAAAAGCTGAACATAATGATAGAATGACTATTGAAGCAGACCGAAGTGATAAAAAGAAACCACATATAGTTCTGTACCTGTAATTTGAACTCTGATCTCACTTTTGCAATCCATAATGTAGACATGTTTATAAAGAAAGGACAGACAGCAGGGCAGTAATAATAATAATTGTACTTCCTGTATGTTTACCCAAGTCCTGGTTAAAATTGTACTTTTTATTTGGAAAAGAAAATGTTTCGAGGATCTTGCAAATTAAATAAATGTAATTATTCTACATTTGTGTTTCCTAGCATTATCACATTATAGGTACATGTACTGTACAACTGATTTCTAAAATCACAAACAGAATTTAAGATTCAGGCTTCTGCTTTCATATTCATTCACATTCCATTAGGTTTACACTAATTGATAGGCATTCACAATCACATTATAATTGAAAGGTTAAAAGAAAGGAAAATGTTAAATACATTGTGATTTCTAATACATTAAATGATCAAGTTTTGGTGCAGAAAGGTTTCTGTTGATGATCAAATGCATGTTTTCACTTTCATGGAGTGGTACAATACATGGGTACAAAATTCATTTAACACCTGCAATGGAGCATGTTAGCCTCACCTGAATTTTTGGCTGTATATGAGTTTGTTCAACTAAGTCGTTCCTAGACTCTGCTTCCATTTTCGTGAAATGCATCTTTATCTACATTGACAACATGTTATTTACAGAAATGTCATTATTATAAATCAGCAACTAGGTCAGATACATTTGACCATTTCCTTTCTTTGTCAACACTAACAATCACTAATGACACAAATTGTTTTAGGTGTTAAAGATTCCTCAATATACCACACACACACCTATGTAGACGAAAGATTCTGGCTCTTTTCTTGCACTGTCTGTGCTGTTAACAGTCATCCTCATTGAGATTCCCGCAATATTTTATAAGCAGATGATGCCATTTTCATGCATGGAGTTTTATCATTCTTGCTTGAACCTCTGTTCTCACTGTTTCGTTCTTTAACCATTTCCACTATCACTGTGGTAGGAATCTCAACAAGTACAAGTTTTCCAGCATACATCTACCAACACCTACCACCCCTTATATATATTAGGTCTATTTCTTTATCAAAGCCATTCATAAATGTTGCTGTCTTCTCCCACGTTGAAATAATGTGAACTTTGTACAGCATGTTACTTTGCAATAATAGCAACAATCACCATGGGCATTTCCGACTATTAATACTAAGATGTTAGGTACAGGTACAGAAGTGTCACCACTACACCACATATTTGTTTGAAAGCTTGCATCCTTAAAATCAAACTCTTAGGCCAATTGGATATAAGCAATAAAAGAGGTACAATGTTATAAATTCAACTAAAGCAACTACCTTTTGTTTGAAATGTTTTTTTAATTTTCTTTTAAAAATCTTCCATGAATGTAATATATAAATAACTCATTTGACTTTGAAGTTTTATTAAAATAATATATATCTTTAATTAAAGTTTAAACATCTTAAATAAAGGTGTACATGTATAAAGAAAATTAACAGAAAGATTTACACTGCTTTATTGCTGAAACCACTAGCTAATAATAAAAAGAGGAAAAAACATGCAACTCCATGTTTCCATGACATTACAAATGCATAATATACATTTTTAATTAAAATATTCTAAATTAACAAAATCATCTTACACAATGCCATTGCATAAATAATTACTACATAACTGTATATGTACTAGCAAATTTAGAAGGCTAATGATTACAAATGTAAAACAATATTTTACCCTGATCCACAATACACATATAAACAAGAAGGATTGCACCGTGCATTACTTTGATATATGCATAGAAAAACCTTAACTTACTCCTGTGTGTGTGTGTTTTTTTTTTTTAAAGAAAGTTCTTAAACCATGATCCAGTTTTGTATCAACACAAATATTGTTATTTTTTCCATTAAGACTCAACACTTCTTAGTAATGTTTTCATTAAAATAAATGGGGTGCTACAATTACTAATTTACTTTAGTAGTTCATAAGAAATAATAACACAAAAAATGAAGTTATACATTAAGATGTCATAAATACTAAGAAAGAAAGTCAAAATAAAATGTTTAAATATAGTTTGATCCATTTATACCCTTTTTCATAATTGTACATTCAAGTAAAAGTGTTTGGATGGAGTTAGATATTGTTTTCTGTTTAAATATAATGCCTTATAATGCACAGTGCTTTGTCCAGATGCTTTGAAATAAATTCATGCTTATGGTCATTGTAATTAGATTACTAGACATCTAAATGCATCATAGTGTATTAATATGCAATATTTCAATGCAAAATCAAATATCTGTTACATAAACAAACATCATAAGTAAAATCAAACAATCTGATCTTATGGTGGCATATTTTCGCCACCACTTAATTGTACGTTTTCATTAAAAGCATAAGTGACTTTACATTAGCTTTCTGGTAATGTAAAAGTAGATACAGATTTCATGGTATCTGATAACAGCATCTTAACAGCATCTTTTAGCATTTTAACTTTTTATCGCCACAACAAACCTGTTAACTTAGTTTCATTATTTCTAACAAGTTGTTTCATGAAAACAGTTGGTATTAACAAACGTTTCCAAGTTTTCACGACAATTAAACAACTTCAATCGTAATACCACTTATGTATTTAGATACATATGGTGTTTTTTTCCCATGCTGCAGATATAGTGTTGCCTTCATGCATGTCATGGTACTAGCATATACTTTTTTATATTCATACTGAAAATTAAACTTGTAAGAGGTGGCTAAGAAATGGCAGGTACATGCAAAGTTTCCTGTTATGATATTTATCTGGCATTGTGATTAACAAATACATTTGCATGATACCAGATACATATAAACAAAACAAAAACATGAACATTTAATGATGTTTTTGTGAACACTTAATTTTTGGATGGCAAATATATGCCACCATATGGTCCATGGAATTGTCACACACTCAATCATCGACGGTGATAGACAAGGATCGTATTTCTGTTAACTTTTGATTGATCCTAGCCTTGCGCTCTTGTTCTGTCAGTTTAGAATGCTGGAACAGTTCAGATGACACTTCACTGTACACCTTATTGGCCTCTGTGTAGTACTGTAGCTGGGAGCGCATCAAAGCATCAAATGTTGGTCGAATGTACTCCAGTCGCCCATCATACAGTTTAGGGAGATCTTGTCTCAGTGCTTGATCTTGACTCATAAACTCATCTTTTGCAGCTTCCAGAGCCTTCTTATTCTGTGAGGAATCAAATAATGGTTGTAATTATTTTGTAATTATTAAGTAATTTTGCAAGAATGAAGATAATAATTTTTCCTTGTTTTAAAGGAAACAACTATCAAGATTAAAGATGGATAAACCAAACTTAATTAGGTCATAGTTTTTAAAGGTGATTTATGCCTATATCAAACACAACTTCTAAAACATACAGGGGTGTGATTGGTAAATGCTTAAACGGGAGGTACTTACCTGCTGCTTTAGTCAAGGGGTGACACCCCTATATATGGGAGCTCAGGGAAATGACCCCAAAAAGAAATGCATTTTAAGCTGTTTTTAAGTGACTTGTAAGTCTATTTTGAGACCCTCAGCTTTACTTCAAAAAATATCTATTCTTTTTTTTACATTAATAAGAACAGTTCAGCTGAAAAACCAGATCTAGAATTTTCATTTTAAATCCAACTTTATTTAGCACAACCACCTTTTTTTATATACATATAAATAGATATGTATTGACAAGAGCAGCGGCGACAATATTTATGCATCAGAGAGTTTAAGTTTAGAGTCAATCTAAATCTGATTTGATTTTAAGTAGGTGTCTCTTTTAAAATCATTTTGGATCAGAACTGTAATGAGAATTTTTTCCAGTAGGTGAATTTTGTGTGGGATTTAACAGAAGTTAGTAAGATTTTGAATATTTTTTCTAAAATAACAATTAATATGTTTGGTATTATTTTTTTTCAATGATTCAGAAAAAATGCTTAAAAAATAGTGTCACTTAGTTAAAACTATATACTAAAAGTTGGTTATAGCACCTTCCACAAGCACAATCTCTAATATACCTAATAATATTTTTATGGACAAAAGAACACAAAAGTCATATTAAATGCCCTTGTCTTAATAATCATGGACACATAGCCATGAATGGGGTACTCTGTAATGGAAATAATTGTTTTTTTTGTTCACAGCCCAAAAAAACCCCCAGTGACTTTTAAAATTCTGGTGACTTCTATGCACAAATAATACCATGCCACAATTGATTCAACAGCAGATATGTTAAAACAAATTAAAATTGTGCATTCCAGATCACTTTTTTTGCGCCGATTTCAGGTTTCATGTGCATTTTGTCTCCCCACACACCAATTTTCCCAGTTCAGACAAATCTAAAAAGGGTAAACAACTTACAGAGTCCAGTTTAACAATGTTGTGCCCTGTGCGGTCTCTGTCCTGGTACTTGTTCACCTTGGCATGGGTTCGGCTGTACTCCTGCAGACTCTGCTCCCGCTTCTTGACAGCTGCCTGGACACTCGGGAACACCCCACCCAGTCTAGTAGAACAAACAAACAGTTAAATAGTGCTGAAAGTGATTAATAAGCTATCTGTCCAGCTTTTTTGGCATTAGACATGCTAAAACACTCCAACCAGTCTAGTGGAACAGACCAACAGTTAACTAGAGCTATCTCTTAAAGTGTTTCATAAGCTATCTGCCCTACTTTTTAGCATTAAACATGCCGAAACATTAGCACAACTGCTAAGATGTGATGGAGCTCTAGCCATTCTATTCATTTCTGAGGTACAACAATTTATTGGTGCTGTTTTAATTATACCCATTTTAGCAAGCATCATTTTGAGGTACTACGCTTGAGTATCTGTTTTGTTAAGCATTGTCAGTTTAGTCTCTTTGACCCTTGTAAAAGTATTATGCACTTATTAATTGAATATTTACTGTAGATGAAAGGTCAAGTTCATTTCCTTCAACAGTCACTTGTGACCTGTATATGACCAAAGGATAACCAATAGATAGTTTCCACATCAGCGAAGATCCCATTCATTCAGATGAATCATATAGAAGCATAAATTTTATTTTTCTGTAATTTTTTCATTTGTGGTCCAAAAATTCAAAAGATATTCACCATTGGAAAGCTCTTGAAATTCGTATTTTTAGAATTAAATATTTTCAAAATCAATAAATGCACAAAGGATTGATACACAGAATTAAGTAAAATTATTGGCTCATCCTTAAACAAAATGAACCGTGTATCTTTTTGGTTGTATATTTTTTTATCTTTTAAACTATCAAAATATAGTTTTAATATTTAAGATACTGCATAAAAGCTGTTAAATTTGATATAAAATTCAGTAAAATAGACTGAAAAATAAAAACACAGTGGTGAGTTTAATACAGCACATATTTCTAGATTTTGTCATGCATGAGCTTCTGCCTTCAAAGATGGCTGCCTTAAACTGTCTTATCAGTGCCTATGACATCACATGGAAACTATTTATTATCCACTTTGTTATTATTTACAAATCCAATGACTGAATATAGAGAAAATGCTGGCCAATCAAGATGTTTGAAAAGCTGTATTGTGTACATTAGTTTAATATAAGAAATATGTAATGGCACATTCAATGGAAATTGAGGTTATAAGAAGAGGAACTAAAAAAAATGTACACAATGTTTACACCATAATTAATAAACTATGACTTACTTTTTCATTGGTTCAACAACTGCTTTCTGTATGTTTGTATTCTGAAATACCAAACATAAAATAAAAATTAATACAGATTTTGTGTTGTCTTAGTGCAGATTTTAAAAAATATTTTTTTCAATAAAAACTGAGCTCTTTTTTGTGATGTTTTTGTGTTCAACATAAGGTGTTTTGAAAAACTTGGAAAAACTATTTATGAATCTGCAAGCGTGCTCAAAAGGAAATGCAAAATTATATCAATGCTACCTCCACCTGAGCAATACTGTGTGTAAACATTACACCTCTCCAAATACTGGACACCGTGTTATAGAACTGAGACCGAGAACAGGCCTAACCATTTGATTGCTTGGATTTGAAAAAAAAATATGACCAATCAGGTACATCTTAATTAACTTGGGCTTAATCTCAAACATTTATTATCTTATACCATGGTAGAAAGTATTTTATATGTGTGTGAAGTGGCTAGAAACTAAGTGTTATGATTCAGCAGGAATAGGCTTACTTGCCATGTGCAGCATGTAAAAAAAAAACTCTTAATTGGCAAATGGATAAACTGCACATGGCACTGGTAATGGCGGATGAGGGACAGTTTATTGCCCAGGCATCTCATAACATCCCCATTTCAACTAGTAAAGGACAGCTACTGTCGATTTGCTAACATACATTCAGACACTGACTTACCTATTGATAGCTATCACAAGTTGTTTGCCAGTGTAAATGCTGTCCTAAGAATTAAGGTATATTCACTATCTTCAATGTGTGTCAAACTCTTGATCAATAATATCTTGCATAATTGGCAACTATGTAAACATACATGCTATCAATAATTTCAGGGAAAATATGACATGCCATTGGCTTACAAATGTACATTTGAAGACTTTCCTTAAGAGTTCATATTATTTAAATTTTAATTATTTAAATTGGTAGTTGTAATTTTAAGATAAATTGCAAATAATGATAGCTTAATTATAGCTTAGAAGTTTATTTTGACTTTTTACTGACTACCAATCACACATTTTTGTTTGTGATCATGAAACTGGTTTCTAAGAGGTTTAAAGGTTCTACCAGGCTTGCTCACACCAGAAACATGTCACATGTTGTGAAATAAGTTTAGAATCTTTTTCTTAAATAGATATCATTATTGCTTGTAAGTGCTATTTATGATAAGTACGCCGATAGATTGCAAAAAAACCCACACAAAATGTCATACAATAAAAATAAATAAAGAAAAAGTCCTGGAGAATACATGATAAGTACTTCATGAAAACAAGCAAACTTCACAGAACAAAAAGGATGTCTTTCTTGGTGGGAGCAGTTCAGAAACCAATTTTGCAGTGCGGCATTTTCTAAAGATTCGTATGTAATTCTCGAAACCAATTAGATTAAACTCTGTTCCTTGGGTTTAGCTTCTAATGAACAGTCTATCAGTTATAAAGAGACAGTGCCACTCAAGGCAGATATAGTGTGGCCTTCACTGTGAATAGCAAAATGTACTTGAGTGTTAGCAAAGAAGCTATTATGTACCATTTTAATGCTTGTGGTATTTCACTACCGGTGTTTGAAGCCGGGCCTCCTGTGCCCGGACCCGACACTCAAAGAAATATGCTACCAGGTCTGATTTAAGGGTCTAGATCTAAATGTTGTTTACATATCTAGACTTTATTAACTTACAAAATTTAAGTGTCTTAATTAATAATTTGTAGCTAATGGATTAATTCAGAAGCAGCTTCCTGTCAGCACATAAAAGGCCTTCAGAAATAGAGCACATCTGAGACAAGGAGTTTGCTTAGAATGTAACTTTGTGAATGGCATATATATTTTATCATAGCATCCTTTATACATTTGATCAGTGAGCTGAATAGTAAAGAATTTAATTGTGAAGCAAAAAGTCAAATAAAAAAAAATGTAGAATCATTTCTACCCTACAATCTGATCACCAAGGGGGCGCAGGAAGACCATTAGTCAATACCCATTCTATGATCTACTAGGAGTTGTAAGTTGAAGTGGAATGTTTTCCTACAGTTAGGAACTTGTGATGGCACCATCTCAGTAAGTTCAGCAAGTGCTGATGGAGCATTTTAAGGCCCTGTGATTGCATGCAAATGCCTTAATGTCTAGATTATCGATGCTTTCACAAAACCAACCCATAATTTTTTGGGAAGGGTTCTAGGCATGTTAAGGGCATTCTGATTTGTGGCAAGCGGTGAAGTGGCAAAACCTTTGTAGCCTTGGAGTTTTAAGTTCTTTGTCAATTTCAGGGCTGTGTAGTTGAGATAGTCAAATTGATTTTTACCTCATCATTCGGCTATAATTATTAGTCTGGTACAATTATAGAGGTTGGCTAGAATCCAAATTTCAAATTCCACCAAGTAGAGACTTACTTAAGATTTCCACCTTATAAACAATCTTATTAAGTTGTAAACTCATAGCCCAGTGCCACAACTGCCAGCTTCCCAAACAGTAGAAAAGGTAAACAGAGGGGGCTTAATCAAATAAATAATCTATACGCCCACCAGTTCTTGTCTGTGCTTGTGCAGGTCATCTAAAGATCGACCCCATGACTCAACATTCTCTTGTAAGGAGGGTTCCAGCTGACACAGACCACTGGTTGACAGGGACTGGACAATCTTCTGCTCAGCTTTACCCACAGCTGAAAAAGCATGTATGTACACTGGGTATTTTTTTCACAGATAAACAACTGAAATAAAAAACATTATAACAAAAAATCAGACCCATCATATGTAAATCGGGGCACTGCAGATGTTATGATGCAGATAACCAAAATCTTCAGAAAGATTAAGTTCCCTGTTAAGTATTTAGCTGCTCACATTTATACTTATACATGTTGTAATAAAAATGTGTTTAAGTTTCTCATTTTTTTTTGTCATATATATATGTAACTTTTATATATCTTGAATTTGTTCTACAAATACCAATATTTAACATAACTTGTTTTTTAAAACATGTCAGTAATATATAATTAACTTTATCATAATGTTATTAACTTTTTATAAGTTTGTTAACATTCAATAAAGGCAATGACATGATTTTCTCTGAAACAAACATACCATTGTTAGCTTCAATACACCTTTTGCCATCTTTATATAACTTTTTGGTGGATTCGTCTAATCTAAAATAAACAAATGGAAGCATTTACATTGATATACCACAGACTGAGTGGCTGAAAATTTTCATCAATGTATATTTTATCATCTCTGAATAGATGGTGAACACTTACATCAACTAAAAAAATATAGAAATTCTTATTTTGTATAAAATACCTATTTTGGTAATTTTCAATTTTTGTGAAAGTTTTAAACATCTACATTATTTCTTACTGACACAAAATATATGTTAAAGGTTGTGAATAAATTATAATTTTCAAGACAAAAAGAACAAGTGTGAACAAGATGCATTGCTGCAGTTTAGTGTAAAACATGCTGTGACATCTGGACAAATTCTAATAACAGGCTCACAATTAATTTGACAAATCAACTATCACAAAACCAACATTGACATTCTTAAAAAAATCACAGAATAAAAAAGCAGGTATGTTATAAAGTACCAAAAGAAAGGAAACTAAAAGCAAAATGATGTTCACCCATAAACATATAAACCTGAATATTTTATTCTAAGCACTACGGCAACAGGCAAGCATGTAATAATAAGACATCAATCTGAACGGTACAAATGATGCTTAAATCAAAGAAGTTTTCTTTAACATTAGTGCTGAAAATGTTTTAAAGTTTTAAACATTTAACAATAAAGCCAGCAAAAATGATAACTTACTCATCAAGTTTTTTCAATTCTCTTTCAATTTCTCTTTCACTCTGCTTAGAAACAACATTTTTCTTTCCAGATGCACTATGTCTGCTAAAAAGACTCCTATAAGAGAAAAGACATTTATTTTTGAAAAATAAAACCAATTAGACCCCAACATCTTTTCTGCAAAAATATTAGCAAAACACAACAACAAAAACAACATTAAAGCAACATTTAAATGAATTATTAAAAAAAAAAATAATAATAATATACCGATAATGATTTGTTGAAAGACTGCACTTTATTACAATCATCGAAATTAACACATGTCCAACTGCAAGTGGCGGCTAAATTTAAGAGCAGAATTTTATCAAGTTTGTCACCCGACAGGAAGCATTTCTTTATGGGGTTTTCTAGTCCAAGTATTTTCAGTAATTCTTCTGTCTAAAAATAAAAGCTATACACACCACTTTTGCATCATTCAGTGACATCAGTTGTTATATTGAGGTTATCATGACAATAGCAACTTTATGTAATTGTATTTCTTTAGCAAAATAAACCCAGGCAATTTGAAAGGATACCCTAAACAAATATACAGAAAATTTGGTTGTTATCTTCAGGCATGTAAAACCTGTTTTGGGTCAGAGAATCTTCAAATGTTACTTGTCAGAATGGCATGTAATTATAACCATGCTTTCTCATTTACAAGACTATTCGCTTATAAGATGGGCCCCCTACTTCAACTGGGAAGTTGAGTCGAAAAATAATGTGGATCGTCGACCAGTCATGTTGTCTCAACCAAAGGGTTAATTGGTAAACAGTGACTGTAATTTTCACATGTTGCGGAATGTTTATAGTCTCAGCTGAACAAACATCCTATGGTGGCATGAAATTAATTTCTTTGATCTACAACACCAAGTCTGGCATGACAGTACATGATATATCCTTGTGTACCTAGGCCAATCAATATTTTTAAGGGGAAATGTAATCGACAGCTGCTTATAAAAACACATCGCTCACACCATCACTTTTAAACTGCACCAATCAATATCACCTTGACATCAGCCTATCTCAGAGTCAGTCAACTTGACCTGTATAATGAGGCAAGGCTACACAGAAACACCAAGTAAGTTACAGCTTCAGTGTTTACTTACAGATAATAAGGCATGTTTCATGCAGAACAAATGGAAATGTATGTGAAACAGTTAATCGTTGACTGACAGACTTCAAGGGCTAATTAAGGTAATTTATCTGCGGTCCATATTGACGGCATGTCGGGTAGGGATGTTATGATATACCGTACGACGGTATACTGTGGTTCTATATTCACGGTTTGGTTCACGGTTCACTTCTCAAGAAATACAACCACTTACTAGCTGACTGTGTTGACACTTCATATCATTATTATACTTTATCTTGTTTTTTTTAAATAGTCTACCAAACTGTTGTATTTTTATTTGTGAGGAGCATTCAGAATTTACAATAAAGATGAGAAAAAAATATCTTAGAAAATATTATATTACTTTCAGACTTAACATTTTTAAATTTTAGGTTATTCTAATAGTTAAAACATTTAATATTTTATATCATACATTCTGATTTTAGACTTACAAACTTACAAGTCCTTAGTTTCGGTAAGTAGCTATGCTAACATATTGCTTAATATGTCATGGTGTAATAGTGTACCTATATCATAAGCAAAAAAGTATCATCAGTACCAAAATATTACGTATCGCGATATGTAGTGTATCGTGAGGGTAGCGTATCGTTACACCCCTAATGTTGGGTCATCGCCTCAAAACAACATAAAAACTTTTTGCCTGGTCTAATAAGTGAGAAAATATGGCAGATGTTAGTTTCGAAGTCTGTAAAGGAAGAAGAAATTTCTCTGAAAAATAAAACCAACAGTACTAGACTCATACAAATTCCTACAGGATATAATATTTGACAGAAAAATTATTAGCAAACAAACATTAAAACACCATTAAAGTGCAAATGTTACTGAAAATTAAAAAAAAAACATTAATGTTTTGTTGAAAGATTGCACTTCATCATTACAGACTGCGCATCTGAAAAATTACACCAGATGTTCTCATTACATACAAATATGGTTGTCAATCAAACTAATTTACTTTGTCTTCAAAATATCTCATTATGCCACAGACCAGGCTGAATCAGCAGATGTACATTTTGGGAAAAAAAGTGATGGCCATTATTTTTTCCATTTATCTGAAAAAAGAGCCACTTCCTTACTTAAAAATTAAAACCTTTTGGACAAGATTTTATGATAATAGACTAGATTTTTGTTCTTCTAATCTACTAGTAGAATACTAACTCCAAACTATTTTCAATACAACCTTTTAACTGTTTTCCTGTGTTTAAAATGTTTCTGTCCGTCTTGTGAGTAGTGTCTAAGCCTAAAATGTTCATAATGATTTTGTTACCAATTTTTTAATTTTATATAGAAAATAATCGCAGGATCTTTGAACATAAATGACTGATGCGAAAAACGAAATTTGACAAAGATAAAACAATATGTTTTGCTGAATTTCTATGTAAAACAATTTTGGTACTTACCAACTCATTATAAGTTTCAAATAGTTGGCTTTTCTTCCATCACATTTTGGTTACTTTCAGTTTAGTGATGGTTGTTTTGATTCAAGCATTATTGTATGTTAAACAGAATACTAAGAATCATCACACTATATTTTTCGGATGTGGTAATATGAAAATTGTTGTATGTAATCTAAATATTTAACTAGAGCAAAGTGAAATAAAGCGTAATTGTATGTATTAAAGCGACTTAGTTATGTTGGTTATTTTATAATATGCTTGATCTAATTATTATGCACTGATAAATCGAGCGTTTTATTCACTGGGAATACTCGGACACTATCGCTAGAATTTGTCCAAGATGATAAGAAACAACCAGCCTCTGCAACCTAAAAAAATCATAAAAATGGTGTTATGTAATGCGTTAATTCAGGTAATTACATTTGTAGTTTAGTTAAACTGGGTAAAATTCAGTCTAATGCATTTATTTTAATCTTCGCTACAGTCGGGGAAAATAACTTTGCAGAATCCATGGCATATGCTGTCTAGTGACTACAATCAACTTGTCATTAATAAGCCAGCATTCTGGTATTCTAGTTCACCATAGCAATTTCAAATGACGTGCACGCTCTGTTAATGAATGTATATAAGAAAATATGCTGACACCAGATATAGACACCACAAGCAATCAAATACTTACATAAACTAAGCACAGTGTATTAAACAGCAAAACAGTGTTTAAACTTAAATGACCAATAGCATTGGCAGGGCTGTGCTGTCATTGATTCTATTTTTTGCATATTGATATATCGAGACAGACAGTTATTGACGATATATCAAAATGTCCAGACAAATTCAATTTTAAATTAAAAAAGATATTTGCTAAAACTTCTGCTTGTTTGGTATATTTTATAGTTCCAGATAGTAAAATATATGAGATGATGTTCAGTTTTCTTATAATCCATTCTATTTCTTGAAAGGTGGTATCCGACAGTTTACATACAGCAAATGCATGTAACAATATTTTTCCGCGGTTTCAAGGAATTATGCATAATATCTGCATAAACCTATACTTTAGCCAGAGTAAAGACGATTTTGAACACTACCTATATATGTGAGACAGTACACTTTGCGAAAAAATAAATCTAAATGTTCATTCTTTTTAAATCTATAAATAAGCATGAAAGTGATCTGTGCTGAAAATAGATATAGATAGTGTGGATTACTTAGATGACTACTGTACTTGCTCACTTATAAGACGAGGATTTTTCCTTTAAATTTCATGTTCAAAGTGTGGGGCTCATCTTATAGGTGGGGTCTAGCGACCTGGCAAAAAGTTTTCACATTGTTTTAGGGAGAAAACATACCACATAAACTTGTAAGCAGTTATGCAATGACCCGACGTGCCGTCATTATTGACCGCCGATAACTTACCTTTATTGAACTTTGAATTCTGTCGGTCAACTATTAACTGTCTCACATACATTTCCCTTTGTTTTGCATGAAACAGCTGATTATCCATCAGTAAACACTGAGACAAACTTTCAGCTTCAGTCTGCTAAATAATCCAAGCTGTAATTTACTTGGCGTTTCTGTGTAGACTTTCCTCATTACACAGGTCAAGTGACTGACTCTGAGATAAGCTGTTGTCAAGGTGATATTGATCGGAGCAGTTTGACAGTGAGGGTGTGAACGATGTGTTTTTATAACAACCAGAAAGAAAATATGTTATTGCATACAGATACAGACCGCTTATTGAAAAGGCAAGTTTTTGGTTGATAGAACAATGTTTAGCTTGTCTCTATGTCATTATTTTCGTAACTTCAGTTTCTAAAACATTTACAATCATCAGAATTATTTTATACATGCGAGAAATTTCTGATTGGTGGCCTACAACTAGCTACAACTGAGCACAGTTTAATATGCTATTTTGTTCAAAGTTTTATACATATAAGACAGCGCTGCAATGATGTTCATTTATTCTTCTGTTGTCCCACCAAAAGAATTGATATTTGATAGGGTGTCATGGTAATCAATCAGCAGAAAAATGTCAACAATGCATCGATATCCTTTCTCATATCCTTGTTCACTTCCCTTCGTCGTGCCATTGCAGTTCACTTTGTGTCGACCTACACAGCACTTGTTGTTTAGAAGTGAAACATTTAACTTTTTCTAATGGTGTGTTGAAGACATAAAATTCAAGACGATAAACTTGTAAAATGGTTTTAAATAACAGTCAATGTTACATTAGGAACACATTTCAGTTATAAACAAAGTAAATAACATTGTGTGATGTAGTAAGTTACTGTGAGCTGTGTTGGCTGTTTCAACACACTTCTCATACTGGTGAACAGAACGACACATGGACCAGCTGTCACATCTCATGATCTGTCACATTTAGCCCATGAAACCTATCTTCATAATTTCAGCTAAAATTTAGCAAACATGAATCATTGTAACTAAAGTATTTCTACAAAATCAAAAAAAAAAAATCTTAGAGATATGTTTCAAACTTGTAAGTGATATTAGTCATGACGTAAGAGCACCTGTGCAGCAACCACATATTAAACATAAGTGCTGTCCGATTATGTCAATCCATAAGGTTAGAATGATTCAGTATGCTGCATATGTTGTTGATATTGCTTGACTTAATACACATTTGTTTTGTTGTTGTTTCTAGTCCATAATATATGTTAATAAATAAGTGATTCATGTTGGTCCTGTTATTTTTTATGAGGGCAGTCGTATTGGGCCAAGGCCGAAGGCTGAGGGCCAATACAACAGACATGAGGATAATAACAGGGCCAATATTAAATCACTTATTTATTGACAATTCTATTAAATACCTACATGTACTTATAACATTTCACAATACTTAGTTTTTGCATTAATACAAGTCAGAAAATGATTGTATTTTTTTTAAATCTACATGTAAAATACATTGTAACACCTTCGGTTAAACACTACCTTTTTGCCTTGAATGATTGAAAACTGAGAATATTTTGTTCAATAAATTTATGCAACCTTTCGGCGTCTAATATAGACCGTGTTAAAACAAAATGACTGCCATTTCCCAGAGCTTCTTGCTGAAATCTATATCATTTTTTGGTCCTGCCTTATAAGCCAATCAAATCATTTCAAATGTGGGCTTTATATCAATATCACTTTTTGGCTGTGGCAGAAAAAGTGATATTGATATTGGCACTGTGTTAAAGCAGGCCATGATGTTATTGAACATGGCAGGCACGTTTTGGGGGGACTAATAACGTTAAGTTATTTTATAATATTGCATCCAAAGATGTAGTTACAAAAAATAATATATACTTCTCCAACAATAACCTTCACATTGATTTTATCCAAATGTGCTTATTTAAATAAAGATTGCATAGTATGTATTTGTATTTTGGGTTTTACGACACACCGACACTTGATAGGTCATACAGCGCCAAATATGTTAAAGTCAAACTACAATAGAATATAATCAGGTTAAAACTAAAATACATGAGTAGAAATAAAAATCTATCTGGTTAAAAATGTGAATAATAAGTGAAAACAGGTAAAGATTGCATAGATTCCTTGTTAAATTGACATGAGCAGCTCAAAAGAAAAAGCATGCAATCATAATGTATATGTCACGGTGTTATCATTAAAATTCACCCTTAACAAACACAAAAATAAATACAAATATGGGACTGGAACTTCCTAATTTGTTCCTCCATATTGGGGGCAACTGTGTCCCAGTATTAATCAGCAACTTCTATCTCAACAGTCCCTCGCAAGTCCAGGTCCTTGCAAGAGCTTCCATTGTAAGCTTTTCAGACTAGTAAGCAAGCTGGGTGTAGTGACTATTGCCTATTATTGTGCTAGAACAATAGAAAAGAAAAATCTTCAATAATCAGTATTAAATTAATGTAATATTTAATTATTGTAAAGATTTTTTGATTGGCGAATTTTTTAATGTTTAACTAGATAAGCTTGCTTTATTTAATTTGCTGTTTAGAAGTCTGTAGAATTCTCAAGAACTGTGGCAAGAAAAACTTGTTCACCATGATTGGTTAATAAAAAGCTATTGTTTTCTTGAATGATTTGATAATCCTGACATTAAAGGTACGCTATGTGATTTTTGCTTTTAGATTCATTGACCAGTGAGCTGCATCATGGAGCTGAGTAGTGGCTGCCTGCTGGGTTTAAGCAGTGGTGAGATTCTGAATGTGGTGGACCTACATGCCAGTCACAAGTGTGAGTCTGAGTCAGCCACACACTCCAGTGATGATGACACACACATGCTGTTATCAACAACAGAAGACGTTCCTACTAGTGGCACAAGCTGTATAACCTCAAGCATGGACTTTGAATTTCCAAACAATGATCTCGGAACTAGCGAGTTCACAATGGAGCATTCATCTATGTTTGATATTCCAGAGTCAGTGATTGAAGAAAATGAGAAAGTAGAACTTTTTAAGGATTCTGGAATATTTGATGAGAATACTACAAAGAACAGCAGTGAAGTAGAAAGTTTAATAAGTACAAATACAAAAAAGTTGAATTTGTATAAAGAATTGGGATTGAAGTTGCAGGTTATTCCATTAAACAATCTACAGTTTGTATCGACAGTTCAGACAAATGAAGGAGTTCATATTCTAGCTGTTCCTGCAGGATCAACATACAGGGACTGTGGTTTAGGTAGCACGTTAGTCAGTAACATTATCCTGCAACAAGAAACAGAATGCAAAACATCAGGCAATAATGAAAGTCATGGCGTCGAAGTAGTTAATATCACAACAAGCAAAATTTCACAACAGTCCGCATCTAACATGAGCCCTAAAATTGAAATCATTAATATCATTCCAAAATCAGACATAATTCCTTCATTAACAAATATGGAAAAACTGGCATCTTTAGGACAAAACATGAAGAGTACAATCATGGCAACAATTAAAACGAAAGAAACAGGCTTAGAAGAAGAAAAGAATATACAGTTATCACAGCAATTGGCTCAAATGAAACATAAAAATAAAACTGTTTCAGTCAAGTATCCGGCTGAAAAGAGTCTGTTGAAAAATTCAAAAGGAAATGAAGCTGTCTCACTTGCTGAAACAGCAGTAAATCCAATGCATGTAGCGAAGAAAATGGTTTCCTTACTAAAGTCTCACAGACCAAATAGAATAACATTGTGTAAATCTGACAACCAGGTAGTAGCTTTACCTAAGACAAAATTTTCCAATCATTCATACCCAATACAAAAGAATGTTATTGTTGATTTTCAGGAAATGCTTCCAAAGAAAACTGAAAGCAGGATGGTCTCTTTACTAAATGGGTCTTTTTCCAAACAAGTTCTAAGTTTAAAAGAATCCTGTCACAGCGTGATAGATAGAAAGCAGATGAAATTAATTGTTCGTGTGAAATCGAACAAGAAACAAGTGCAAAAAAAAGGTTTTGTTAAGTCATTTAGATATTTGTCTAATATCAAAGGTGTGAAAGACACAGACTTGTGTCCAGCTTCATGTACAAAGGTTAACAAAAGGGCTTTGAAAATAAAATCATTAGTAACAACAAATGACTTAAGAAAAAGAAGTTATGGACAAGACAATGAAAAAGGGTCCTCTGAAGATGCAAGAAACAATATAAGAAACAATTTGATGGAAACTAAGGAGTTTGATCCCCAGAAACCTGTAACAGTTATGTCCAAACACAAGTGTGAATTATGTCAGGCTGTATTTTTAAGGAAGGGCAACTACATAAACCACATGGAAATACACAATCACATTTCAAAAGATCATTTTCTTATCCAAGAGAACATAGCATCACAAGGTGCAATTTCACAACCTAACATTTCGAGCACTGCAACTGTAAGCAACATCATTAAGCAGCCGTCTATTCTTGTTGTACCACCAAGACCCACCACCGTTATGACGCATTACCCATCACCAACCACAAAACAGTTGCATTGTGTTACTTCTGCACATGACACGTTGCACCAAACCAAAAGATTTGTTGGTAATATTGTGCAGGGAAATATGCCAACAATGCTTCATAAAACTGACACACCTCAGTTACTTCTGAATCAAGCACAAAAACATGGTCTATTGAAAAGTACCAGCAACATTTCTAGTGAGACCAAAAGTGGCTTTTGTCAGATAACGGACCAACCCCTAGATTTACCTGGACATAAGGCAGTTGTGAAATTAGATATTGAAAGTACCTTTCTATCTGATCATGTCCAAGTTCAAACATCGATGTCAAACATGATCACTGGAAAACCTATAAAAGATGCAGATGATACAAACAAGATTAATGTAGATCTACCTCATGATATAATATCTGAACCTTGCATAGACACCCATGACCAAGTCATCCATTCAAGTGACGGAATAAAAAGTAATGCTGACTCAATTACTGAAGAGCATAACAGTAATGTTACTATGACAACTGTAGAGAACTCGAAATCATCAGGCATAGCATGTCCAGGGCAGAGTTCATCACAGTGGAGGTGTGAGTTGTGTCTGATGACCTTCGTGAATGAGGGAAACCTGACACGCCATCGACTCAATCATGCTGCCACAGCCAAGGTAAGCCATTGATATAAGTCATTCACAGATTTCACTCCTCACTGACCAAAATCCTCATGCTGTTTGAGAACTGCCATAAGAAAACCCTCCTGTCAATTTTCTGTTGTTAAAGCATAAAGAATGTTGTGCCCTATGGGCAACTTATTGTTTATAAGGCACATAAGTGCTATAAGCGTAGGAAAAATTCTGGCAGGGCTTCCAAAATATCAGGAGGGTTTTGGTCCAGAAGGTTATTTTGCTTGAAGCCTTTTGGCATGCAATTTCTATTTTGTCAACTGCCTAGAATTGTTAAATGGAGGAGGCATTATATAATACTGTGTTAATGTCTGCTTTTAATTTTTGCTACACTTACATCTTAAGAGAAATGGTATGTTAATGCTACTGCTGACTTGGCAGTATACTGTTGCAATAAAATTGTTTAAGGTATTAGATGTGTAATCAATCTCATGAATATTCGTGTAATGTTGACATTTAGTGTTTTATGATCAGTTATGTCAACACTTGGCCTTCTGAGAATTAAATCACCTGATTTTAGTTTTCCAATTCTATCCATTGAAATTGCGTCAATTTCCTCACTCCAAAATGGCGACAAGGAGTCAGGGTCAGCGAGGAAGTTTTGCACAGAAAGCAAAATTAAAGCATAGAAAGAAAGAAATGTGTTTTTCACATGTTTTTAGAGTATTTTTATGAAGAAAATTATACTCTAATAAAAAAGTAGCAAAAACAAATGACATTACTGTGTTTTCTTTATTTTTTATTCATGCAAATTTGACTTGTAAATGTCAGATTTGAGGACGTTGACCTAGTACATAAAAATTCGCAAAGCTTAAGTTAGCTAAGGTGAAAAATTTTTAAAATTTGGAAAATTATCCAGAATGTAATGCTGAATAATGTGATATATCTTTTGTCAGGATTCAATTTAGTCACTATTACTAATCTAAAACCTTAATGTTTTATACAGAAATAAGAAGAAAAAGCAATAATGAATGTATGCAGTTTTGATTATTATTAAGCAGCATCTATTTTTCCATTTTGCTTTCTCTTCTTTCCTGCAGATCATGATTACAATACATTGTATCCTCTAACTTCCACATTAATTTTCATAGCCATACCTTCTCCCCTCTTTGTTTGCACTATCAGGAACTTCATAAAAGTTATATGAAATACTTTTTTTTTGTTTGTTCTTGCTATTATTTTTTTTAGGGCGTGGCAAGATTCAAGTGTGAGATGTGTTCCAAATCATTTTTACAGAAGTGTGACCTACGTCGCCATGCCATTTTGCATTCTGAACAGTTCCCATTTACCTGTAGAATTTGTGGGAAAGGTTAGTTCTGCTCTAAAATATATTTTAATTACCCATTTAAAAGAAAACTGGATATTTTACTAAAACATGTTTAAGCTTAAAGAAAGATTTATAGAAAGTATACATATTTTTAGGGCTAAGAGGTAGAGTTGCACACTTGTTACTTCTCTGACTGCTGGCCTCTGCCCGTGTGGGTATGAATCCTGGTCCATATGAAGGACTTAATGTGGAAAGGTCGACCAGCTGACCTGCCATGAGCCAGTGTCTCTACTCAGACAATTGCCTAGGGTCATCCTTCACCAAAAATATGCTGCTGTTATGACCAAATTGTGTTGCTGCGAAGTACGGTATTTATCAAAACAACAAAAAACAAATACTTTATGATATATGTTAAGTACATTTTATGCAATCAGAAGTTAAAAATAAGCTTAAATGTTACATATGAGATCTCTGGTCATGATCTATGCTATTTGCTGCTTAAGTCATTATAATTTATTGTTTTCACATTGAGTTATTAGCTGATAACAAACTATTCAGTATAGATTACTCCACCAATAATTTGCTGGGAGTTGCCAATATGACCATAATTGTGTCGCGTGTTATGTAAAAAAAACAACAGCAAAAACACATGTATTTATCATTATAGGAGTTGAATGTAATAAAGGTTTGTGATGTTTTAATGAAGTTAACACATTTAGTGCAGATTTGCAATATTTATCAAATTCTTAATACATTTTGTGCATTTTCTTATACATTCATTTTTATCGCTTCCCAAAAGTAAATAGCATTTTTCAACATATGCTGGTAAAACATTCATTTGTAGGATTTATCCGTCGCAGTGACCTGAAGACTCATGAAAGGTTCCACAGTGGAGAGAGGGCTTACCAATGTGACAGGTGCTCCAAGGCTTACTACCAGTCAGGTACTGAATTCACAGCATCCAAGCCCATAATTAGAAAACACTTTGAGACTGAAACGGTTCCCAAGCATTTGATTGGTCAGACTGTGCAGTGACCATACACCCTGCATGTTGCATTTCATTGAGGGACAGCAGTTGCCTTGACCAAAGGACATCTTTGGTTGCTGTGCATTAGTTGCAAGTTTACCATAGATGCAACCCTAAAGTTTAAAGGCTGTAGGGAGTATATGTAGAAATGTAACTCAGATTTATTTTTACTTTTACAGTAACCAGAAAAATTAACATGCCACGTCTTTGTCTTAATGAGAAACATGGCTACCATATGTTAGTTGCCAAACACTTACCATGGAAACTCTGTAGGTTTTATGATAAATTCAACAACACATCTTTGATGAAAAAAATAGACTGTATGAATGTCTTATTGCAGCTCTAGTCACATCTAAATGCTGCGCACCACCCACATATCAGAGTAACTAACCCAAGTAATAATAACAATTATTGTCACATCATAGAACAGCTGTCAGGTATAATTAACTGAATGTTATTTTTATGCAGTGCTATAGAATTACAATCGCCTTAGGCAAGGTTGGAAAAAAATTCTTTTAGATGTCTAGTCCCGGACTAGTAACCTGGAAAAATATGAGTTGTACGTAAGTTTTCATTGAACTAACACCACAACACAGTTGTCATATCTACAACCAACAAACAACGGATAACAAGTTGTTTCTTTTATTTTTTGTCTAGAAGAGTTTATGTACCGGGATTGGCTGCTTTTGGACAGATGCGTGCATTGTATGTGTACCACCTTTATGTGATGTTGATAAATGCTTTGGCGTGGAACTGAATTCAATAATTAGAACTTATTAGAAACCGCTGGTTTTTTGTTACTTTTCCGACTGCCAAATTATGACTTGTCTGGGACTAATTTTAAAGACCAATGACCAGTAGCCTGAAACTGCATTTTGACTTGTCCAGGACATTGGGCTGCTGTATTTTTCCAGCCTTGCCTTAGGGCAACTAAGACCTATGCATTACGACTAGAAATCACAACTTCAGGTGCAGTAGTTTTATATCACCATTAAATCATAATATGCAGTTCAACTTCCCTAACAATTGTGACTAGTTTAATATGACTGCAGAAATTGTGCTAAGTCCATATAATTGCTTTGCTTTTTGTCAAAAGCAGTTATAGAATCTGTGGCTGTCATGGAAAATGTGATCATGTAAGCGTGATTATTTTTTGTCTGTCATCTTTGACAAATTGACCATTTGATAAACACAACCTTTAAATAGTTTTTATATACAAGCCATCTAAATACATGAACTTTAAGGAATAGTTTGTAGCTAAAAAAAAAATACAACAAATCAATAAAATAACTGTTGATCCTTACCTCACAATATTTTTAGATTTTGACCATTTATACTTATTGGCAAATCATAATTATTATTTACCATTATGTATATACATACTTGACACAGTTTGCCTTGCGTGCAGTTTTGAATACTTTTTGACCAAAAAGGTTAAAGTGGCTTGGACACAGTTTGTCATGTATGCAGTTTTGAAATCCTTTGACCCAAAAGGTTAAAATGGCTTGAACACAGTTTGTCTTGTATGTATTTTTGAAAGCTCTGGGCCAATATGTTAGTGACTTGAACAGTTTGTCTTCATTGCTGTTTTGATAGCTTTGGCCAAAAAAGTTAGTGACTTGATCACTATTATGTATGCAGTTTTGACAACTTAGGCCCGAAAAAAAACAAAAAAAACCCACTGTGACCAGACTGCTTTAATCATAAAATGAAGACAGTTGATTCAGGTTTTATGATCTGTTGTATTCAGGTGATCTGTATCGCCACAAGAAGACATCCCACGGTGATTGTGGAGACTTTGCCTGCCCTCACTGTGGAAAGACATACAAGTCTCACAAGGCGCTACTGATGCATACAGCCAATAAACATCCTTCATCTATACCCGGTTCAGGTGGCAACACAGTGTAGTAGTGTTTGTTGGTTCCACTCTGGAGAGCTGTGCCCTAATTAAATAAGTATGGGGACAATAGTACAGCCGGCAGTAACAGGAAATCATAGCGGTTTGGCGAGATCTTTGTTGCAAATCGCCACATGCAAATGAAATACCAAAAAATGGTTATCAAAGGAAATATATCAAAACAATCAGACCAATCAAATGTGTCAGATTGATCTCAGACCCAAACTCGAGAGTTTTATTAACTTGGACGTTTTTGACATTTTGAATCTGGCATTGAGTATTTGTACTGAATCTTTTAACATAGTTAAGTTTATTTTCAATAAAACTCTCAGACTAGAAACTTAAAGGGTATAAAGGCAGTTTCTATTTACAATATTGACTTTTAAAAGATTAAGATGCCAGTAACTTTTATACTTTGTATTTGTTGTTTTGTCAAAATTTCTAGTACCTTCTTTTACTTGCAACATTGTTTTGCTCCTGAAGGGTGGTATATAAGGCGCATCATCATTCTATCCATTTTATTTTTAGGTCTTGGCTGCAACTACCTTATAGTACTTTTATATAATTTTACCATCAAACAAACACACACTTGAACTGTTAAATGCATGACAGTAGATTTTTTACAGCTTTGTTAATGATGCAAAGTTCTATTAGACTTTAAGTATTGATCAATAGAAAGGCTACAAATAGTATTATTAGATATAAAATGAACCTGCATTTGCAGAATTCTTCACATTAATGAACTTCTTTTGACCCATTATTTGCATCAACAGAACAAACAAATCAAATGATTTACTGTCATATTTTTAATTTCCAAACTAACTGTCATCACAAATAAGAAAAGTATTGAAAACATGCTTTTTCTCTATTTGTCAGAGCTATAAGATGTAAACAAATGACAATGCACCAAAGAATCATGTCCTCTGATTGGTCAGGTCCAAGGGAACATTTTTTGAGGGACTAAGCTGTTGATTGATCTGTCTCATGTTAATGTTTGCAATTTTCCTATTTACATCTTGTCGAAGTGTCATTTGTCTCAGATAACTGGTTTCATTTGCAAAATAATTTTTATCCGCTGTAACATGTAGCAAAAAGTGCATTTGCTTTCTGTTCATAGTAATTTTGAGAATTGTAGGTTATCCATTTCCCTAATATCTAATCTTGTGCACAACTTCAAATTTTTAATTCACGAGATTTAATAAATACATGCATACTGATAAATTTGTTGTGAATTTTTGTCATCGATAATCGTTTTTTTTGTCTTGAGTCTAAATATTAATATGTGCAATAATGTGTGCAATACCAGTAGTTGATGATATCAATTTTTCTTTGTTGTGCTAATTAATACTCCCAGGCCCATCCATAATTTATTAACATGTCAATAATGAATCGGTCAAATAATAATGACTAGCCATATGTGATACAAGTCATGCCAATTTTGTGGGATGGAATAATTTCTTCGCTAGAACACTTGCTAAACTTTGTTGCATTGTGTGACTTCCAGCATTGTTTTAGTTATGAATGTTGTTTTTTGTTAACATATATTTATACTATTTAATTCTAAGACTGTTTATATAATCATTGTGTTTACACTATGGTATAATAATAAACTAAGATACAGATCACAAATATTGTTCTCCACTCGAATGTATTTCTTTCCACTTCCTTATTAATTTATTTATGGCTTTCTAACTTGAAATTAATTTTGTAATTTCAAATTACATCTGATCTGTGTAGTAAAAGCTAAATGTTCTGCTAATAGCCTTTCCTATTTATCAGATAGATTTGTCAATATTTAAAATACATTTAAATGGTAAAGAAATACGCACAAAGGCTATATTTGGGCTAATGTTTTTCCACAATTGTTGAGTCGTTATTGTAAGGTGTACAGGTTAAGTCATACAAAAAGGAGAAGACCATTGGTTTTGCAAGCGTTAATTCAATTTATAAACAACACTAATTTCTATTATAATAGATAGTTTCATATTGGAATTATTGTAAACATAATTTCTTCAAGTGAGTTTAATTCATTTTTTTTTCAACAAAAACAAAACAAGCTCTGAAATGATCCATTGGTACATAAACTCAAGAATCCAACACACCATGTCATTAATATATTATATTTAATAAAAATTAACAATTGCAACAGCTACACAAATTTACATCTACAACTTGTATATAATACAACTAAAGCAAGGCTGTAGTCTATGATCATTGAGGCCTTGCAAAATTGAACAATTACACTATGTCTTTCTACAGTGCATAACAATAAAATCATTTGAAAAGTGACATTTAAGCCCATATCCACCAGCCATTTTCAAGTCCAAGTCATAACTGGAATTCAAGTCTAATTTTCAAAACAACAAAAATGAGCTGTTCAAATGTTAGTGTCGGCTTAAAAAAAAAGCAAAATCAAAAGTTATGGTGTCATGCAAAATTTTAGCCAAGAAAATCTGTACATTTTGAAAGAATTGTCGATTCAAATTCAGGTTTTGAGCAAATCTTACTTAAGAATGGTTGGTGAAACGGGCCATGACCTAAAAATGATCGGCAAATGCAGGTCTTGGACATGGACAGATGCAGGCATGTGTAGATTCTGCCTATTAAAATGCTGTCCATACTGACCTTTCATAACCCTTATCAAGCTACCCATTTAATATGCAATACTTATTTGATAATTGTTTAAACTAAACATTGCTTAACGCAAAAGTTACAAGGTGAAAATAATGACTGTTTTTTGCATGTTGTTTTTTAAATACATTGCGGCAACCAATTACGGTCATTATAGCACTATCCAGATTTTTTGGTGGATTAAGATTCCAGACAAATGTCTGAGTAGAACAGCACACTGCAGGTCAGCTGGAAGACTTTCGTGGCACGGGACTCAGTGTGAGGCTAAGTGATCAGAGAAGTTACAAAAAAGGTGCAACCATACCACTATGCCACCTCCCAATATGATGACTTAATAGCAAATAATGTAAGTCAGCTTCCAAAGGTTAAGCATGATCAAATCATGGTCAGCAGATTAAGAGTTTAGAGGTCGTACTCAGTTTTAAAAACAAACATACAGTGTGTCAATCAGTTGGGCTTTAAATCTCTGGGATCAGTTGTAAAGACTTCGTGTGTCTATTAACCGATTTCAGTTTCATCTTTAGATTGTTAATTATTTATTATTTTTGTTTTATGGGCATCACAATGTTCCTTTGAAGTTTTAGAGAAAAAAAAACAGCTCAAAAAGTAAAAACAGGTGATGGCTTGCCCTTACACAGTTACTTACACTGCATTATTTTTATATTTAGTTGTACTTTTTGAAAGCCGACTTGTAACTCCTCAGCCCGTTACCACATGGATTCAATTCCTGAACGGGACAAGAACTTTCATGTGGGTAGAATTTCCATCTAAACTACAGTGGACGAATGTTGTTATCCAGACCTAAGTCTGGGGTTTTTCTCCACCAATCATTTGCAGGGTGCTGCCGAAAGGACCATAACTGAGTTGGAGATATGTAAAAAACAAAACAAGTAGCCTGCATCTTTGGTAAGGCTTTAATAAATAGCTTAAATCCAGGTAAGTCTACTCCCAAGACAACTTGCTACAGTCTCTAGCAATATGCATGGACACCCTTGCATCTTAATATAAGGAAATGGCTAAGAAATAGTACTGGGACATAAACTAACTGTTGCTTGATTAGGGTTCTGGGGTCATTTACCAATCAAGTTTCTGTCCATAATTACATGTTCAATTGTAAATAATATATAATGGTTTTGATTATTGAAAGTAAAAAATTTGACCTCATTTAAAACAATGAATATAATGATGGTTTCTTACAATAATCCTAATGATTATGTGTGAAACACTGGATAGACAATACATATATTAAAAGGATTACACATATACTTCTAATTCTGCATAGGATTTACCCTGTTATTTTTAAAAATGGATTTCTTCATTTTAAAACTTTTATTTCTTAATTATACATAGAGTCTTCAGTCTCCACAAATACATGTACAATAAAACGGGTGTAAAAGTGTGGTAATAAACATTGAATACATTCCCAATAAAATAGGTATATAATGTAAACATTAAGTTTATATACTGATCTACAACTAGACTAGAATATTATTATATTTGAAAATGTAGTTTGAAGTAATAATTTCATAAATAGCTACACTTACTTAAGTAATGCAATGGATCATAGAATAATTTTTACAACTGTTCCCTATTAAGATGATTAAACAATGACAACACATGAATAAGGAATGCCTCTTGTTGTACATGTAATGCAGGTTACAAAATAGATTTAACAGCTGTAGGTTAGTTAGATGTATTGTATTTGTACTCTGATACCTATTTCCTGAACAAACTATCAAATGCAGGTTTGATATTATGAATTTTTAAAACTGTGCTAACAATCTGGCAGCCAACATAGTGGATCAAGATCAGATAACTCCCTTTTTTGAAATGAAAGAAATACATATTAGTTATATCCCCTTTTTGTTACAGTCATAAGTGTACCAAAAAGTTTGAAAAGTTCTATTTTCATCTTTAGTAGCTATGTAACAAATGAAAGTCAAACATACAGCTTCAGTTGACGAAGAAATTGTTTTTTTAACATTCCCAAAAGGGAGGTAAGAAGGTGGAATCGAGGGAACTCCATGCAGGTACTGGTGAATCAGATTCAACACTTTTGCCTTATGTTGAATTAATTTGTGCTAAGCAGGTTTAATGTTATAAATGACCAAAAACACAGTACTGAACAATGCCTAACACCTAACGAAAAGGAGTCTGTTTTCATTTCACTATATTGATAGTATGACAGTATGGTTGTCAATAGTCAAACAAACATGAATTATGTCTGTAAAAGGGGTGAAACACAAAAATAATATCACAGGAAACATAGTTAGAACTATGTGCATAAAAATATAATATCAAATAAATAGTTGATAATTTTGAGTATTAAATACCATCTTCGGCTATACTGTACATGTTTCTCCTATGTTTGAGTATAGTTAGTGACAAAAACACTATTAATACAATTAAGAAACATGTACATTGTCAGATGATTGGTGACTCTTTTCAAACACATGAGACAGCTAATTATAATTTGTATAAAATATTTTATGACAGACTGCCATTGCACAGTATGGGATGAAATGAACTATTCAAATGACAAAGAACACTATGCCTATTTGACAAATATAGAGTTTAACCATTTACATGCTGGAAACACCAATTTACATAAACATGCCCCACTCAAAACTTGTGTCATTAATTTAGATAAATTTTAAATGACATAGAGCTAAAAGCAGTTGCAGTATTTTTTTGGTAGCTGAAATCCACACTTACAGCTTTAGTTGATAAAGAAAGTTCTTTTTAAGCTCTCAGAAAAATATTTTTTGGATCGCTTTTGGCCTTTATCAAACTGCATTGAAAAGTTAAAACTGTAACAGTAAGATTAAATACATGCAGAACCATGTGACTATATTTGACAAAATTTGAGTAAAACTCAATGTCTTCCATTTAAAAATTTTTTTTAAGTATTTATACACCTCTAAAAATGTGCATAAATGTATATGTTGAGGTAAAGACTTGACAAATAAAAATTTAAAACTGTGTTAAAACTTTACATGCATAATTTGCAGTGCAATAAATGACATCTAGTTTATTTGACTACTTTCTAAGGTCCACAGAATGTTAATGTGAAGTGTTTATTCTTAGAGACAATATTACATTAAGGTATGATGAGTTTATATTATGTACATATAAAAACAGAGAAAATAAAGTTAGCAATGTGCTTATTAGCATATTCATTTTCCTAAAAGCATGACATAGAAGACCAATGAATGGATTTTAAATGGGATTATCTTTATACATGCAGTACATATCATGGACTTTGTAATACTGTATTGAAGGTGGTATCCAACAGTTTGGACCAAGCAACCAAGCCCCACCCCCTTTGAACCAAGCAACCAAGCTCCAGCCCCTTGAACCAAACCACTAAGCCCCACCCTCCTTGAAAACTTTGTTAATTACTTTCATCCTAAACCTAAAAAGAACTGGTAAATTACTCCTTACTTTACGATTGACATCTAAAAGAGTGAAGCATAACACCCCTTCTGATACAACATGAGCCAAATTGCACAGTTAGCCATTTTTAAACCAACAAACTATGTGCCCACTTACTTTTTAGATTAATTGAGGTAGTGTTCAAAATCATCTTTACTTTGACTAAAGTATGAGATTATGCAGACATTATGCACCAATCCTCAAAATATTTATAAGACATTGTAAAATGTATGTGCTAGAGGACAACTGTTGGATACCATCTTCAATTGGAATAAAAACATTAAACTAGTTGGCTTAGCTGTTGATTAATTTTACTTTAAGTAAAACAGATTACTACTTCCTTGTAAACTTGGAGTTGAAGGCACAAAGGTGTTGAGTCAAAATGCCACCAGAAGTACTGACTGTCTATACAATGACTTTCTGTGCACAAGTTGAGAAACACGAGTACGAGGTGTCGGATGGTTACCCGTGCTAGCAAGAAGTGTGTGCAACATTCTGTGCAGAACAAGAACAACAAATCCTGCTAGCCTGCTTCTTGAGAGAAGTTAAATACTTGAAAGTATATGTGTTATTTTCAACATCTTGTAGAACAAGAACAATGAATCCTTACAGCCATGTCATTTGCATTACAAATGAAACATTTCCTGTTCATCACTCTGAATTTATTGTTTGCACAAACAGCTAATATTTATATTTGTGTACCTTGTACTTCAGATCCAGTAAACCAAGATGACCTTCTTCTAGGCTGATTTGGTTTTACCATTGTAAAATTATACTTTTTTCATCCACCAGCCTGTTTTGGTTAATATTGTAAAATCAAGATATATATATATGTCATAATAAACACAGCTCTGAATCATTTGATACAAGTTTTTTTTGTTTCAAATCAATAACGAAAGAAAAAACGACAAGATTTGTTATCTTGTAAATACCAGCATATGTCAGAGTATGCAGATTTAAAGTAACGGTAAGGTTTATAATTAGACTTCATTAGCTTAATCTGCAAGGTCTAAGTAATTTGCTATACAAAATACAGCAGCAGAATAATGGCATTTTGAATAAGTTAAAATAGTTTTTTATGATTATAAAATACAATTTGACAAAATAACAAAAAATATTACAAAACTCACAACTATTAACATGTGAATGATTCACAGTAAAAGAACGGTCACTTTCGTCAAAATTTCAAATTAATAAATTGAACGATTTTTCTAGATTGCATAAATTTCAGTAAATGAAAGAATGGACAATACATAACAGATCATAAAACAAAGAATCATTATGTTTTCTAACAATGCCATAACAATAGTGGTCAAAATACAATCCAGGCTCCTTCACAAACAGATAAAGCATTCAACACACTGTCATAAACGTTACTGGCATATGACAGTAGTGATTGAAGTAATTGCACAGAAAGTTTCCTTTTGTCTGATTTATTAATCCCTAAGCTTACTACATTTGATAATAATCAATACTAAATCTTATTTATTTTCTTACATCCACATCAAAAAGTGCCTGAGACTAAGCAATAGTGTAGATCATGATCAGACAGCACCCAGCAAGGAGGTGAGTGACCTGGATCTATACTATTTGTAACAACCATATCAGTACATGCTCTCCATGCTAGGAGTTGAGCACTTTTCGCAATGATTCAGTTCCATTATTCTCAATACATAAATAAAGGTGATATAAAGGGCTCTTTGTTTTGAAAAATTTAAAGTTAAAATACAATAATATTAAAAATCTTGAATAACAACAATTGACCTTTTGTTAAATCATTTCAATTCTTTTTCCAAGGCTTATATGTTTTAAGTTTAGTTCATTCTTTCAGAAAAATGAGTGTTTTGGCTTATTTCATGGTTTCGATGTTAATATCATTGTTGAATATTGGAACATCGTAATTATATTGCATTGGGCTGATCTATAAGTTTATAAAGTTTGATCAATTTTCAACTCTCATTACAAAAAGGAAATGCTGGATATAAGGGATATTTTACACTAAGCAAGAAGTGTTTTTCATTTAAAAATGCACTATATGCAAACTTAAGGTGCAAGATTAAAACAATTGTTTTAGTACAAAATCAGAATAAGAAAGGACGTACCTAAGAGCCAACTTTTTAAGTAAAATGTACCCTTTTATGAAGGAAATAATGGCCTAATCTGATTTCATTAACATGAAAATATTCAATATAATCTTCAGTTATAAAATGCTCAATTTATTGAAACACATAAATATTTGCGACATTTACATTGAGTTCACATATTGCCAATTTGTTTGTCATCATTATTTATTTTTTATGCCAAGAATACATGTTCTATTATTCTTTGTATTCAAAGTAACAGGACATGTTGTTAACCGATGTAAACCCGTTGACTTTGCTGCTGTTGTACGAGTAATTGTTGTTGCTGCTATTGTTTCTGTTGTTGAAGCTGCAGTCAGTGTTGTTGTATCTGCTGTAATTACCATGGATGAAGCTGGAATAGTTTTAGTTGATGGAACAAACTTTGGTTTTACGTGGATCTTTAATAGTGACCTTCTTGCTATTAGAGGCATTTTTACTTTCCTTGGATATCTGAAAGTATAAGGATGAAATAAATATAAGCATATTAATATGTATGACAGCATGTAACAAATTTTATTCTTTATCATATCAGATCTTTAAAAGAGCTATTAGCGTTTACATACTTGACAATTAAATTGCAAGAAGTCCTTATTTCAGTTATTTATGAACTAATTTGAAAAAAACCCACAAAAAAACAAGATATAACTTAAAATTGTGCTTATATCTATCTGCACTTTAGAAGCGTCAGTTTGGTCGCATCTGGTCTGTGTCACAGTAAGAATAAATATTGTGCCCCAGTCTGGAAAGTTGTTTGTTTCTCAACATCATTTAGTGAGATTTTGATTTTGGCCAAATTTTGACCCAAAAGCTATTCAAGCACATCTATAAGACAGTGCACTTTATTCTAGAAAAATAAAATTACTGATTGTAACCTAAAAAAAACTGAATAAGACATAAATTGCAGAACTCATTATTTTTCACAGTCGCTATGCTTTAAAGGGGAATCATTATAATAGCTGGATGTACAAGTTGCACTAAGTTAGTAATGTTGTAGATTATGTAATGGTTCAATATGGTGGTCCCCATACAGTTGGCAGTTCATGGCAATTTTGATAGTACTTTTACCTTGTAAAAGAATTTTCTACACTGCATGAAAAGATTTGGCTTCTTGGTTAGAACAACATTTTATTTAGATCAAGGGCACAATCTTTTAAGTAAAATGAAACAAATTCATGATAATAAAATTCTAAGATTTATTTGCTTAAAGAATCAAAAGAAAAATAGCAACTTACTTTTTCCTGTTTCATTTGTGATGAAGAATGATACTTTGAGATGTTGTTGTTGTCTGTAGTGGTGTTGTCGGTGTGTTTCTCTTTGTGTGAACATGGCTGACCTTGACCCAATTCCTGCCTCAACTCATCCAGTTTACCTGCAGCCACGAACACACCGATTGTTAGGCTTTGTTCAGAATATCCCATGACACACACAACATACATTAAGTAGACAATTCCAAATCCTCATTGAAAAATAATGACCAAGATGACTTTGCATGCTTAGCTCTTCACTAAGGTATATTCATTAAAACGTTATTTAAAAGAACCAGTAGCACCATTTGAGAAAGACATTGTAGCTGAAGACACAGCAGTGAATAGTGCAGATAGAGACTGGCTGATCACTTTGCCTGCTTTGATTGCAGCAGAACCCTTCTCCTTAAGTAAGCTACATGTAAGAGATGAACAGATAAATGATAAATTTAAGATGTCAAAGAAAATTTATTGGGGGGGTGGCAAGATTAATTGTTGAACTGGCTAACCTCTTCCAGGTAGGATAACTGGTAACAAATTATTCAATCAGTTATTATTTTTGTTTGTAATAGTTAATTGTATATACAATATCTCTTCAGTGCTGAAGATTAAATTTATGTTTATTAACTTCATTGTGAGGAACTGAAAATTTATCAAAATCACAAGATGAAGTGATGAACCTAATTATTCCCATTTATATGCTTACTTGACAGCGTAGTGCGCAAGGTGTCAAGGTATGACCTAAAGGAGTAAGAAACTGTGAAATTCAGACCTGTAGCTGATTGGGCCTGATTAGATGACCCAGATTGGGGTCAGTGGTAAAAAGGTCAAGGTCACAGAAAAATTATTGTTAAAATTTATTCAATATCTATATGTTAATCCTTAAAATTGTTACACAGTATAGGTCATGATGAGCAGATGACCATTATTGGTAAAGTGATCAGTGATGCAACGGTCAAGGTCACAATGACCTTGAACATGACTTCTGTTTTGGTGTCACTTGTAGAAACCAAGCATCAATAAGTGTAAAAATTTGTTTACAAGCATCTCTTGTTCTTAAGGCTGAAGTATTGCAATGATGGGCACTCAAAATTTGCAAAGTTAACATGAAAAGGTAATTACTATGATTATTGTAGTTGGATGTACATGTGTCTAAGTTTAACTCGGTACTGACTCTGGTTCTGGTTAACAGGTCAAGTGTTTGAAATGGTTAAACAAGTATTCTGGATTTGGACCCTTGGCTATCCTTAAATTCATTGTTGTACAATCATTTACAATGTGTATTTTGATCAAGTTTATCAGTATTACTTATCCAAAAAGGTGAAACTTTTTAATTAATAAATTATTATTTAGGACCTTTGCTAAATTTGTTTTTTTAATTGAAATGCTTTATTTAATTTGAAAAAAAAAAAAGATTATTGTTAAGAGAACATTTTAATAGAAAAGAAGTTATAATTGGAAAAAATGCAAAAAGTGTCAAACTACATCTTTGAAAAGAAATTGTGGGTAAGGTGAGGCAATACACTAATAAGATTAGTAACTTAGTAACCAAAGAGGCAGTGGTTCTAATCAAATAGAGTTAACAGTGAATAGAAAACTATTGATTGAAATGTGAGAGATCAAGCAAAACACAATCACTGCACAAGTAAGCTAGAATAATGTGCAAACTGAGATCATATGATTAAAAATAATTATAAAATTTGTAAAAGCTTAATAAAATTGAAGAATATTAGACTGCATTTACCAAGCTTAAACTGTAAAAATAGACGTCTGATTGTAGAACATTGTATAAGGGTAAAATATCTCATTCCTGTGTTCAACATTTAAATATGTTTTATAATTCATATAGTATGCTAACATAATAACTCATGTAATTATATCATTCAACAATGGGCTTACAACGCATGCAAAAGATGTTTTAAAGCCTCTTGACACAAGCAATGCCAATTATGTAACAGAGGAAGAAGATAGGAGTATTTACAGATCACAACAAGCGTATCAACTTTGTGCAAATGGTGCAAGACAACATTAATCACCATGCTGATACATGTGCAAAGATAGACTATAAAATAATAGGATGGTGCCATGCTGGGAATAGGTAGGCTAGTCTGAGAGCAGGAGCGCCAAGCTGACAGTATACTTAACAGTTGTCTCCCTTGGCTACTCTAGTACTATGAGTGGAATAAAACCACACAGTAACTCATAGCATGCTATATTTTTCATAAATATTAAAAAAATTATTTATGTGCTTACAAACTACATGCCAATGGTTCGAAGACATTGTTTTAAACAGCCAGAAATAGTGCAGACCCTGATCAGTTACCAGCTGTCTGATTACTGTACGCTATTTGCTGCCAAGTCTATAGCACAACACATGCATGTCTTGTTATATAAGCATTAAGTTGTTAGCAAATAACTAAGACATTGAATTTTAATGATAAGTACAGGTTATCAAAAAGAAGTTACTGTTTAACAAGCCTACACCCTAGCATGTGTGTACCTTGATCAAAACACAGAAATGGGGAGAGCTCATTGATCAAAACAGAAAAATGGGGAGAGTTCATTGATAAAAGCACAGAAATGGGGAGAGTTCATTGATCAAAACAGAAAAATGGGGAGAGTTCATTGATCAAAACAAAGAAATTGGGGAGAGTTCATTGATCAAAACACAGAAATGAGGAAAGTTTAATCTTTGTTTAAGATTTTTTTTTACTCAGCTTTTTTATGCGTATGCTTTTTGTTAGTAATTGTACATGGATTGTAAAGTGAAAAAATAAATTTGGAAATAAAATATATTTAAACTACAAATATACCCAAAGGCCTTTGCCTAAGCCTGTGTTCAATTCACTTTATGTACTGGTTATATGTAAAGATGAACAGGTGTAGAGTAGATACATAAAAACCATCGATGAAAAACAAAAACAGTAAGAATAAATCACACACAAAAATAAAAAAGGGTAAAAAAAACCTGCAGATGCTAGAAATCAGAATAAAAAGGAACATTTGACCAATGAAAAAGGAAAGGTTAAAAATCAAAGCTGATACGTTAAATTAACATCCTCTACTCGTAAACTCTAGCTACCATAGTCTTGCTTTAAGTCATATTGATTAGGCTCGGCAAATAGTATAGATCTGGATCTAAAAGCTCCTTGCTAGGAGCTGTCTGATCAGAATCTGCAATTTTTGCTTCTAAGTCTTAAGCAATATGTCTAGGCACCATTTAATGTTATGTAAACATATGACTTAGTACGGGTTATTAACAAAATTCAGCACTATACAAGCAAAGGCCAGGGCAAACTTTGGCTGCAGAAAAAAAGCATGGTGCAGGATGAATGGGGTGAATGACATATTAAAGGGAGAAATAACTGACATATACCTAACTTGCCACTGTAAACATTTCCGTGCCGAAGAAAAAGTGCCAGTTACAATGTATTTAGAAAAACATATATCTTCAAAAAATAAAACCAATGCTATACTGGCAAAAACACTAGTCTTTGAAGTTCTGCAAAAATAACGTATAATGAAAATAATTAATGTATTGCAAGAGGACCTATGCCCAGATATTGTATAAATACAAACTTTAGGATCTCATAAAAATATTTTGTTAAAAAAAAGGATTTAAAAAAATAAAAGAAAAAGGATAAACAAACATCATTACATTAAACCCCTTACATATTTTTTTCAATGAAACAATTACAAGTAAACAGACCACATTAAAAAGGATTTGACTCTACTTTTAAAATATTTTGAGGTACTTCTCATTTTCAGTTTCAAACAAAGACACACTACTTTTCTTAGAGGTGGTATCTGACAGTTTGTTACATTTTTTTCTCTCTCTTAATAACCAAATAAGTCATTGGTACCTGAAAAGGTCTATCAAAATGCTGTTTCTTGATGCCAAAGATCTGTGTGAACAGTCAAGGATAAATCCCCACTTATCATTGCAAACAGGTGTTTTCTATCTGAGCCACATTGCAGAGATACCCTGTAGCTATTTTTTAACTTAGAAAACCACATGACCACTTACTTTTATAGTCATCCGGGTAATCCACTTTGACGTCGATATCTATTTTTAGCAGAGACCACTATCGGGCTTTTTATAGAGTTGGAAAACCTGAACATTTAGAATATTTTTTTTTCAAAATTAGAACAGTCTAACAATGAAGTTAGTGTTCAAAATTGTCTTTATAACAACTAAAGTATGGGTTTATATAAAAGGTATGACCAAAGTCCCCAAAGCGGTGGTTAGATTGGTACGTGTATTTAATATACTCAATGTAGGTTGTGTTCAAAATCATCCAAATACTAAATAATGTCTTTTTGCAGAAATTAAGCCTGATTTCCCCCAAACAGTGTAAAATACTGTTTTATGCATTTGATATTGGCAAACTGTTAGATACCACCTTTAATTTGTACTTTTACAATGGAAACTTTATACTCTGTACTAGCTACATTATCGACACCTTGCTTTGAGGGTTAGATGAAAGTACATGTACTGTGAAAGCATTTTATTTCGTGGGGCAGAAATTTCGTTGTTTGAAGAGGACAGGCATATTCGTGGGTACTTGATTTCGTGGATTGCCCTACCCACGAAAATAAAAAAAAATACCTTCGATTTTTGACAGATGGGAAACTGAGGCCTAACACTGAAACAGGGTCAATTGCGAAATTACGGATTAGCGAGTGACTCTGCCTATTATCTTACGTCACGCCTGGTGATATTGCTCCACGGCATCCGGTCAATGTTTTCACAGCCGAGTCTCATCAGACGACTTTTATGACACCTGTCAATTAGCGTGTCATTTAAGGGATTATAATCATAAAGATGTTAGGGGCGCGGGTTCTTTTAAGGGTCTAATTTAACGAAGCCATTGACTGTCAACTAACGCCAATTAGCGTACTATGCAAACTGACACAAAACAGACCCTTGAGTAAACAGCCTACACCTATAAAGTTTATAGTGCTCGTGTATATACGAGTATTACAGTATAAAATTATTTAGCATAGATCACTTTTTATGATTAAATGGCTTATGTTCGTAAATATGTTTTATCGTTCTATGTCAATACAATGTAAATAAAGTGTGGTGAAATCGTCTGTTTGTTTGAGCTTTATGTCCTGTTTAGTAAAAATATGTTGACATGATTTACAAGTAAATCTAGCATTCGAAAGTCTAACCGAGGGGATTTTATATCGTTGGTACTTAAATTCGTGGATTGACTTGCCCACAAATTCCACGAAATTAAATGCCCCACGAAATTAAATGCTTTCACAGTATTTTAATTCTATTTTTGTGTACCTTGATTTGAACATCTCAGAAGGATTTACATCATACATCATTTCTTAATATATATCATTTCCTAAATATGTTTCTACATACATGTATCTATTTTGCAACATTGTCATAATAATCTACAAATTATTATTTTTTTTAAAATTTGAACCCAGCATGCGAAACATATACTTAACTGTACCAACATCGATCGTTAATAATATGCATGATTTATATTTGTCTTTTGGTCTTATTTAAGACAGCTTATATCTGTCTCCTGATGACAGTTTTCACCTGATTGTTCTATGCCCTGACTTGTGATGCTAGACATATGCCAAAAGATGAAGAGCGAGAGTAAATAAAACCATTCTGTCGGTTCTGACTTGTGACAATTGGTACACAAGCAAGGTAGCAACAGAAGCACAATTAAAGCACAACTTGTTCACAACCCACTGTGTTAGTAAAACAATAATTGGCTGTTACCTCAGAGGTAAATGATGTCTACACTAGAACACCTCTAAGATAGCAGTGAAAGTGATCGAGATGAGAAAAAGGCTGATTGGCTGAAGCAAAAGTTTCTGATCAGATTTCATGATCACACAATCTTGAGCATGAAACCATCGTCGCAGAAGGTTTTACTAGAACCGTATAAGTACTTTAAAGCTAGCTCTTATCACGTATTACAAATATGGAAAGCAATTTGACAACAATCACATTTAAAGGTAGCAAGACATATTGCAGGACACTCATCAGCAATTAGTGCGGAACATGATCAAACAGATCCGAGTGGACCCACAATATTTGTCTAAATATGATCATTGTTTGCTTAGAAATTAAGTTTTACTTTCGAAACGAACATATCTTGTTTTTTTGTTTTTATGCAAAATAAATATTTAAATGAGTAGATATGAAGAACACTGTAAGAAGCTTTACTGTTAATATGGCCTTAAAGTAACAATGTCATTAAGCTGTTAAAGTCAGGCATTCTTGGTTTCCAGCTTAATTTTTTTATGACAGCAGTTTAAAATAGCTTATAATTGTTTGTCATAACTAGAAATAAATATAAATTGGGATCTTACAATCTCAGTTACTTAGCAATCACCACAAACACATCAAATGTTGGCACAATCAACCTTTTTCTCACTATAAAATACCTCTACTTAATGTTAAAAGTTTGTGTCTGATTTAAAAAAAAACACAACTAAAAGAAGGTAACGGAATGCTTTGTTTAAGGTAAAAACAGAAATAAATAAAAAAAAAATTCGAAGGAGCACCTGCTTGATACAGATCATCGAGTTCCTTCCAATGTTGTCTATTGTCGAGGGCCCCTGTGTGGAGAGGGCTGAGGTTGGTATTGAGGCTTGCAAACATCTGTATACAGAGAAACACCACATATCACATTGAAGGGGGCTCATATTCCTCTCTCATGATACTCATTAAACTTAGGATACTTGTGTAGCATAACATAACTGTGACTTGTTGTTGTACAATAGGGGATGTTGAATATACTTGACAGCACTGGATTCATAACATGTGGAAATATGCCCTGAAAAGATCTAACTTGAAATTACATCAGTGTTACTTTACTAACTACATAATGTAGAAAATGGTGTTGATTTGCAATCTCACTTTAAACACATTCTGACTAAATACTAAATAAGAAAAGATGGCAAATGTTCGACAGAAAATCATTTTATACAAAGTGCTCACATTCATATTGAATGTAAAGCACTCAGCAGTTCATTGGTTGGTTTGTATGAGGCTGGAAAAATATGGCAGTGAACAATAGCTCAACTTAGAAACATACAACTATTGGCAAAATACCGTCATTGTGGCCATAAACTTTGGACAATTTTAATGTTAAGTCACTTACAACAATAGCAAATTGTATTACTATTCTGTTTGGCAATGTTTAGAATCTGCTAGATATTAACAAGGGTTTTTTTTTTCATTTCCAGGGGAAGGGGCCCATGCCCTATAATTTGGGGGAAAATAGTGTGATTTCTTCCTTAAAGGGGCATGAAAAAACCTGATGTAAACTTACTTTTTGGGTAAAACTGCATGATTTAAAGAAATTTTCTGAGGGGATGGCACCTGTAAAATGCTCCTACTAAAGAAGAAAAAAAAAAGCCCTGATCTAGATCAGTAAAGATGATTATAGGTATAAACATATGTTTATGGTATTAACAACACTAGCTTATGGCATAGCTGCAGCAGAAATCCATTATTGCAATCACAGTCATGTTCTACATGGGTACACTTAGTATAGACAGAGGCAAGAGTTTAATCAATTTTTAATGCTTAAATCTGCAGCTTTTTACTATAACTAGAAAAACAACAAACTTAAGGCTGAAAAAAAAATGCCTGAGATTTATAAAAGATGCTGGCTTTTTCTGTTCACCTTGAACCATTTTATAGATATGTTATAGTAGTGGCAACATGTCAATAAATATGGGAGGGTTGAACGATGGTGTGCATGGTTATGTAGATGAAAGGAACAATATCAAAGCATGCTGCAGCATTCGCATGCTTAAGACCGCGCCTGTAGTGCCCAGGGCTCATACAAGCTGTGTACAAACCACCTTACCTGGACAACTGAATATCCTTGTCACTTTTTAATACATTGTATTTATGTACACTGCAGGCCAAAGAACAATCTTTGGGCATCAATTTAAAATAAGCACTTTTTGTACCCAAATCTCGTCTAAAATTATTATATTTTAAAGTTTTACATTCAGGCAGCATAATGTATCTTTATATTTGTATGTACAAATATATCACATATTTATTTTTTTAGAAATTGACTATAAGACTTAGATTGAGCATTTTCACGCCAGTAACAAGAATGGCATTGAGGTGTCCAGGTATTTTGCAGAAATGAATATGAGCTGGACCAAGCAACAATGGAGCAAGACGTAACTGTTTATTTGAGAAGCAAATATTCAAGAGAAAACACACCTAAAGAAAAAGCAGTTTAACCTGAAGATGCATGTTCAACTTATTTTTGGAAGGCAGCAAGAAGCAATAAAACAGTATATAACTTACAGATTGTGAAGCAAAAATTGATAAAACTCACGTAAATACTGTAGATCCAGACCAGCTTGATGTGCAGGTTCTGATTAGGATCCACACATTTTGCTGCTTTTTTATCAATACATCTTGCTACCTTAGCATAAAGTTGTGGGCAGATAACTTAGAATTTATGTTTGGTAAGCAGGATAAGTGATATTTTAGGCCCATTTTTGCTTGGAGAGCTCAGGTTGCAATGTCATGCAGTCAGTTAAATCATGAAGACTCCAAGTGGAGGCTTCCCACTGTGCATACCCAAGGGAAAATAACCACAGACAGAAGGACATATGATGCTGAACACTCTTGTTTTATACATGAAGTTATATTAAAAGATGAGTGTGGCATCTTAGATAAGATGATAAAACTCTTAGCATATGACAAGTTCTAAGAATTTGATTGGTATGATTAGAAATGTGAAAATATAACCAATCAGATACTTGAAACAACATCATACTCATTTGGATTCATTAGTTTCAGATATACAAATATATAAGCTAGCAAATTACTGACACATATTTAAAAACTGAAACAAGGTTTATACAACTTTTAGCCTGAATTTGAATTTAACTTGTATCTGATGGGATGGATATGACTGAATTTTTGTCATTTAATCAATCAAAAACTTAAGTCTAATTTCAAGATAAATCAACTTTCAGGCGGAGTCTGAGATTATTCTCAAGCATCTGATTGGTCAGATTTTAAAGTATATTCAAATTTTTATCAATCAGATGCCTGAGACAGATCTCAGAGTCAAGCTCAAACTTTTATAACTTAGATCGTTTATGATTTTCAATTCATGCAGTCCTTCTGCCCGAAGTCTCCCCATGAATCAAATTAAACTCCCAGAATTGTCATGCTGTGTTCCCTTCGGCAACCTGCCTCGAGAAATAGAAACATACAAGTGCGACATGTCCAACAACAATTAAATATATATATATATGACAAGAGTGAAGAATCACATTAGTACAAGATTACATCACATTGAGACCTGGGCGCTTACAAGGAGTTTCTAAGCGTGCGTGTCACATCTAGTCCAAATGTAAACTTAAGAACTACTGGAAGTTTCAGAGTTTGTAGGGGTATCATCCCTCTCGGACAGAGCATTCCAGTTGGATCGGTTGTCCCTACAGCCTCGATACATGGGCTCCAGACGGGGCCAGATACCTGAGAACATCTTTGGAACAACAACAACATAATGCAAATAGTAAAACATGATTTCACGATTTCAGTGAAATAAGAATGTCAATCAGCAAGTGTAGACAATATGACTCCAGGGTAATATCCATAAAACAAAATTTATCTTTACAGATCAATTCTACAGACTGCTTAAAAACAGAGAAGTGTTATCTAAGGTTTTATCTTTTTTATAAAAACCAATTATTGACGACCACAATTTTTTGTTTTTATATTTTTTATGAATTGTCCGTTCTATCATTTTGTTTTATGAATATTCTCCTAGCAAACTATACACAATTATGCAAGTATAAGATTTCAACGACTATTGATTATTAGTTTTACCAAACTTAACATTTTTACAACAAAATTAAACAGGTTTTTATTTATATTGGAAGGATTCAAAAATAAAATAAATTTATGTTGTGCCATTAAAACACATTGCTCTGTCAGGAAACCATCACTTAAAATGACATCATATATGTTTTATTCAGAATTTTAATCCTTCATTTAATAGTACAGTAGTGTGTTAAACCATCTTGTTGCAGCTACATATATGACTGATAACACATCTTAGACCCAGATCTGTGGATCTGGTTTGTGCTTTTTATTACATAAAATATCTGTGTTTGATCAAATTTGAAAATTATTTGACAGCACATAAGTTGTAAAACAAGAATGGTTTCCATGCTCCAACTAGCAATGCCCATTTAAGTATAAATTATTTACAACAAACCTTTTTTTCCTTTTTTTTTGAAAGCTGAAGTTTCCTTCTCCTTAACAAAAAAAAGTCACCAAGGCATGTTTTCACATGACACAACATATTTACATTGAGTAAATTTGAATTGCAAAACCGGGAACAACTGTCACTGGGTATCCATTTTATATAACTACTGGAAGCTAATGTATAAAGTTGGGTGAAACAGAATTTATTTTAAAAGAGTGCATTACATTCACCAGGTCCAGCAACATTTACCATACATGTGGATGCAATGAGCAACTGACAGGCAAGTTAACACCAGGGTCCATGCTTATTAAACTTTCAGCTAGAGTCTGAGATCATACTCAAGGATCTGATTGGCTGAATTTGAAATAAAATTTGAAATCTGACCAATCAGATTGTTGAGAATGACCCAAGACTTCAGTTTAAGGTTTTATCTTCTGTGACCCAGTTATGATGTGTACATGATAAGCTAAATGAATAAATTATGATAAAAGATGGCAAGACAATTGCTTATGCCAACCCCACACCCTCTTCTTTGTTCGTAAAATTTTCTTTTAAATTAACATATGAAATAATGTTAAAAGGGGGAAATAACTTCTGCAATTTTCATTTGATAAAAAAAAAAAGTCATTTGAACATTTTTCATCATAACTGACAGAAAACAAAGAAACCCTGACAATACTGTTGCCACTTTCTTGTAAGGAGAACACAAAATGGCTCATACGAAAAAAGAGAATTATACCATAGTAAATATTGCTCCCCTAATGTTTGTTTTTTAAAAGCTACTGTATGTTATAATAAGAATGACAGAGTACTAAAAAAATAAACTAGGTCTAAACTTTATTTAATAAATAAACAGGATTATTGTTACATTTGGAGCAAAATTGCTAACTTATGATTCATGTATCAAAATATAAAACAATTGATAAAAGTATATTCAGATGAATAACATAAAATATAGTATATCTAAAAAGGTCAATGCAACTAATTTATTTCTAAAAAAATGTATGACTTTGGTATATTTTTAAATAAACACATGATAATAAATGTTCTTTGTATTTAATGTATAAAATGAGTTTCTCATTTCATGGGGTATTTACACAAAAACAAATAATTTAACCAAGTAGGAATCATAAATGACATCATCTTTACCTAAATGGCATTAACTTTACTTTGCACATGTTCTTTTGTAAACTATTTGGCAGTACTAATGTAATGAGCAACATATTGTTTACCTCATAGACTGGCAGACAGATGGCATCTATAAAACCAACTTGCATCTTGGGAAGCTCATCTTTTTTGTCTCGATCCATCATGGCCTGAATTGTACAGTAAAGACAGCAATATAACAAAAATTCAAAGGCAAGGGCTAAGAAATACCCCTCATCCTGCTTCCTGTTCTGTTCGTAAATCTCTTTTATATGACAAAACCTGAAATATTGCTAAAAGGGGCAATAACTTCTGCAATTTCCATGTGATTGTCAGTGTTTATTTTAGGCCAAATGCTTTTGAGAGTCATTTATGACCCCATATTTCAAAAACTGGAGGTCTTTTTAAAATACATAAAAAACCGTCTCTGGTTGGAGTCTACCGAAGTCACTGTTGGTCAAGTAAATTTTTAGTTAAATAGTCCTCCCTAGTAAACTAAGCAATGCAAAAGAGTATTTTGATTCAATCATGCAGGTTGCTTAGCTGTCTAAAGGTCAGCAAGCCAAGGGTTAATACATCTAATTAAGCCTTGACCCTGGTTTGTTTCTTAACAACCTGGGATCTATAAGAATCTTAATTTTCTTTTCTTACTTAAACCAAAAAATTATTATTGCACCAACACAGTTATGGTTGTATTGCCAATTTAAGCTTATTATTGGAGAAGGAAGACCCCAGATTTATGTTTGGTTAGCAGGTTAGCTTAAACAAAGTTCTTGCCCCAACTTGGACTCAAACCTTTGCAGTGAGGTGCTGAGGAGTTACAAGTCACCAACTCTAATCGCTTGGCCAGAAGTCTCTCCTCTTGCTAACAGCTTCATGCACAGGTTACTATGTTTCTGAGTTTATCTGTTTATCTTAGATTGATCAATCTTAGCTTAAGGTAAAGCAATATAATAGTCAATATAAAGAATTGAAAAATACAACTGGTGGGTCTTATGCCTTGAAGAACACATATATAACATGTGTCAATATTCTGTTTTGATTTTATGGACATTTCTTTTTTTCTTTATATGGTATAACAGGATCTCTATTTTTTTAGAAATAAGGAAAGTCCAAGTAAACTTTTAAATCTGGCATGAGTGTTACAGAAATAATTGTCAAAGTGTAAAAGTAGGAAGGAAAAAAAGTTGACCAGCTGTGTCCAAATGGAGATTCGAACCCACAATCCCTAGTTTCGATGGAGTTTAGGCCTATTTTGGATACTCTACAATTGGAGATGCAGCGTTACACTTATTCTACCTTAAGGGACTAAGAGGTAATGTAAACGGGTTCACTTACAATAGGTGTCTCCCCAAGCTGTGTCTTCTCAACGTCTCCTTGCTCAAAGAACTCATTGGCCACCAGCTGTGCTACCTCTCGCTGGATTTCCCAAGGCTTTGTGATGGCCGCCACATCACATGCTGTCATCATCATTGCCCTGACACACAATAAGCAAGACTTTCAGATATAAGCACCAAAGCTGTATTTCTACAAACTCAAGTACGACACCATTCTCACACATTATTTTGGTCAAATTAAACCCTCAACAAATAGACTTGACTTTAAACAGACTTGTCTTTATTTCTTAGATTTTGCAGACAACTTTATATTGTATAGGCAACAAGACCTTATAATAGACTTAACAGCAAATGAAAAGATCATAGATCTAGCTATTTGAATCAGTCTAATCATGATTAACAGGATAAGAGTTTACGCATTCGCTTTAAATGTTGTCTAAAATTCAAGGTGTATAACCTTTAGTGTTAATGTTTTGTATGTATAATGTGTTTTTTACAATGGCATCATGCAGGAAATGAAAAGCTAGAAAACCTTTTAGATGCACTCAGCATTGTTAAATCAATTTTGAAATCAAGAGACAACAACTGCCAATGCTCATAATTCAGACTTACTGTAACAGGTCCCTGTCCTGTTGCATCATGAAATCTGTTCTGCCTGCATCCACTATCTTCTTGAAGTCCCCACGTTTTCTGAATCAGTTACAATTATTTATAAAAATGTAGGACAATGATTGGAAACAATGTATGGCAATCATTCACCTTTGGCTAGAAATGTGTAGCTTTCAAATTCTTTTTGGTCAGATAGTACACTTTCTTCATGATTTATTTACTTTTTATTAATTGTGACTTAAAACATTCACATTAATTAAAACATATATTTGCTTAAAAAAGTTGTCACTATATGATAGGTTGCAAAAAAAAAAGGTGCTTGATGAAAATGCTGAGCGTTAATAGTATTGGCATGTCATTCCAGAATGGGAATGAATGGGATTCCCCCCCCCCCCCCCCCCCCCTCACATAGTTCTGGAGGCGTAGGCTTCATGGAAATATTATAAAAAAACATTCTTTATTACATCTGCCCTCAATGTAAGTGTGTACAGAAATACACTAGTGCGCACAATATATAAATGATTACAGTATAGACATGCCCAACCAGATTGGGCTTTTTGTGGAGTGTTCTATAAGTTGAAGATTTGATAAATAATTGATATATTTGTGCTAAATTTGTTACATGATATTTTCAAAGTCTTCTAAAATCAAAACAATGTGTTAAAAAGTATTTTTATATTTGGCAGGATCAACCAACAAACTGTATATAACATTTTGTGTGTCTTAAAAGTCAAAGGTGTGACTACATGTGTATCTATAGCTCAGGGATTTTTTAATCAAGCACACTAAGTAGAACAAATGAAAAAATAAATAATCTGTATTGTATATATTACATATTTCAGATGGTTTAAATCAAATCAATCAAGTAACATATTGGGGGGTTTTCTTTAATGTTATAATTTGTTTTTAAATAATACCCAATAGTATTATGCTTTTCCTAAAGAGGATATGACATTATACTTGGACTTTCTTTATTTCTTAAAAAAATAGAAATCTTGTTATACCATATAAAGAAAAAAAGAAATGTCCATAAAATCAAAACAAAATATTGACACATGTTACATGTGTTCTTCAAGGCATAAGACCCATCAGTTGTATTTTTCAATTCTATTTCAGTATCAGAATTCAACAGGTTTGTATAAAGTTTTATACCTGAAGTAGAGGGCTAGGTCAGTGGAGAGGATACAGTGTTCTAGTGTCTTGATCACCTGCCGGTACTCTGTGGGTGACAAGGATTGGAAGATGTTGTTGCCCTGAAACATGAAAGGTTTATTATAAAATTAAACATCGCTTTAGTTGGAAATGGTTCTATTATTAAATATCATAAAATGTTACACTATCAACCATTTTCGTTTTTTCTGGTATCATCTTTAAGATTGATTTGTACTGAAGTATAATCTTCAACATTAAATTTCAGCCAACCTGTCTTTGTATACTGTATTATATCCATTACCATCTTCCATAATACTGTTCTTATGACAACTTGAAGATTGAATTCTGCTGTAAAAAAAGAAATTCTATTGCTAGTCATATACATAACTTACTATCATTGTAATAAAAACAACATTTAATTGTTCTTATGGCAATTAAAATATTTTATTGCCTTGAAATATGTGTAAACTATACAGTGTGAAATGTCAATCTACACCAATAAATTGTTCTTATGGCAATTAGAATATTTTATTGCCTTGAAATATTTACATGGTGAAATTTCAAATAGCTTGTCAAGCATCATTCGAGATTCACAATGCTGAGGCTGTGGCCTGACCTTGAGATAAACATTGGTTGCTAAACTCCTGGGTTCATATTTATAAAGTATCTTAGTTATTTATTTTTTTACTTAAACTTAGTAATTTCCTTAATTTTTTAAAAATACTTAAACATTTCTTTAACTAATGTTTTTCGGAGTGAAAGTGCAAAAGTTTACTTAAATATAAGGAAAAAATCTTTAGATTTAAGGAAATTTCTTAGTTTAAGGCAGAAAAATATAACACAGATTTTTCAGGTATTGTCTCTAAACACTGATAATGTTAAGGCAAACAGTAGATTCATAACAGCTAGCTCCCATTGGCAGCTGTCAGATCAGGATCTACACAATTTGCTGCAATGTCTTATCTCAATACACTTTGTCTTGTTACCTGGCAGGAAGTTTTCAGAACAGTTAGAACTTAGTTCGGGTTATTATATAAATATCAGATCCCTGTGAGGGTGATATAGCATACATAATATTTACCTGAAGAAGTTTATGTCAACTGCCAAGGATGATATCAACTGCGGAGGGCGAACATTATACAAATAAAGACTTGTGTTGAGGTCAATATATAGTTTTACATGTAAGGACCTGGGTACTGTGATATTGACTGAGGACGCACTCCGAGGTCAATATCACATTACCCAGGTCCGCAAAACTATATATTCACTGAAACATAAGTCTTTACTTGTTATATCACATACCCTATTAAATTACGATATCATTGTTTTATTTATACAAGCCATTAGCGCTTCTCATTTGAACATAAAACGTTCACAGCTGTTGATCCAACATGTCATCGTTAATTTCCTCACTCTGTTCTCAAATATTCCCTCGACGGATAATAATAAAATGCATTCACTTCTACCGAGGCTACATTTTTGGTTCTTTTCTATGTTAAATTTTCCCTTAATGTTACCAAATCATCATCAGACACACTGACAAACTGTTGATTAATTTTACCCGATGCCATGTTGTTGTAACAATAGTGAGCAAAAAAAGAACATGACCGTCAGTTTTATGTTCAAGTGAAAACATTCTTGAGTAATTATCACATTATATTGACTCTTACATGACCAGTGCTTGACCAATCAAAATGCTCAAACTCAACGGGTATGTGATATTATGTTTTATCGCCCACACTTGGACCTAATTTTATTTTGTCGTACTGCACTCAATCAAAGAAGAAAAAAAAATTAATGCACTTTTTTGTCTGGTAAATATGTTTATTGAAAATAACTTAGGCACTGGCGGTTACATATTTCAACACCTTTTAAAAAGAGTTACACAACACAGATTTGTCATTTGAAGATTTTACTGGTATTTTTTTTTTATCCCAAGATTAAATATGAAATGTCATAGGATGACATAATGGATAGGCATATGGGAATTTAACATGGGAAAATCACATTAGTTATAATAATAACAGATGCAGAAAAGGGTTAAAGGTGGTATCCAACAGTTTAGACCAAAATTTCTTTTCTCCAATAACCAAAAATGTCATTGCTACCTGAAAAGGTCCTGCAACATGCTGTTCATTGTCATCCTAGATCTGTGTGTGCACAGTCAAGCATAAATCCCCGCTTGTCATTGCAAACAGGTTTTTCCTATCCCAGCCACTTTGCAGAGATAGCTATTTTTAAACTTAGAAAACAACTTGACCACTTACTTTTGAGATTACATTATACAACCACCCAGGTAATCCGCTATGAAGTTGATATCTATTTTTAGCAGAGACCACTATCAAGCTTTTTATACAGCTTGAAAGAATACACATTCAAAGTGTTTTTATACAATCAGTTCTGTTAGTGTTCAAAATTGTATTTATTAACTCACTGGGCCCTAGTGACGCGTTAAAGCGGCATGAAAAACAACCACTTCATGCCGGCAGTCACCTTATCACGTCACATTTTACCTGTGTCTGGCTCATTAAGGCCACATTAAGGCGGCCCTGAAAATGTCTCGCCTACTGACGAAAGCTGCTTTAATGTGTGCATCCTATATGCTGGTTTAAACTCATGTTTTGAAACACTTTCAAGTCTCGGCCAATCAAGTACATCGCAGTATGGTAAATGCAAATGTCATCTTTATGTAAATCTATCGGCTTAAAACCTTTTTCGTTATTCATACATTGTAGCAAGACAACAGAAACTTGGCAACATTTTTTCTAATTCACATCTAAATTGAAACATTTCTCGGCTGAAATACAATAGTACAAGGAATTTTAAAACAATTATTACTTCGAATTTCAGCAAATCAGAAATGTCGATACATCATGTATTGGAATTTCATGTAACCCGGATGTAAACACAATGAATTAATTATGACGAGACAAAGAAAAGCGGCGATGTGCCCTACTGTTAGCTTTAAGATTCCTACTTATACGCATATGAATCGGCAGATATGTGGAATTACCTGCATCAGATCAAATTATTATATGATAATTGCAGATATCAATAGATAAAAGACAAAATCTAACTCTTGGAAAATGCTGAAGTTTTCAATCAAATATGAAGTTTAAGAGCGTTATTTTCTTAAATACCTGTAAATCGCAACTTTAAATCAAAGTTACTCATTATATAATTTTTTATATAAAGCAGTGTTATTTACAATATAAACATAAAAAAGACTTGATGAGGTCAATTATATTTTATTTTTATTATTTGAAATGTGTTAATTTTGATATTAATCTTACTTGTTCTTCAGATTTCAATAATTTTCAGTGTTTTCTGAAGTATTTCTTTTCATACAGTGTTAAAAATTACATGGTTGTGTAAAGCACTTTCTGTGCTACAAGTATGTGAAAATATCCTATAAGAGTATATCCAAAATGGCATGTTTATTGCGTTGTGTATACACCCACCCCCAATATCTTCCACTGACCGGTAATCCACACCAGATGTGTCTAGGCATGAGGGGCAGATAAGACCCCTACCAGGTGTAGGGGATGACTGCGGAAATGCCTCTAGGGGCTGACAGGTTAATTGGCTGTAGGGCTTAATGAGTTAAGACAAAAGTAGGCGTTCTTACAAAAATTATGCCCAAATTCCCCAGAGCCGTGGCTCAACATTCTATATATTTTTGATATAATCAAACTGTCAGATACCACCTTTAATGTAACTGTAGACCTAGTTGTTATTACCTCACTGTTGAGAATCATAATACTGTGATCGAAGTGATGATGCTCCATGACAGAGGTACTGTACAGCATGGCCAGGGGAGACACAACCCTGACAACAACAGGCAACAGTTGACTGACAATGGCACAAAGAAGTTGAGAACACTAACTTTTAAAGTTAAACATAGCAGATTTTTTATATAACAATACTTCAAATATGTTTTGTATTGATGACAATGTAATAATTGCAAAGTATACAGGTGTGCATGATTAAGAGTAGTTATTAAAGCCAAACATTATTCCTTTTAATTTAAACAAGTCAATAGACTGTTTGAAAGGACAAATTTGAGAAATTATTTACAGTGAACACAGCACAGGTCTTTACTAAATTTTATTTGGCATACCTTTGAATACCCATACTGTCATCACATCCTTGACTAAATCCTTACAGATGGAATTTTTTTTCCACAAATGTTTAGAGCTTTTTTCATAATACTTAAATTTAATGTGAAAAATATCATACTTGACTTGAAATGCGTTGTTAGTCCCTCGATGGTCAAGATCATGGCACAGACAGGCAACCAGCATGGCAAGAATGTCCAACTCCTTGAAGATGGGCTGTAACTGTCCTGTCTATATAGACATACACCAGATAGGGGGTTATAACATAGCCTGGTCTAGCCATCTAATTGATCAGATTAAAAATTCTAACCAACTGTGAAACCAGACTGGTTAAATTGATATCAGATTTAAAGTGGTATAACCTTCAGTCCAAAACCTGCCGTCTTGAAAACAACAAGCAAAAAATAAAACATTCTTAGACAAGTGGTGGACAGGGGGTTTTGTTTTCTTTTGTTATATTGCACCTAGAATTTATTGTCATATTAATTATGCCTAATTAATTATTGGTGGAGAAAGACCCCACACTTATGTCTGGGTGGATATACTGATGCACTGCAGGACTGCTTGAAGACCCCCATACATAAAAAATCTTGCCACAACCAAGACTTGAACCCACTCATTGAGGGGCTGAGGAGATACAAGTCAGCAACCACTTGGGCACAAGCACTTGTTAAAATTGTTTAGATGAACCATGGCAAACCTTTTTATGTTCAGCAAGGTGACAGTTGAAAAGAGGTTTGGTGAAAAGTGTGGTATAAAATGTTGAATCATTTTTAAAGGAAGAACTTTTATTGTAGATTTAGCCAGTATTTATATTTTTCCAAACGACTAATTTCTGGAGTTTTAATATTTGCAGTAGAACCAAATATGTAGAATTGTAACTAGTTAATGTGTTGTTGTGCAATATCTTTTTTTTTTCTAGAAAAACAACAACACAATAGTCATAATCACAAAATAGTATAGTCAATGTCTTGAATACAAATCTTAAATATTCCAAGTATATTGCCAGAAGCTAAGAGAAAAGATAGTAATAGGCATGAGAGTACTCACAAACAACATAGTGAACATGGTCTGTGTGACGTTGAAGGCATGTCTCCAGTTGTGGTAAGTGACTGGTCGATAATTCTTCTTCACACTGCATGTCCAGCGACAGATCACCTGGAAAACAGATAACAAGACTCAGTTTAAGCTCTGAACTTAACTACATGTATCAGGAAACAACAGTAAGGTAACGATCATTAGTCAGCATTTCTTGTTAAGTTTTTACAGTGACCTGGCATAAACCCAGGGACAAAGATAGCCAAAGATACATTATAGCCAAAGATACATTCATGCATAGAAATCCCATGTCTTGGAGAGACTGTCAGGGGAGAATTGTTCATGCTGCGAGGTTTTTGAGATGACTTCAGTGTTTCAATAGTCTTTTGCAGACATTTGTCTGGGATCTGACTCCACCAATTATTATTAGACATGATGATGAATGCACATGAGTTACGACCTTAAATGGTCCACTGTTTTGTTTTCATTTAAAAGAAAGGGCCACGATGGACCTGAATCGCTCACCTTTCAGTATGCTTTAAAAATATCTTCACAAGACAAAATGTACATAACTGTGCAATTTGCCATCGAGTGATCACAAGTTGTATAACATTTTTTTTTCCATTTAAACTATCAAGATGTCCATACAAGTTCAGTTAAGATTAGAAAAAAAAAAAGTTTTAAGGTGTTACTTGGATTGTTTAATAATAAGGCCTAGGGACCTACATTTAAATCCTACATGACCAAGTTATGAACTCATCTAAAAGTTCATGACGAACATTCTGACCACGTTTGGTAAAGATTTGGACATAATTGTGGCCCTTGGAGTGTTCACAAGGTTTTTCTAGGGTTCGATCCATGTAGCCAAGTTACAAACACATCAATAATTTCATGCAGACAAACATTCAGACTAATTTTGGAGAAAAATGGATCATAACTGTAGTTTGTTGAGTCTTCACAAGTTAACTGTTGATGCCACACAATGGATGAAGGGGTTTAGAAAAGCTTACCTTAAGCACAAAAAAATTATACGAAAAAGTCACATATGAACAGACACAGACAAAAGATCAATCAATCATGATGACTGCTATTTCTGCCTAAGACAGCTTAGACAGTATCTCACATTTATAGGCAATATAATGCCGACAAACTGGCAAGAATGCTTGTTTTCATGTTTCAAACTGATATCGAGTAATCTTGGGGGATGAACAAAATCCTTCCGAGGCAAAATCTCTTCCAAGCATTTTAGCATAGGCTGACAAAAGCTAAAAGCCTGTCCATACATTTTTTCAAAGCGGACAATATAACCGCTGTAAATTTTCCACATTTTGCAACATTTTTTATTTCATCCACACAGTTGAGCCTCATAAATATAATCATGATAACACAGGATTTTTCTTCTGAAAATCCAACTACGTGTGATGTTTAAATTTTACTAATTTACTTAAGGAATTATGTCCTCTCAGGAAAAATTGCAGTAAGGACTTGTGCTAAAATGAATGGGAGGGATTTTGTCCTTTGTCCATTTCTACATTATGTAACATCTCTTATTTTGGTTTTCACAGTTGAGTCAACTTAATATAATCATAATAACATGAATTTATTTGCATGAAAATCCCACTTTCTTTTTGTTGTTTTTTCAATTTACGTGAGGGATTTTGTCTGCTCAGGAAAAAAATATAGGAGAGATTTTGTGTTCACCAATTTTCTCAATAAACCAAAGACTTTGCCCAAGACCGACAACGCAAACAGTATCTCAGACGTACATCCAAGGGTATTTTGAACTTCTGTATGAGGCCTGCCTCCTTGAACATACAGATAGTGCTCCGTAAAGTCTCATCATCAGTGAGAACAAGATCGTTGAATTCATACTTGTACAGCTGCATTCTCTCCCCATCCTGCTCAGTCACTGTTGTCTGGAAACACAAGATGTGTAGCAAGTGCTTATGGATGCTTGTCATGGTATATATTTCATAAGAAACAATCAATAATAATAACCAGTATAAATCATAGGGCATCATACATGACCAAGTGGTTAGAGCAGTTGACTTATAACTCTTCAGCTCCTCACCATGTGGGGTCGAGTCTTGATTGGGGCAAGTACTTTTAATGTGGGGAGGATTTCCAGCTAACCTGTGGTGTGCCAATGGTTCTACAAGGACATATGTCTGGGGTCTTCCTCAACCAATAATTAGCAGGACATTGCCAATATGACCATAATTGTATCAGTGCGATGTAAAAAAATCAATATTATTTAGTGTTTTTTTCTTCAAATTTACTCACATTTTACACAAAATAAAAGTGAACTATATTACAGCTTAAACATAAAGAAACCTATAAAATTGTTGTTGTTTTGTCTTGTTTAAATACATCATAGCAACACAAACATGGTCCTTAAAGTGATGTCCAGCTTTTCATATAATTGTGGAGGAAGACCCTGAACAAATGTCTGGGTAGAACCAATGACACATTGCAGGACATCTGAAAGACCTCCCCTGCTGGGACAAAAAGTTTAAGGACTCAGAGGAAAATTGCAAGTCTTACCCAACAGCCATGAGTGCCCATTTGTTTCTTAGCATATATTTATAAATTTTATATGCAGAATTTCAATGTGTGCCCATTTGTTTATAAGCAAAATGGAACTGCCATAAAAATACAGTGTTTAATTTTTTTCCACGTAGCATTTACATTTTTTATTTATGGGTCAGGGTGTGTTTTTTTTTGCAATAGAAATTTCTGGAAACATTTACATAAATATTTTGCAGAAAGAGTTTATTCTAAATATAGGTCTCACCGCCATGACAGCAGGATGTCCTGAGACTGGTGGATGCTGTTAACAATTAACCTGCTAAGCACATGGTTATGAGTTGAAATTTTTGATGCAGAGTCTTAACAAATAAATCTATGCACCTTAACATTTAAATCAAAGACAATGACTGAGATAAACACATGTTAAGTAGTACAGGAGACCTCCGGAGGTCACAAGATGTTGACTGACCCCTCAGCTGCAGGAACTATAGGCTTAAAATGATGAGTATAATGTAAAAGCTGAGTGTTGAGACTTACCATGAGTTTTTCTGTCTCCTCATGACCTGCGGTAGCATGGAAAGACAGCACCTCCAGGGCCACTGTTTGCTTGGCCATCAAACGACATGCGTTCTCATACATCTGACAGTTGTGGATCCCCAGACCAGTGAAGATTGAGAATGCCTGCAACCATGCACAATAAAGGAATATTGCTAGTATAGGTTTAGACAGAATTCAAACAAAAAATGTAAAAGTACTGAATCACAAAACATACTATAAAACAGGACAAATACTGTTTAATTATTAAAGAGACAAAAACAGCTACTGTCTTGGAAAGGATAGTCTACTTAGCTGACTGACAAGGGATGACACACACTTTCCTTATCATATTAAATTACACCTTTATATCTTGGAAACACTATTAAGATTGGGTTTGTTTTGTGACGTAACCGGGCTCCATAGTAGGACGCAACATCATCCCATGATTACAATTTTATTAATGAAAGTTACATTTTAAGATCTTACAACAGTGAGGCGTGAATACCTCTCCATAACGCATCCAAATCCACTCTCCTCTCCCTAACTCATCTCAATTCTTTTTTTTCTCCCATTCTGCACTCCTAATATATATAGTCTAAACTAATTGCTCATCCAAACTGAGCTCACATATATTTTTGACAATTGTGTCATTCCTACAGTGCACAACTCACGCTTCCTGCCTATTCTTTGACGTTTGTATCAATCATGGTCCTGAATCGTGCCTCTTTATTGCCATTTTACTAGTTTCCCAGTACACAAAATGTATATTGTATCATTTGGGGTTTTATTCATGTCATTATTTGTTCTGTTTTAAGTTAACTTTTTGCACTCAGTTTAATTAAACGACACGTTGTCTTTAACTAACCAATTATACCCAATTATTATTTTACTGAAAACTAATTAATATGGTAATATTACATTACAGTTTTATATTAACCCTTCCGTTCATAGAACATGTCATCAGAATACGATTCTGAAAACTTACCTATTGTTGATTTTTTTTTTAAGTTGTAAGTATTTTTGAAAACAGATCTGTTCAGAATATAATTTAAGATCCTAAGGTAAAACCAAAGATTATCCCAGTGATAAGCGCAAGTGATTTGCCTATGCATAAAAGTACCTTTAAGTGAACAAAAGGAGTGAAGAGCAGCGTTGTCACTAGAAATATTTTTAGCAGGCTTAATTAACTTTTGAGGAGGCTAGGCTATGCGAGCGCCGAAGGTGCGAAGCGTTGCTGGGGGGGTTCGGGGGCATGCTCTTGACCATTTTTCTTTTTCTTTTTCAAATTTGAGGCGACCTGATTTTCATTTGAGGCGGTCAAATCAGCCGCCAGCCGCCTCCTAATGACAACCCTGGAAGAGGTGAATGGTGTTTGCAGTAAGTAAATGTTAAAATACAATGTCCTGGCTCCAGCTTTACTCCACAGACAGGATATTTATGTGGTGAAAGGTTTAACTTTACAATAAATAAAAGTGAGGCAGGTGTTGTGAAATTGATGAAAACAAGATTAGTGAAAACATGAGACGAGTATTGATTAAACTTCCCACTGCTGTTAATGGGACATGACAACCAGATCCTGATTGTAGCTGGAATATTAAAACAGCTGGTCTTTCAGTGGATATATGTATACATAGTAAAGAATGTGTTTTGGTTCTTCTATCTTTACAGAAATGTTTTAAATAAACCCACAAATTGCAACACAGACCTGGACAAAAGCATTTACAAGGCAGATTCTTCAGTACAGCTTAAAAAGCAACAACATATACACAGTGCTTAAAACGACACACTTCTAGACATAATCTATTTGTAGCTACTTTTATGTGTTGCTAAATGTCAAGAAAGTCAGATATTCACTTGTTGCCAAGTAAAGATAGTGACAACCCAAGAAATACAAGATGGATAAAGGTTGTGCTGTAAGTTATTGGGAAAGAAAGTGTATTTTCTGTCCCAGAGATATAAACATTCCCTGAAGGGAGTCTCATGAAGCACAGAACTTCTAAGACATTAATGAAATGTGATGGCTGCACCATTAAATCTCTACCATTCCAGATCCATTAGAAGAGTATTGCTAAAATATAAGATGCATACAAAGATGCTTATTCAAAGGACAGAGCAGTAGGATATACAGCTGTATATAAAGAAGACAGCAATGTATATTTCCTTGGATTGAAAGATTTTGCTACATTTAAGCACTTGTGGCTTAACTTGTGTACAAAGTATATCCCATGCACTATATGTATTAGTGTGTCAACATGTGTGAAAGCATTCAATGGATTATGGGCATAAAATGCTTTCAAACACTGACAAAAAATTATTTTTAACTAAGACGATGATGCCTTTGAGTACATTAGTGCACTTTATGTGCTATGTATAAACCTTTGTTTTAAAAAGAAATATAATAATATTGATTTTTTGTACATGGATCAATTTTACAACTTGCAAGCGTAAATCCCTAAAAGCAGCTATCGGTAACTGTGAAGTATCATTGTATAGATGTTGTTTACAGCAGGGGACCTCACCATTTATGTACAGAAAGCAGCGTATATATATATATATGGGATAGGATTAGCCGGCATTTTTGCCGATACTGTGCTGAGACATTTCTATCATTATAGCACAGAGGCACTTATGAGGTGCCCAGGGACTGAACCCGGCCGGTCCATTACACTGACATTGACGAATCAGGTGTAATGCTGTCCCCTTAGCCCTGAGCGTTAAAAGGGAAGCCACTTCTACCAACTTTTAAGTCTTTGGTTTGACCCGGCGTGGTCTGAATATATATATATATATATATATTTATTGACATAACTTGCATATGGTAACTTTTTACCTGTACACAAAGTTATTTCTGTTATCTTAAACATAAACATTTGTGAGTAAGGCAGACTCTTTTTTCCTTAAATTTCTGTACCTTTCCGAAATGAATGCAAAACTGTACTTTTACTTTTTACCAAATATGCATATCAGGCAAAATGAAAAAAAAAGAAGAAAAAAATCATCAATAGATGAATGTTAAAGAAAAAATATGATATACTTGGTCTTATTTATAGGACTATCTTTGCTAGGTCTATATATGCTTCATATAAAGTCAGCATGAATCACCTCAATAATGTTGGCATCACTGTCATTAAAGGGACTCCCGTTGAGTTTGTTGATCAGCATGGTGACTCCCGTCAGCTTCTTCTCGCTGTTATACACTGGCATACACAGGATGCTGCGGGTGGTGAACCCCTCTTCATCTGTAAACTAAAGAGAACTTACTTGCTTTAGGTATTAAAGTGGAAAGTGTAATCTGCTTTGAAAAAAATAATACAAAGGGCATGAACCTGACTTTTAAGGAACAGTTTTTTCACTATATAGAAAATGAAAGAAAGCTGCGAATCTCATGATATCAATTAAGACACATTTTTAAGAAATTTAGTCAATGAGTTTGTTGCAAATAAACCCAGAGATATGAAAAAAAAAGCTTTTGCAAGCAATTAGAAAAAAAAAAGATGCCACTAGACCCTTAGCAGTAATGAACTTCACATAGCCTTGGACAAACTTGTTCCGATAGCATTTTGCTCCCTCCTTTGCCAATTTCCCTGTCGACACTAATATTATTCCCACATAGCATTGTTCATTCATACATCAGCATTTTATGTGTACCTGTATCTGCATTACAAATACAATTACTTGAGCATCCAGATTTAACTGATAACAACATTAATGTTAACATTTGAAGCAAGCTTAGACTTAACTGACCCCTTTAACATACATATTTGTATCTGCTCTCGCACTACTTTTTTGTCATTGCCCACGCATGAATATTAGCCAAAAGTAGTAAAGGTCAAGCAGGGTCAATTCTTTTTGCCTCTAAAATTTTGTTTTCTCATAAATGCTGGATGCTGCAACAAACAACACTGTCCAATGATGCACTAATGGGATTAGGAAGTAGCACTAAGATTCAGCCAAATATATATCCCCAAAAACTGAAAGAACTATTTCCCTGATGAAAGATAGTGCCAAACTTGAAATGAAGGCTTAATGAGTTTCCAGTGCTAACATTATCACAGGATATTGTGAGAGATATCTTTAAAAAGTATAAATATTTTTTTTCTATTTTATATGGATGAAAAGTTACATGTAATCTTTTTACGTGACAAACAAATGATCACTCCAAGATTAAAATCATTGACATGAGTTAATTTCCCTCTCCCTCGATCAACCTGAGCTGGCTTCAAAATGGTAACATTTTTATGTAGCTAGTTAATAGAATTTCTCGCCTGCAACGAAAGTAATTAACTCTTAACCTGCTATGTAGAAATTTAACAAACAAAAGCAACTTCTGTAGTCAGAACTGCAAGCTCCTGCTGGGATTTGTCTTATCAGGATCTGAACTATTTGCTACTGAGTCTAGCAATGTAACTTATTACTTTTGCATGCAGGTGTCAGCATAGAAATAAAGTGGATTTAGGCTATAAAAAATGTTGTTAGCCAAGGGTTACAGTAATTACAGGAATCTGCAAGGGAAATAGCACTTGGTGAAGGACACATTGTCACTGGTGGTTGTAGTCTAAAGCTGATGACAAACCGTTCTCCATGTGTAAATATGATATTGTAGCAAAGCCCTACCCAAACACGCACAGCTCCATGTCATTATTACTGCTAAAACCTTCTAATTTACTTTTTGTACAACCAGAACATTGATAACACTTCAGAATAAATTAATGTTATTCTTTTTTTAATTATTTCTTATCTAGAAGATAAAAAATATACCGTAATTAAAATATAATTATCTTCATTTAACAAAACATTAAATGTCCTATTTAAGACAATATCTTTTCAAACCATTTTTTCCCCCCTCATATTTTCTATCATATTTGAAATATTAATGACTCCCCAGTGTGATGATAAGGTTGCTTGTCAGTTGACTGTCCCCTTCAGATTGCAGCTAGTAATTTTACTAGACACACATAAATAAATACATAATGTATTTCAGGTCAAAAGGTTGTACAATTTTCTACCTTAAACATCTTGCTGCCATAAATTTGACTTAAGTTTCAAATGTGACCAATCAAAGGCTTGCGAACAGTCACAAAAACAAGAAGAAAAAAAAATGTTTCAAATCCTCATGAAGTTTTCTTACCACACAAGTACAGCTAAGGGATAACTAGTTATTGGAAAACTCATGGCAGTTAATCAATTCTCAAACAAAAATAAGAGTGAGATGATGAATGATGACCAATATCAACCAATTTTATATAAAAATGATACAATCTCATTTAAGTGCTTGTTAAGTTTTGAATGGGTACAGAAAATATACTGTTTCTTTTAACTTTGCAGGAAAGGTGAAGGCGAAAATTAAATTGTTCATAGACCTTTAGCAAAAAATGGGGACATTTAGTACTTCACTGTATATTTTTATTGTGTTGTAAGCTTTTGGCAATAACTAACAAGCATAAGCATACAATCTTACCCCTTTTTCTGTTTGTTTTTACTGCATCAGTGTTTTTGAAAATGGGATGGACATATTCTCATAATTAAATAGAAGTGTGAATGTTATGCCACACTTTGAAGGCATAAAAACTATGTTTACAAAAAAAAATCCAGAACACAGATATAATAATCTAAAAAAGCTTAGTTACATTTTGCGACTTATCTTGTTAATAATACTCAGTAAAAGTGACTACAAAAATGTGAACATGTCAACGGTTTTTAGATTATCAACCTGATAAAATTAGGTTTTTTTTTTTTTTTCAACTCAGGCTGCTATGGTTTTATGACGACATCCAGCTATTGATAGAGATGGCCAAAAAACAGATTTGGATTACCAAATACATTTTTTATTGTTATAACATTTAATAACTGCCCATGAAAAGGAACTTACTCTCTACAGACTAAACAAAAAAAGCACATATAGAGATAAAGAACGAATATTAAAATATTAGTTACACGCAGTAACCCTATTTAAAATAACATGCTTTGAATAAGTATCAAAAAGTTTTTTTCTAGACAAATCAAATACGTACTTGGTATATATATATACATTATTAAATATCATATAGTTTATTAGCATTTAACATAACATTTGTATTCTTGTGCATTGGAGAAACTTGCTTGGCTGTAGCATAAACATGTAATAGTTTGTTTAGTTTAGTGGGTTTATCATCCCACCTACAGTACTTCAGTTATCTGGAGACGGTGTCCACTTGAAGCAGATTAGTGCTCACTTCACTGTGTATCGCATGTCTTGAACACCTGGCATGATACCACACCCAGTCACATTATCCTGACACTGGGCCAACCAGTCGTGGAACTACCCTTATATTAGCTTGAGTGTTAGCAAGGGAGCTATACCACTACAGTTTTTTTACGACAATGGTACGTCGTGGCCTCGGATCAAACCGGGGCCTCCGTACCTGGAGCTGACGCTCTACTGACTGTGCTATTAGGTCTGGTAAGCAAAACATGAAAGTATAAACAGTAAAATACTATCCCTCCATGCTCTTCTTCAAACATGACAGCTTTCATTATTAATTTCAAAAACAAGCTTACTGGGCCCTTTCCAAATCTGCCATCCAGTTCCAGATCGGCTATACATAGGGGCGTCTCATGAAGAACAACATAGCGAGCGATCTCCGAGTTCTTGGAATGGGTCAGTTCATTGGCACTGGAACAGAAACAAATAAAATACATCCTGGAAACTATTAACCAATAACATGCTTTGTTTATTAGTCTACCCAGCCTGATTTCAGGGTAAAGGGTGTCAGTTGTTGGTAGTTAAGTATTTCAGAATTTAGGAAAAACTAACTCATCACAGGTAACAACTATTAAGCGAAACAAAGAATTATTTAAAGCCATACTTAATGCATTTATTATTAGCAATATGTTAAAACAATAAAAAAAGTTTACATTTTTAACACAATGTATCATTGGGGTTTCTTTTTGTTAAAAAATGTTTAATGTTGGGGAATTGTTGTACTCAGATTTTGTTGGGAAATAGGTATACTTTTTGCATTCACTGAGTTTTAAAACAACAGAAGTTTCCCACCTGACAATTTCTGTCAATAACATGCCACCAGGTAGTTTTATTGAAATCTATGATATACTGTATAACAATTGGCCAAGTCCCATGGATACAATTCCACAGCAAAACAAACCCATATAATGTTTCCATTTATACAGTGTCTAAATACAATACAAATTTTATAAATAAAGAACACAGCAATCCAGACCTCTCCAATGAAATGTGAAACATGTGCTGTAACAAGCATTGGTTATACTAAGTTATCCGACTTAACAGCCAAGAGAAGTAGGCATCTCTCTTCAATATGAATGTAGAGACCTTCACAAAAGTGAAGTAAATTAGGTTTTGTGTTGCTATATATTCACTAAATCTCAACCGAACTCTACATTACTGGTACATGTACTAATTATCCGATCAAGATAAAGGGTTCATTAAAGAAGGAATAAAAAGGACATGTTCTCCTCTTTTTTGGGACTATGAGGCAGCAGATCTAAACCTAAACTTTTTTATCCATGATCTTTACTCTAAATACAATATGTTGCCTTCATATTATGTTCCAAATAAGGCGGTGCATATTTTTAACATGTTTTTTTATTATGGCAAACAAAAAAGCTAAATGAAAAAACTAAGTCTTCCAGCCTAAGGTGTTTATCTGAGAATAATTGTTCTAAGACCTGAACTTAATTTATGTTAATGCAAGCCATTTTCAACTGCAAGGGCAACCAATATAGCAATATTTTTCTGACTTTTACATATTCCATATTTAACTCCACTCAATTTCCAACCACAAATGGAGAGCATTGGTGTTATGTAAATTATTACTCTTGCCAGATAAGATCCAAGATACACTAAATAGTTTTAAAATAGGTCCTTTTAGCTGAAATCCTTCAGCTTTATCATTAGTTTCTTTTGAGATAATGTCATAACAAAGAGCAAAATTTCTGTCTTTTGCATTAATATAATTGTAAACCAGTATATGGATATGTAAATGACTGTTAATCTGAGTATGTATGCAGCAGTATGTAAGCATAAAAGTCAACATGCACTCCAAAGAGAACAAGCATAAACACTAAGTTATCAAAAAAAAAAAGAACATACTTGCATTAAGGGAGTATTAAGGGGAGACTATTCATGTATGTCTTTCATTGATCAGGCTTAGGCAAATATCAACTAATCCAGATCAGCCATCTCCAGTTGAAAGCTGTGTCAGGATTTACCCTCTTGGCGACTTAATTTTACCAGTATGTCGAGTAACCATTTAATGCTGTCTTTTGCAAATAAATAAAACGTAGCATGGGTAGTTCACAACTGTAGCAAGTAATGGATTACATTGTGGTAAGAAACAGAGATAATATTAATTATGGGAAAATTGTTTCTAATGATTGTATTGTTTTAGTTGTCACAAAATTTGTCTAGACAGTTATCAAGGGCAATCCCATCTTGATAACATTACAACCCATGACAAGCAATATTTGTGTTGAACACAAAGACCTACCCTAAGCTTAGACAAATGGAACTGCAAAAAGAAAGTTAAGCTTGATGAAACAAAAGTGGAAAATGCAATAAACATATCTCTGTATCAGCTTTGATCTTAATTAAAATCTGAAACAAAGGCTAACGTATTGATTTATTTTCAACACTATGCACATTTTTTTATTCATATGTTCACTTTAATTAGTTTTACATAAAATATTTTCTGACTGAGCTAATGCATTTTCAAAAAAAAGGTTTCAAATCAAAATCAAAAAAGATCAACATGACAAAAAACTGAAAGGACATGTACTATTATTATTTCAAAACTTTGTAATTAAAATAATAATCCTATGGATGATTATAAAATCTTCCCACAATACGCACCTTTGAATGTGAATATTTCCGCTGTCTTTGGCATACAAGTCAAATGCCTTGGAGAACATGATATCCTATAAATAGAATAAAACAATAAGCTCATTAAGGCCTTTGATCTGCATAATGACAGGATGACAATCTCTGCTATCAAAGAGACGCTATGTGATGAAAAACACCGATAGCATCTTAGCATCCAACACACAAATGAATTTACAGCTGGCTGATATCTGATTGAAGTACACACAGTTATACATAGCATACAAACTCAGCTAAAGTCAAACATTTCCCTATTATTTTAGCTTTTTTTTCTAGAGTGAAATGTGGTCTTTTTCTGACTTGAAGCAGTTATAGTGCAGCCTTCACTGTGCTTAACATTCCAGGAACAACTGCAACATTAGCCAGACACACAACTGACCAGTCATGGAAATATCCTTATACTTGCTTAAGCATTTATAAGCTGAGCTTCACCACTACCATTTAAAACAAGTCTGGTATGTTGCAGCCCAGGAATGAGTTTGATATCATCGAGCCCTGACAGATGCTTGAGAATCTCAGGCTCAAGCACAGTTTGATATCATCGAGCCTTGACAGATGCTTGAGAATCTCAGACTCCAGCACAGTTTTATATCATCGAGCCCTGACAGATGCTTGAGAATGATCTCAGACTACAGCACAGTTTTATATCATCGAGCCCTTACAGATGCTTGAGAATGATCTCAGACTACAGCACAGTTTTATATCATCCAGCCCTAACAGTTGCTTGAGAATGATCTCAGACTACTGGACAGCTTTATATCATCGAGCCCTGACATATGCTTGAGAATTATCTCAGACTACAGCACAGTTTTATATCATCCAGCCCTGACAGATGCTTGAGAATGATCTCAGACTACAGCACAGTTTTATATCATCCAGCCCTAACAGTTGCTTGAGAATGATCTTAGACTACAGGAAAGCTTTATATCATCGAGCCCTGACAGATGCTTGAGAATGATCTCAGACTACAGCACAGTTTTATATCATCGAGCCCAGACAGATGCTTGAGAATGATCTCAGACTACAGCACAGTTTTATATCATGGAGCCCAGACAGATGCTTGAGAATGATCTCAGACTACAGCACAGTTTTATATCATCCAGCCCTAACAGTTGCTTGAGAATGATCTTAGACTACAGCACAGTTTTATATCATCCAGCCCTAACAGTTGCTTGAGAATGATCTCAGACTACAGCACAGTTTATATCATCCAGCCCTAACAGTTGCTTGAGAATGATCTCAGACTACAGCACAGTTTTATATCCCCAAGCCTTAACATATGCTTGAGAATGATCTCAGACTACAGCACAGTTTTATATCATCCAGCCCTGACATATGCTTGAGAATGATCTCAGACTACAGCACAGTTTTATATCATCCAGTCCTAACAGTTGCTTGAGAATTATCTCAGACTACAGGACAGCTTTATATCATCGAGCCCTGACAGATGCTTGAGAATGATCTCAGACTACAGCACAGTTTTATATCATCGAGCCCTGACAGATGCTTGAGAATGATCTCAGACTACAGGACAGCTTTATATCATCGAGCCCTGACAGATGCTTGAGAATGATCTCAGACTACAGCACAGTTTTATATCATCGAGCCCTGACAGATGCTTGAGAATTATCTCAGACTACAGGACAGCTTTATATCATCGAGCCCTGACAGATGCTTGAGAATGATCTCAGACTACAGGACAGCTGTATATCATCGAGCCCTGACAGATGCTTGAGAATGATCTCAGACTACAGCACAGTTTTATATCATCAAGCCCTGACAGATGCTTGAGAATGATCTCAGACTACAGCACAATTTTTAAATCATCGAGCCCCGACAGATGCTTGAGAATGATCTCAGACTACAGCACAATTTTTAAATCATCGAGCCCTGACAGCACAGTTTTATATCATCAAGCGCTGACAGATGCTTAAGAATGATCTCAGACTCAAACACAAAGTTGTATAACCTTGAGCCCTGACAGATGCTTGAAAATGAACTCAGACTCATACACAAAGTTGTACAACCCCAGATGTTTAAAAACCAGTATAATGTGCTTGGATGAATCACTTTCACATAATCAGTTTTTGATATGCCAATGAATACCTAGTTTATATAAGCTAAAAGCATGACATTAGCAAATTGGAGAATAATTATAATATGGAATAGATTACTCAGAATTATGTGGTTTTGATTATAGTGCATAAGCTTGTTATTATATGATAATTGTTTCAGTAGATATTATTTCACTATTGATCATTAAGTAATGAAGTCATGTGGGTGAATCAAGCTGTCTATACCAAGCATAGATACTTAAAATGATACAGCACAATAATCCCACCGTTTCTGATAGCGCTATTCATTGAGCAGTTGCTACAGGTTTGGGAAGCCCTAGGTTCAGTCCAGAGCAGTGACATAGCAGCAACATTAAAATGGTTGTAAAATATTGCTCCCTTACTTCTGCTCAAGCAAATACAACGGCAGTTTCATGACTGGATAGCAAGGTGTCAGGATAATGAATGTGGTATTGTGCTAGGTTTTCAAGGCACCATATACATAGTCAAGGCAACACTATACCTGCTCCAGGTGGACACTGTCTTCAGGTAACTGAAAACTAGTGGCAGGAAGATAAACAAAAAACAAACACAAAAAATACACACACACACAAAATGCAATGTTTAGGAACTAAATGCATTTTTTTTTTATCAGAATAACAGTATATCAGAATTCTTGTGTGGTTTCTATCTTCCACTGACTGAGAATATGAATTAAATGATGGACTTGTAATCGCCACAAAACATCATTTATTATATCCAAGCATGACTTGGCATCAAGACACAATGTTACATCCATAAATTGAACACTGAGTGGGTGGGTTCAATTGAATTTCCACCAATCTTCCAGGAGGCTTAAATCAACAGCAATAGGTTCATGGCAGCAATAGTCCAGCTTAGGAGAAATGACATTTAAGACATCGAAAAACCCATCACATCCAAACATCAATTTTGTAACAAACTGTAAATGGTTTTTAAAAAATGTTATGCCCAGGAAAATTAAGTATTTATCAACTATTTTATATTTTTTCATTTAGCTTTTTTTGTAAACTCCTAAAATCAGGTTGGTTTTTTTGTTGTTGTTTTTTTGTGTGTGTGTGAAAAAATCCAGATGCCATGGGTACAATGTATGTATCATCTTGCCAGCTTTATGATAAAAATCCCTGAAATCTAAGATTATTGTTTTTAACATGACCAAATTGTCTCCTTTGATAGATAATAATGGAGCTCAAATTGTAAGTAGCTCCTTTCAATTGGTATCCAGGACTTTTTCGCTTGTTCTTTTAGAGATGGTGATGGTTACATTTGCATAAATATGGACCATAAGTCTATTAAAATACTAAAAAAGATATGTTATTTGCACAAGGAATATGACATGTTTGTAAATTATTTTGATCTGAGTATCACAATGTAAGCATGGAAGTCAACATACAAGCCAAAGAGTAAAAGGATAAAAATCAAGTAATCCAAATAAAAGGACCCACAAGCATAAAGGAAATATTCAGGGGAGACTATCCACTAATATCTCCTGTTCTTGCAGCTGGACAAAAGATCAAATAGACTATGATTGTTGGTACGTACCTGAAGTGATTTGGGTTTGGCAGTCTCAGTGTTTGATGTGGATGTGGTAGCCTGTTTCTGAAGTGGTAACAAAAATGTGATTCCATAAAAATTTTGAGATTATAAATTACTTAACATCATTACTTAAGTAATTAATTGGATGTGTATTATTTAACACAGACTAAACATACAGTTTGTCATCTTGTTATTCTTGTTTTAAAACTATGCAACTTTGACTGGATGGAAAATCAGGTTTTTTTCTTAATCACAGCATCCCTGTTAGCATGTTACAATGTTTATTAATTCTCTGCAAACATTTAAAAAAAATTAAAAGATGAAAAAACAAAGATGCCTGAATAAAACGGAAATTAACAATTCTAATCAAAATGTTTTGAGTGCTCTTTTTAGGTCATGTGAACAAAAATGTGAATTTAAACAAATGACAATTTGTAAGTATTCCTTCATTTTAAAAATAAATGTTAGCATAAAATATTTGAAAGAGAACAAAAAGATATATAATTAGTCATTATAGCAAAGTATAAAAGCATGATTTTCAAGGATTAGATACATGTACATATATACAACAACTAACTTATTAAAGATATATATGCCAAAAACATCAAAAACATTAAAATACTTTCATAAATAAATCAGATAAAACATGTATGGTTGAGTGCAGCTGGCACTTGAACCAAGATGCTTTGACTTTTTTTTACATGTATACCCATAATGCTTATAAAGTTAACATTGTACTGTGTATGGTCTGTTTCAGCAAGTTTCTGTCGGAAGACCTACTTCAAAACGGCTGTTTTGCAAATGGTGTCCAGTCATAGAAATTAGGATTGAAATTTACAAACAAGTCAGACTAGTAACTAAGCAATTTGCACTAGCCGGAAAGAAAATTCATTAGCCTGAATTAAATTCTGTTTTAATTTTACAAGTAAGCCAAAAAAACTCAATCAATATGGAAAAAGGCACCATTTAAGTATCAATGGCCTGGTAACTACAGGGTTTTTTCTCGGGTTTTGCACCAGAAACATGTTTCAGTTTAATTTTCCTTGCTATTTTGTTCTGTGGCCCAGCTGATTTTAATTTGGTATAGAACATAATGTACCATGCGGGCACCAGAACACCGTGTGGTTCCTGCACACTTAACATATTATCTGTTTAGTGCACGTAACATGTTTTTGATACAAGGGACAGCTTGCGGAATAAAATAAGCAGCTCAAAAGTTTACAAATAAAAAGTGAAAGTATGATGATTTTTTAATGATCAGAATCTTAGAAGCCCTTCATTCTAGTAAAATGGGAATTTTTACTAGCACCGAGAGAAAATCTTATAGTTTTTGCTCTCGGGAAGCGCTAATTTCGACCACTGGGTGTCACATTGTCTTAACATTATTTTTTTCTCTGGATAATAAAATTGTGAATAACATGTACTGATTCTTCTTTTATTATAGAAGATTTAAAGAAATTGTAAAAAAAAATGATGAAATATCTCCTTATTGGCTAAACTTTGATACTATGATAGGAATTAGCCTTTGATTTAAAATATAGTATGATCCGCAAAAAAAATAGCCTTTAAGATAAAAAAAAAATAGAACCAAAATATCAGGTATCATCTCTTTCTAGTCATCATGATACAAGAAATGCATGTACTGTGTCTGGTTTCGAAGATTTTCTTTAATTTAAATTACTAGTTAGAAACAATAAGTTGGTAGAAATATTAGTAGATTTTACATTTTACAACAACAACCTTGTATTAATTGCCAACACCAGTATACTTTATAACATAATTTACTACATTCTCCTGTAATGATGAGTATACAAGTTCATGCAAAACAAATGTATGCGAAATAAATAATAAAAATTTTACACAAATCTTTCAACAGGGCATACACACACATAAGCAGTTTAGCACTCACACCCTTTAGCATTTTGCCAATGTCCACAAACCTTATTTTACACACGCACCCTTGCACACACAAACAAAATAATAAAAAATAACTTCAGTATAATACACAATATTTAACTTGGAAGGAATTTCTCAATGTAACAAGAAAATGTACATAGATAAATTCATGCAGAATACATCCAAAAACCATGAAAAGCATCTCTGCCATATTTATCCCATCCTACTTATCCCCTTCTGTGAATAAGATAGCGTCAAATGTCAGCACCAGCCATTATTAAGGTGATATATCATGGTAACTAAGTGTAGTCTGTGACCAAAGAGTTCAGGTTCTGTCTTCATGGCCATACATCAACCGACATACTGACTGGCCAAGCATTAGGATTTCCCTAGAATATTTCATGACTCTTAACCTGCTGTATTATAAATAAGCAATAATACTTTTTACACATTTTTGTTTGACGAAATCCAGCAATGGTCACTAAAAGATATTGATTGTGACCGAGCAGCACATATTATATACAGGGACTAGAAAGTTTCTATGAAGACGCAGGCTTATTTAGATCTTCTGTCTGGGCATGATCTATTTAGAGTGCTAAGAGTTTATTCTGATAATCAGTTAGCTTCATACATCAATTATATACACACACAAAAAAAGCTTCACAACAACAGAGGATTCGAAGGTGACTATTTTTGTTCTTAAGTAAATATGGTAAAAACAGTACCTTATGGAAGAAAGCATATAAGAACATATCTGTGTAAATTTATTTCATAACAAAACTGAAAAGTTTTATAAGGTTTGCATTGTAACATAAATAGGACATCTTTTGAGTCCAACTCTTTACTTTCTGCAAACACCATAGGTGTTAGTTGTTAAATGTTAAAAGGGTGAAGTGCGTTTCCAGCAAAGAAATGGTTAATTTGGTTTCATAAGTATCTACATTAGTATGTACCGTTAATTTACCAGCACTGAATGAATCCCATTTTGTAAATTGTATGCATAAATTATATGCATACTGAACTGACTTTTAGATGCCATATTTATAAAGAAACCATTATTGTCACGAACAATCATTAGTAAACTCTCTCAGAGCAACACCTGTGATAAAGGAGCCAAATATGAGTTCTGTTAATTATTGTGTTACTTTATGTCCAGAAATATTTCAGGACACATTGTTAAGCACTCAGCTAGATTATATATCTACACTGATGACTCTTGATCAAAAAGCTTTCTAGGACTGAAAATGGATTATGGACACAATTTCGTGCAGTAGTGGAAGATGCCATATACTGTTAAATTATGCGTTACAGGAAGCAACAGAAAGGTGATGTATAGTATGTTTAGATTACCGGTACATGAAGCAAACTTGGTGATGATACTTCTTCATCTTGATGAACTTTTTATTGGTGCCACCCTGGAGAACTCTTTTACAATGTATTTTTAATTGAGATTAAAGAGAGGAAGAAAGTTACAGGAAATCATAGCTTTTCTGTGAAAAGCTTCCCACTTTGAACAGTGTAAGTACTAGTATCAATATTGTAATTATAAAAAAAAGATAGCAGGCAGTAAAAGAATATTCACAGTTGTTTCGTAAGGTCTTGTTAAACAAAAGAAACCCTGTTTGCCAATGACAAAAAAACGCCTTGTAATTACAGACAAAGCCGACAACAAAGAAAAATAGCAAAGTGGCAAATAGTCTAGTTACCATCAGATATTATGGCGCATTACTCTCTCAGATTTATGTTACAAACTGACAGTTTAAGAAAGTGTATAGTTCCCAGATTAGTCATCTTAATTCTTATTTAACATACTTTCTGCTGCGCCTTGGATTTCTCACATATGTGCTGTTCTTATAGAACCATTGTTCAGATCAATAGAATGTTAGGAACCCTAGGATCTACACAAATTACTTTTTTTCAGAGAATTTACACATTGTTACAAACACGATATCCAAGCATAAATGTTTTTAAATCACTTGAAATGACCAAAACATGCTATGTCAATTTCTTCATTTGTCAGAGCATGAAAACAAGTGAGAACATGCTGATGAACATAAAATAGTTAGAAATTCCCTTTGTTTTACCGTTTTAGACTTAATATTGTAGAGAAATAAATGTTAAAATGTTAGTCTTTTTGATTTTAAATGATGTGCATAAAAAAAACCCCACAAAATCAGCTGGCTGGCAGTAAAAATTGTAAATAACTCACCCCTTATTATGTTTGGCAGAAACACCCGATATTACATCGTCAGACACCCACGACCAACCCATTCCGTTACTCTCAAGTGAGGGTATCCGACAATGCTGATATAACAACTGCTTGCACTTGTCAGATAGGATTCAAATATGACTCAAAGTATAATAACATCAATCGTATCAGCCAGTCAGCTGATATTGCATGTATATCAAATCCATTAACAGAGATACATAAAATACTGATTTATTTTAACTACTTTACATAAAATTCTCATTTTTTTATTTATTTAAATAGAATATCTTAAATATTTTAGCATTACATCAGAGATGCTATTCATGGTAAATTTCAAGCACTGACATGGCAAGCCCTCGGAAGCAACATTTACATAATTTAGACATATACCAAAAACAACTAATGGCAACATATACAGGCATTACAGCAAGCATTGAATGCAACAGGTTCTCTGAACAGGCGACGCTGGTAGGGCAGGCAAAATAATATGCTCCCTACCAACATGTGCATGCTACTTTTTTTTTCATAATTGAAACACAATTATTTTGCCAAAAGCAATTTAGCTAGAGAATGTCATTAATCTTTCTGTTGGATAATTTCATAACACACTATAAATAATAAAGAAAAAATGAAGATAATGTATTCTTTGAAAATATTTTCATGATTTTACGTAAATACTACTGTGGAATGATTGAATCATAATTTCTCTGAATTTCCTTTTTGATTATATGATGGTGAGCTAGCCAATCAAATGCTTCCATTTAGGGGTGTCATTGATTGGAAATTAGTATCACAACATAAACATGTGTAACCCTGAAATATTGTTTTTATTTATATTCTGATATTGACAAAAATTTAAAATATATATCACAATTACTGGTACTATTTTGTCAAGAACAAAAATCTAACAAATGAACATTCCTTTTATGCATTAGTCAGATTAAATGGAAGCACCACTGTCTATTGATATGAATATAGAAGCAAACAAATTTTTGAATCTTTACTGATTTTCTACACTCATATAGCCTTATGGTGTACAAAACGCAGTGCTACTATCTGTATCTTTTAACCCTTCTGAACTCTTGTTTTGAAAAGGAAATGAAGTGTAACTTGTCTAAAAGTTCTTACATTGTTCTCCAACACTTAGGTATTTGTTAAACTCTTACCATGTTAAGCAAGGTTTATTTATGTAAAGGCAAAATGTATAGATCCAGACCAGCCAGTTTTTGTTGTCTGATCAGAATCTACAGTATTTGCTGCTCTGTCACTGACAAGAGATAAAATATTTTATTTCATTTGTACATTTGTGTAGTTATGTATAAGCCAAAATCTAACATTTTTAGCATTAGTTATGAACCTAACTAAGACATCTAAGGATTAAAGCTGTCCAAAAACATTAAAAACGATGTGACACATGACATCAAAATCTATCCACTTTGCATGCCTGGGGTCGTTTGTAAGGAATCAAAGTTATTTTTTCTTACTACAAATAAGAAATCTTCTTAAAATTGGAAAAATATAAAGAATTTTTTTAAAATGAATGGTTTTATAAGTAAAAACTTTTGAAAATTTTCCGAAGTCTTAATTCTATGAAAATATTTCATCATTTAATGCATTTTTCAGTGTAAGATTTCATTTTAAGAAAAATGACTTAGAATTTTTCTGAATGTGACCCCTGGTTATTTCTGCAGGACTCTGTCCAATCAATGACACCCATAGAGCTAGACATAAGGGCAACACCAGTTAGTAGAGGAGGGATAACAGGCTTTACCTTCTCCATTTTGTTTACATAATACTGCACACTCAGATAACTCTGCTGTAAGAGTCAAAAGAAGGGAGATAACAATAATTTGGTGCCAGTGATGTAATGATTCAGAATGTGTGTGTATCCACTAGGAGAGAGAAACCAAGGATGTTACAACATACCTAGAAAATATGGTAACGAAAATACTTCAACTAAATGTGTTTGACAACAGCAAATGTACAAGAACTTTTTTAACAATATTCAATAGACAAAATTTAACAAGGCTATGATAATGATCAGTACACTGTATATTACAACTTTAATAACATTAAAAATCATTTAGCATATGGTATTATATGTTTGATGATAAAAAAAGAGGAAAAAAAAGAAAGAGAAATACTGGTTAACAATGATTCAACTGAGCTGATGCCAGTTCTACATGCATACATTCACACACACAACCACTGTAAATAACACTCAAAAAGTATTATTATTATAATGAGGTATGACACTTTTTTCATTTAATAGAAGATTAAAGCAACTGTAACTTTTAACTGAGTAGATAAAAATTCTACACAATTAAAGCATGACATTATTTTCATTTATCGTAAGATGGATGCAACAGTAACATTTAAGCAAATAATTTTAAATTCCTTAAAGAGAAACCATTAAATAAATAGCAACAAAACTCTGTAACAGACAGTATATCCTCAGCCGATTGGTGTAGGGTAAAGTCAGAATTTGCATATAAAGAAAGTGGAAAGAAATAAGAATGTTACCCTGTATACATAATGCATATCTTATCAAGAGCCATAACTCTGTGTTGAAGGGCCCACCTGGAACATGGCGAAATATGCTCATCTCCTTTTGGTATTGAAAGTTCTCACAAAGATTTATTGAAATCCCATCAGTAGTTTCCAAGAAATAGTGCAGAAATTAAATATGATTTAGGGGCCATAACTCTGTGATAAATGGTCAGACTGTAACATGGCAATGATGTGCACATCTTCTTTTAATGGTTCCCAAAAGGTTTTGTTGAAATCCAGTCAGTATTTTGCAAAGATATACCGTGGAAATGAAATTTTGATGGACAGAAGGAAAGGACAGAAGGACGGACAGACAGTGGCAAAACAGTGTCCCCCTTCTGATTCTATCAGCCAAGGATAATATCAATAAATTAACAAATAAACGACTCTCAATCATGTAGTGTCAAGTAGACTGACAGTTTTTAAATGAGCTCTGTTTATAAAGATGTTGAGACCTAAATGACATAATTTTCACTACTTTTATAATATAAACAATGTCAATACAATATCAACACACAAATAAGCTTAAATATCAAAAGATGAAAATGTTGACCTACAAAACCATGCCTAAACATGTTTCTAGTTCTTATCTTTCTTGTCATATGCATGTGACCTGCTATCCTGCATACTTCAAAGATGAAATATTGCTATAGTATCCAGTCTGACATTTAATTAGTGTCAGCAGAAGTCAACAGTCTTCCTTTGTAAAAAAGGAAGTAACCTACAGTTTGCCTATATCAAATACATGTAACAATATCCTACAACTGCTTTGAAGAATTAGGCAAAATTTCTGCATATACTCATACTTTTGTAAAAGTAAGGACAATTCTGAACACTAACTCTACAGTTCGACAGGCGCGTTTCTGCCATTATGCACTTTACGCACGTGCGTAACCTCCATTCCAAACATCGAAAAATCTAAAAGTACCAAAAACACTAAGAAAGTCGATGCCTAACCCGGATTAGAAATGACATATTTTATTACCGTAGTTTCTATATATGTTATAAAATCTTATTACCACACCAATCAAGTCGAAAAGGTTTAAAATGATTAAACTTATGCACGTCAGGATTTTAGTCGTTCATATTTTGCGTTAAATTCCTCGCATGTCAGCATTTTGCCTGTTATTCATTAGAAAAGAACCGAATGTATTCAAAAGTATTACTACAAAGGTTATTTCCCTTGTAATTGTGCGTAACTTCAAAAATTGCCCAGACACGCGCCTGCTGTTCGACAGTACTAATCATGAAAGAAATTACCCTAAATGTTCAATCTTTCCAAAACTATAAAAAGCAAAAAAAGAATTCTTTTCTCAAAATAGATTATGTCATAAAGATTACCTGCATGACAATAAGTTAAAACTCAAAAGTAAATTGTTACATTGTTTTCTAAGTTTAAAAACAAATATCTCTGTCGTGTATGTCAGACAGGAAATACCTGTTTGCAGGTGGGGATTTATGCCTTACTTTTTACAGAAATCAAAAGCATCAATAAACAGCATTTGGCAGGACCTTTTCAGGTAACAATGACTTAATAGGTTGGTAAATGGAAAAAAAAAGTTCCATACTGTCTGATACCACCTTAAAGTGGTAGCTGCTAAGTTTGTGGCTTAGGCAAATATTTAATAAAGGTGCAGACCAGCCAACTTCTACTGGATACTGTCTGAGTGCTCAGGACCTACACTTTTGCTGTTAAGTCTTCATCAATCAAAAACAATAAGTTGTTAGCAAATTACTAAGAATATTTCATTTATATTATCAACAAATGTCTTACTAGTTTAAAACATCTGATATGAACAATGCAGTCTTCACAATGAGCCATTGGACCATGGACCAAGAAAATCAGAATTTAGCAGAATTTAGCAGAAATTTCTAAAGGTACTGTTAAATTTTGTCACAATCAGTAAAATTTGCTGGCTTGGTACTTTAAATATAGCTTTATTATTTGAGAAGACTGCAATGAAAGATCAAGATTCATAAAGATTCATTCTATGGCAGGAGGTTAACCATTGGGACATCAAGTGCTCCGTCAACAATCATCTTGTGTTTTAACCCACAGCCTGTATTATTTGTGTCTGTACAAAAATCTTTTTGTTTATCAACTACAGAGATACCAGAATCTACACTATTTGCTCCTTAATCAATAAATCTTTTTATATCTGTATAAGATAACGAAGACTGTAGTATGCTCATCACCAAAGCTCAGGCTGTGTACAGGCTGTGTACAATGCAAAAGTGTACATGATTCTACATGTGTCTACATGAAATCAATTGTACACAAAATGAGACAAATAGGCTACAAAATTCACACCTGTGAGTTATTGAGTTTAGTTTTAGGTGGAGGTTAATAGATATATAATCTCTTGTATTACAGCTAAAATAGTAAAGATTAATCTTGAAAAGGCCCCTACAAAGTAAGTTTTTCTGGCTACAATTGGTCCTTTATTATGCTAAAATTCTTAAAACCACAACAACTAAAATAGCAATATTATATTCAGACTGTTTTATATTTGCGATTCCTTTATCTCTTAATAATAAATTTTAAATGCAACATGTTAATAAAGCTGAATATGTTTTGTTATTTGTGAAACGTTTATGAGCATTCTGTCTTACCGAATAGTGATTAAGAAAAAACAGACATTCCTTATTACTGAAAATATCCCACAAAACAAGACTTCGTTTTTTAGTTTTAAATATAGATACAAGACTACATTTTGAGAAATCATTTTCACATTTCTAAAATAAAGACTACCTGAGAAATGGAACTGCTGCAGCTGCATATCATGGGCTATAATTTGAGCAGGTTCATTTTTAATTGATTTTTAATCCAGGAAGACATTTAATAATAAATATAAACTCACTTGTTGAGACAAAGAGTATATAGCATACAAAACAAAACATTTTTTTTTAAATTTCCTAGGTTGTCTGAAGATTAGATCAAAAGTGTTTTGTATGCCCTTTTCATACCCCTGTCACGCTCAAGCACAAGTTTCTGACAATGGGCAAGTTATAACTCGCTACACTTTTTCACAAGATCTTAAAGGCATTCACATTTATCTGTTTGTTTTTCCTTCCTCACAAAATTTTAGTACAACATATTTAATTTATCTGACTTTAGTAATAATTTGCTTTAATATTTATATGATATAGTCATGACAAAGAAAGAGCTGTCTACGAGATTATTGATTAATAACAGTGACATTAAGATAACATACATACAATGAGCATACAGTGCAGATAATATGCTAAGAAAATACTACCAACTGTATACATGTATTAAACATATTAGATTTGGCCAAAAACCACACTTTTGGGGGCAAAAAAATGTTTTGAAATTAACATTTTTTTTTACTTTAATTTTGGAAAAATTGTAGGCAAGCAATGGTCTGAATTTGAAACCAGTTACAGATGTTAGCAACCCTCTATCGAGTTGTACCAGCTTTATAAGACATGTGTTTGAAATAAAAAGACATGTGTTCAAGTCTGTAACAAAAAAATCTCCACAGCCACCATTCCTAGAAAAGTTGTGCTATAGTGAGATGGCCACTCTTTTGAGAGTTGCCTTAAAAATAGCAGATACACTTTTTTTTTTAAATATACAATTTTTTCTACAAATAAGATGCAAGTAAGCAAGGTTATACAGCTAGCATCCATCTGAATTGTGGAAAGGGATTCTTGATCATAGTTAAGAATTAAGTTTTGTGAAATAAGTTTTATTAATGACTACAGAAGAATTGCTGGTAAATGTTAATGAAAGCCACTGAGGAAGGCTAACCTCTATGAATCTTATTGGGTACAAACTAGAACTGTGTTAGAAGGACACTGATGCACTCACTTCTGGTTAAGAATATCCCCCAAAAAGTGCCATTAAAAGAATTCTATTACTTGTATAGTATCTTAAATCAACATTGACATTTATTTTTAAGCCATATACTTGTAAAATCTTATGCAAATTAAATTAGTTAAATCCTTCAAAAATATGAATCAAAAACAATAAATTGATATGAGAACAAGAAAAGAAGGGCCATAACTCTGCTGACACCAAGCAGATAGGAACCAAAATTGAGCTTTGTTTGTTTGTTTGATTGTTTATTGAGTTTATCGTCCCACCAACAGTATTTCAGTTATATGGAGATTGTGTCCAATTTAAGCAGTTATAGTGCTGTCTTCACTGTGTATAGCCTGCTGTGAACCCCCATCACATTATCCTGACACTGGGCCAACCAGTCGTGGAAATACCCTTATAATTGCTTCAGCGTTAGCAAGGGAGCTATACCACTACCATTTTTAACGACTTTAAGCCTCGTATTTGTTGTGTCCCTTGAAAGTTATTGAAAGGAAACAAGAGTCAACAGACGAATGGATGGAAAGATGAATAGCAGTTATTATATCTTTCCCTCCACCATTCTTTGGATTACAAATACATGAAACTGATTTTTTTTTTTTTCGCAGTTCTTTCTTAAGATCTATTCAGATTGATTCCTCTTTAAAATTTCAATTTCAATATTCAAACATAAAGCACAATTCTTGAAATTGGTTGCATATACATGTATAAGAGTATTGCATGTGAAAAAGACATAAATTGTGTGTGTTGAAATCTTGGAGAATTGGAAGAAACTGTGACAATAAATGCAAATTACATTGAAATACATTACAAGACAATGTGTGTGTTTTTTTAATGCAAATGTATGAGTTGTCAATGAAACCAGGAATTCTTACTTTTTTTGTTGTAACACTTTGAATGACAATTCTTTTTTTTTTCAGTTTGTTCCTATAGCAACGTGTTATGGCATCATTTTTTGAGGTTGCATTATTAAAGATTCTTTTTATACAAAGCAATACGTTTTGATATTGCCCATTTATTGATTCTTTTTATACAAAGTCAGCTTAAAAAACCTGCTATATTTCACACAGGATAATTTGAGCAAGCTTCTTTTATATATGGTATAAAAAATCTTAATTGCTTCTTTAACATTGACATTTGTTGTTGAAAACTGACTTTTCATTTAAGACTAAAAACTTTAAGAATGAAAAGCTTAATCCAAATATTATGTTTACATGTGAATAGCTATACTGTATGTTAAAACTTTAACACTTAGGCCAGTATTCTCCAACTATTCTTAGGTAAGAATTGTTAGTCATGCATTTCAATCCACAATATCTTCATCATGTAATAAGCTACATTAAAGTATTTTTGCATGACACTTAAACTTTGATACTTTGAGCTTAAATTTACATTGAAACTTCATAAATAAGCTTTTTTTTGTTAGTATGAAAGTTATGACTTGGTCTTAAGTCATGACTTAGGCTTAAAAGTTATATCAGACAGTTTGGATATTTTCATTATACATCTAAGTAAACCATTGTTATCTGAACAGATCTGGTAAAATGTTCATAATTGATGTCCTACACCTGTCTAAAAAGTGAACCATAACGCAACAACTGTAATTACAAACATGTACTTCCTACCTGAGCCACGCTGCACAGTTAGCTATTCTTAAACCAAGAAAAGCTCGTGACCACTAATGTTTTAGTTCATCCACATCATCCGCTGTGACGTCAATGTTAATTTTTAGCAGGAATGCCAATCATTCTTATTTACATATATTGTTACATAAATATATAAGACAAAGGCAAACTGTTGATACCAACTTTAAGAATGGTTGATGAATACGGGCCCTAGCCTGCTCGTCACTAAATCTTACAGGCCTATAGGAAGATAGAGAAAATCCAGCTTAGCTGATTCTCACTTAGCTGGTTCTCACTTGGAGCTCAGAATCTACACTATCTGTTACTCAGTCACTTATAGAAACTTGTTTTCTTTACTGCTTTTTTTCCCCATTTGCACTACTCTCGAGAGCGGTGCTTCTTATGCAATGCAGATTTTCATGGGGACTACAATGGAACTCAATAAACAAAAAGTTGCAGTTGTTCTGTAAGAAATTTTTTTTAAAAAAGAACAAGTGTTCCATTTTTTAACAATCAAGCTTGCAACAATAAAGGTTAGCTTGCAATTACTGTATAAAAAAAAAGTAGCAGGCATTAAAAGGAATTTGCAACCATTTGGCTAGGTCTTGTTTTAGCAAAAGTAACCAAGTATGCCAATGTTAACATCGCAGTTTGTAATTGCAGATGTAAAAAACAAGGAAAAAAGCAAAGTGGCAAATAGTCTAGTTCCAATCAGAGTTACGGTTCTTTACTTCCAAATATTTATATATTGAATTAAGAAGGAATGTTAAATCCCCTGGATAGCCATCGTCTTGTTTAAAGCGCATGCTCTATACAGCGCCTTAGATGTCTCACACATGTGCTCTTTCTTGTTTTAAAAGATAAATACTCTTAGCCACTGCTTCGCCACAGCAGCGGCAACCATAAATTAAACCAAGGGCCATAACTCATTATAAATCAAGCCTGTCATATGTAAATGATATCAATTAGGCTCCAACCAACAAGAGCCACAAAAATATGGAACTTTTTTTCTGCTGATCAATATAAAAATGTGACAATGAATATAGTACCTATTTATTTTGTATCTGGGTGTATATGATTTATATTTGTCATAATAAAAACAACAGGTGCAGACTTAAAGAACAACATATCCCTGCCAACTGATGGGACATCTGCTTCTAAAGATCAATATTCTTTTCACTGTTTATTTGTAATTAGCAGTAATTGAAATAATTTTAAAGGATCTATAAATGCTACTACATGTATCAACTTTTAGGTATACTTAACACCTGTCTGTTTAGTGCACAGCTTAGATATTTTCATAAAAGAAATTTTGGTCATTTTCAGGTGGCTGTGTGCAATATTTGTCATACATGTACAGAAATTACTGGAAATGTCTACTGACATTGATGATAGGCAAAATAGAAAAATAACTAAAAATAACTTTTAATAATTTTTTTTTTAAATTAACAATAAATATGTGCTGCAACTTGTTAGTACATAATGGAATTTCTAAAGAATTGATAAAAAGTGGAATGTGTACTTTAGAAAAATTTAAAATGCCTCTTGGCATGAAAAATGCTGGGTATTTCTGAACCTATTGATTTTTTTTGCAAAGTTGCAAAGCAGAAAGTTAATTCCTACGTAATGAACACTGAAAATCGCCAAAAAAGATCAGAATTATTTGCCAGTTATTTTGATTAACTCATTACCAATCACAGTGTAAAGAGTATACTGCCAATATACAGAACCCTTAAAACAATATTCTTAATACACATCTAACATAGCAGGTCAACATCACATGTGCCAACCTTCATTATTAGTTCTAAACATAAGTAATGTTAGTATAGATGAGAGAGAGACACACACACACACATCTATTTGTGGTTGAAGTGGAATGTCAGTTGGTTATTCCAAGTCTACTGGATGGTGTCTACACAGAATTGTACCTCTTGATGGTGGCGGGCGTTCTCCTCATCCCACAAAATGGCCAGGAGATTTTTGTGATTAAATTTCTTAAGAATGCTCACAAACTCTCCAGTAAACTTGGCACGATCCTATATCATAACATAATGCACTATAAATGCATCATTGTGCACTTGATAAAAAAAGGAAGTTATTGACTAGACATTTTTATTGTAATTTTTGGTATTTCTTTAACAATGATATAAAAACATATCATCAATAAACAAGAGGCCGTCAGAGACGGGTGATGCTCCCCGAATGGGTACTTTGTCACAAAAAAAGGTTAGTTGTATGAATATTGAGGTTTATTTTGAAAATGTTGTAGTACTATGAAATCAGACATAAACATAAACAAAGGGCAATGACTTAACAAGAGCCGGTCAAACCGGGTAGTTTGTCAAAAACAGTTGTAAAATCCGACTTCAAATAACAGTTATGGGCCGGACAAGGTTTTGCTGCAAGGTCATGTTGTGACCTTGACCTTCAAGGTAGCGACCCAAATGTTGCGCGCGACATGTCGTCTTAACATGGTGATCATTTCTGTGAAAAAGTTTCGAAATCCGACTTCAAATAACGAAGTTATGGGCCGGACACGATTTGGCTGCAAGGTCACGCTGTGACCTTGACCTTCAAGGTAGGGACCCAAATGTTGCGCGCGACACGTTGTCTCAACATGGTGGTCATTTCTGTGAAATAGTTTCGACATCCGACTTCAAATAACAAAGTTATGGGCCGGACACGATTTTGCTGCAAGGTCGCGGTGTGACCTTGACCTTCAAGGTAGGGACTTAAATGTTGCGCAAGACACGTCGTCTCAACATGTTGGTCATTTCTGTGAAATAGTTTCGAAATCCGACTTCAAATAACAAAGTTATGGGCCGGACACGATTTTTCTGCAAGGTCGCGGTGTGACCTTGACCTTCAAGGTAGGGACCCAAATGTTGCGCGCGACACGTCGTCTCAACATGGTGGTCATTTCTGTGAAATAGATTCGAAATCCGACTTCAAATAACGAAGTTATGGGCCGCACACAATTTGGCTGCAAGGTCATGCTGTGACCTTGACCTTCAAGGTAGGGACCCAAATGTTGCGCGCGACACGTCGTCTTAACATGGTGGTCATTTCTGTGAAATAGTTTCGAAATCCGACTTCAAATAACGGAGTTATGGGCTGCACACGATTTGGCTGCAAGGTCACGCTGTGACCTTGACCTTCAAGGTAGGGACCCAAATTTTGCGCGCGACACGTCGTCTCATCATGGTGCTCATTTCTGTGAAATAGTTTCGAAATCCGACTTCAAATAACGAAGTTATGGGCCGGACATGGTTTGGCTGCAAGGTCACGCTGTGACCTTGACCTTAGAGGTAGGGATCCAAATGTTGCGCGCGACACGTCGTCTCAACATGGTGGTCATTTCTGTGAAATAGTTTCGAAATCCGACTTCAAATAACGAAGTTATGGGCCGGACACGATTTTGCTGCAAGGTCACGCTGTGACCTTGACCTTCAAGGTAGGGACCCAAATGTTTTCGGGGAGCATAAAAAGATTATTATAGATGGGGCAATGTACTTTAAGTCATTGTTTGTGACCTTATACCATAAAAAACTGTGACCAAGGCACTTTAATTATCAATTTGAGAATATAAAAATGTGTTTTGATTTACATTTTGGCATCTTTGTACATTTAGACATATAACTTGGGTGTGCCAGAGGTTCTACCCAGACATATGTCTGGGAATGTCCAGCACCACAATTAGCTGGATATTACCAATATGACCATAATTCTGTGTGATGTAGCAAAAACAAAACAAAAACACTCAGGTAACTTCCTCATAATGAGTTTCTATGACAACAATACATTTGGTGTGAATTGCAAATGTAAAAAACAACACCATAAAATGTACTTAGTAAAAAAAGGGAGAGAAAAATCAATTATAAAATTTATCATGCATTGTACTTCACTTTAACATTAACCTGTTTAAAAGACATCAACAATTCTTATCAGAGCAACACATACTTAACTTTATATTGCATAGCAAAACATCATAACACACTAAAGAAATGTTGACAAAGGGTTGGTTTTTTCAATCTGGATTCATTTTGAAAATCTTGTAAGAAAATAAACAATGTCATGCACTGTTGCCATGGTGATCAAATCATCATGGAATACCTGACACTTTATATAACCCTTCAAAAGGCCGACATCACCTTAAAGGCTTGTATATTGTATTTTTATTAAACTAATCCCTGATTTAATGGCCACGATACCTGAAACCACATATTTTTTTCCTTTTTTTTATAAAATCTTTCTCATCCTCCAAGTAAAAGGTAAAGTTCACCTAAAAAAAAGCAAAACATTGACTTGTTTATGCAAGCACACCTCCTAAAGCATCTCTTGTACGATGGTAATCTTTGTATGGATACTAATCAATACAGTTCTAAGTAGGGCTGTCAACGATTGCTCGAGAACTCGATTGTAAGATTATATTCGAGCAGGAAAATCACTATTCAAGTACTTGGTAAAATGGGGAAGAAGAATCAAATTGACAAAAATACCCAGAAAAAACAACAAAAAATGATTAAAAGCTGTGTAAAAGCTCGGTAAACTGGACCCTAGGAAATGGCTGCCAGTCGCATGACCCAGTTCCTCACTAACACCTGATTGCCTTATCCCATTGTGGATGCTCAATACAATGTCCCAGCAGGCACCCCATTGTCTGTCACTTAATAAACTGCAAGTCTGGTCACTTCTTTGCTAATTATTCCTTGTCAACTCAGTACCCCCACCCCCTCATTTCTCTGAACAGTTTGTGACATGTAAATTATACACTGATTGGCATGTCTAAACCGCCCACCAATTGTTCTGATTGACTGGTAAATAGCTAGTCAGCTACTGATTGGTTGTTACACTGAGCTCTTATTCGACACGAAATGCATTTGGCAACTCTTGCTTAGCATTTGACGTAAGGCGAAAGGCGAGGGAAATAAAACCAACTGTTATGTTTACACCATGCCACACTATTCTGATTTTTCTAATCAGTAAAAATGGTGTCAGTTTAATCCCTTGTAAGCATTTCAAGTCCATGAAATGCACACAGTGCAGTGTATGGCGCCGAAGGCATTACATGCATTGTTACCTTTGCATGTCATTGTCAGAATATATCCAACATGTGGTTATGGAAAACATAGCAAGTTAAGGGTTACAGAAGAACTGCCCTTTGATCAGCAGGAACAGTTACATTAAAATGTTTATTATTACTCAAGAAACAAGAAAGCATAAATCAGGGCTCAAGAAAATATCATATAATCTATAACACTTATTTATTATCATTTCCTTGTAAAATGTGGTATCCGACAGTACCCTCTAGTTTTTACTATGCCCCACCTAGTTATATTTCTTGTTGGTAATTTGTTTGTTTTGTTTTAGTTACATGGCATTGACACAATTATGGTTCTATTGGCTACGTCCAGCTACTTATTGGTGGAGGACAACCCCAGACTTACATCTGGGTAGAATCACTGACACATGGCAGGCTTGCTGGAAAATCTGCCCACATGAAAGTTCTCGCCCTTACCAGGATTCGAACCCACGCAGTGAGGGACTGAGGAGTTTCAAGTCAGCAACTCTTACCACTCTGTCATGGGCAACCCCTCCTGTTGGTAGTATACCAGTTTATATATAGAGTTCTAACTGTGAGCTATACAGTGGGTGTATGATGGATCGGCCAGCAAAATACAGTTTCCATCCCTTGGACCCAGCAGGCCAGAAAACTGACAAGTTTGTAATGAGTACCATCAATAAAGGTGAAGAGAAGAAATAAACGATGCACAGAAAACCCTTACATAAATTTAATAATCCTTACCCAGATACATTTAGATAACCAAAACAACTATATATCTGGTGTTTTAACACCATATTGAATTGTACAAAATAACTCCCCTTGCCAGAGATTCAGCTGCAAATAGTGTCAATCCTGACCAGAACTTCTTCCGATGAGAGCTGGCAGATCTGGTTCTACACTATTCGCCTATGCTGGATCAACTTGACTGTGCTTAGCAGGTTAAGAATCATGATTGAACGCTCGTTGACGAGCTGTTTGCATGAGTCTCGACATCACGTAACCACAGGGACACATGGTAAATGCTATACAGCAGGCAAACAGGTCTTTTGTCTGTTTATGAAAATAAAAAATCTGCAACGACAGTTAAAGCAGATTATTTCTGCTCAAGGCTGTAATTATTTATTGAGTGCTGACTCTACCCAGAAAGTGCTTGGGCTATAGATAGAAATAAGGGCAAAAGTTTTTGTCAGTATCTTTGAAAATGAAGGACAAAACATTTTTTTTGTAGTTGACAATGATATAGATAACCAAGTTTGTACTTTTGAAGTGAGTTGATTCTATCTTGATCCCACATGGACAAACACAAATAAACAAACAAACAAAGTATCATTCATGCTATTAAAGGTAAACCATCAATGTGGCATACATTATTAATTTTTTATTCATTTTCATATAGTTAACAACAAATCCACAGTGCACAAATGGATCAAGCCTTGATAAATAGCATAGCCATAGATCCCACAGCTCCCATGGAGCTTTGATCAGAATCTGCACTAGCTGCTTCTAAGTAACTAGGCATATATTTACATCGCGTGACATACTTTTTCTTTTTTTTTAATACTTGATAATGAGAAAAACTAATGAAGGATCAAAACTAGTAGATTTATAAATTCTGTTCTTTAAGTGGACATTGGTCATGAAATCATCCACCTTAACTATATAATGGATGTACATGAAGTTGTACAAAAAAACAACAACAATAATTTTCAATACTTATACATAAAACAGGATAAGTGCAAACGCTAACCATGCTACATTTGCTTAAAAGCCATTACTACTTCTTCACTTTCAGTAACTTCATTCATGTTCATAACAATATAATTGATAATGACTAAGCTGGATAATCTGGGTCAGAAGTCATCAAACTTTGAGCTCACATCTGAGATCATCCTAAAGGACCTGATTGGCTGAAATTTAAATGAAATTTGAAATCTGGCCAATCAAGACGCTTGAGGAAAATTTCGGACTCAAACGTCAACTTTATAACCTCAGATCTTCACAGTTGGCCTATGCCTGATTTGTGCTTAGCAGGAAAAGCAATATTATGAACCACCCTGAGGAGAGACTGTATATATCTGTACATACCCCATCAAGGGAGTCGTCTATGAGGTAGACGCTGCAGCGCTCACATTGTAGTAGCTCCTGGGCATCCAGCATGATCTTCTGCACCAGGTTCTCAAGGTTCTGTTGCTCCTCAAACACACCCCGCGCCAGGCTCAACAGCAGCTGCAACACAAAACACACATCAATCAATCAGTTAATCAATGAACTGATCCAATCAATGAGTCAGTCCAATTAAAGGATGATTCTGAAACAGTCAGTCAAGTCTGTTTACATAAACTGGCTCATCCAATCAGTTGAACTAGACTGATAGGATTTATTTTTAAAATGCAACAAATCGACATAAGCTCTAACTTGGCTTATACAATTGAACTTAAATGTGTATTTAATATGTAATCACTTGGTAAATAGTTGGCCTACTTTACACAAAAGAACACATGCATTTTTGGTTTTGTTTTACTTTATATAGAAGGGGCCATTTAAAGGCCCCTTCCCCCTGGACAATAAGACTATAATTTTCCCCCTAAAAATGAAAATTCCCCTATCTTTTCAGTAATAGCTGGAGTGAACTGGACAATAATAATCTAGTGGAGGAATTCAAGAACAAGAAAAAGAGATGCCATTGTTATAAACATACATGATGGATGACAGCAAATAAAAAGTTAAACATGCTATTTTTTTCCCATGAATAAGACATGAATAAAAACTATAAAAAAACAACAAAAAAGCAATAGTGGGAGGAGGTACATATAAATCACTACCATAAGTCAGTCACGCAAGTCAACATTTTTTCTCAACATAAAATGATGGAAATTGTTTTTTATTTTCTTTATAATAAAAAAGTATTCTCTGCTTGTTTGTTCTGAGTATATATTTATAGATGATAAACAGAAGTTTTGTGTGTCCATATATAAAATGCTTTTTTTCAGACAACTGGAAAAAATGACGACCATAAGATTTTTGTGATAAGTTTCAAATCTGTTTGCATAAATTGTATTATAAAATTATTTTTATTTCATATTAACTGAAAAGATATTATTTAAAAATATAATGCTTTGTGTTGCTTGTCATGACTGTCATTAGTATTTTTTGTCAAAAATGTCAAAACTTTAAAGTTTGACATTTTTGGCAAAAAAATAAATATTTAGTCAAAGAACACATGGTAATATAAAATACATTTTAATTAAAATTTATATTTTTATTAAATATGAAATAAATAAAACCTAATCATTGACTTTATGCAACCAAATTTGGAACTAAGAAGAAATAAAGTGATAGCCGCTATTTTTTTCCATTTATCTGAAAAAGAGCAAAAAATTAAAACCCATCAACAAGTGGGGGTTTAAAGAATCATTTCTGCCCTAAGTATGGCTGCTTTTCCACACTTATTTGTCGGAATGAACAATCTGCTATTTTATGACTTGTTGATCTCAGAAGGCCTGGAAAGGCCTTTCCCCCCATCTTTAAGGAAGAGCAAGTCTAAAATGACTAAACAATCCCTATGCAGAACTGGCATATTAACACAACTGATGTGTTGTACAGAATGGAGAATTTAACTGGCACTCTTTATTTTTTGATATTATTCTTGCAAAACCTCGAAGATTGTTTGGTGTTAGCACATTAACACATGCATGAAATCTTGATTCTTTCAATTGTCTGAAAACTGTCAAATGTTTACGAAAAACAGCGAATATGCATGAATGCCAATTCAACAGTGTCAAAGAATATGCATTGAAGTAATATTTTTAATAAAATAATTTAATAAATTTTAATAAAATTCCCCAAATGGTTCTGAATTGATGGACATGTTTATTATCTAAAATTCGGACATGAAAAGGTTTAGAAAATTAGAAAAAAAAAATTAAAAAATTATGTCGTATCTTTACAAAAAGTGCTCTGTATTTTGTGTATTTAAAGAAATTAGAGAACTAGGCAAACAATACAAACTATATAACTAATATTACGCTATTTAAAATATTTAACACATTAACCTGTGTTTGCAAACCCTGCCCAAATATAGTTGTACAGCATAGCAACATTGAACTAGAACTTAAAAAGCTTTAATAATTATATAACTGTCTTATCTCAGAAATTTTAAAGTCATATCTAAAAGAGTGCAAAGAAATTGTTGATTATAAGACATTACTATTTGTTTTATTTACCTATTTTGTGATTACAGTAGGTCAAATTCTAATTGTTAAGCAAGAAATCATAAAGATTTGCACACCAAACTAATAGTTATTTGCATCATATTATTACAAATGACTAACTTTTCATGATTTTCTAGTCTCCGTTATATTTAGTGCGCAAGCATGTTTTGAAAACAATAACTATTTTATTATGTTCTGTTATACATAATAGGCAATATGTATTTGAAACACATCAATAAATAATGCCTGCAAGTTATCATCCTATGCCTGTAAGGAACAGATCTCTGGTGCCCTACTTTTTTTTTAAAAACTTTGTATATATTTCAAACATAAAATACTTAATTCCAGCTAAACTGTAGTGCACTGGTGGTTCTACCCAGACATAAGTCTGCAGGCTTCTTCCACAAATAATGAGCTGGTCATCGCCAATATGACCATTACTGTGTTGGTGCGATGTAACAAACAACAATAAAAAAGCAAAAAACAAACAAAAAATAACAAATCAAATTACATTCTAGCTTTAATTACGAGTGTGTTATGCTCTTTTATCATATCATCAATTTACAACATATTTTCTGTGTTTACCTTCAATAACATGGCGAGAAAAGTGTCAACATTAATTGCCTCTTCACACGGTATAACAATGACTGTGTGCTTAGCTGACAACTGCAGATCTTGTCATTGACAAATTTTAATAATGTAAAGCCTCTTGCATTGCACTAGCTTCAGGCTTTGAGCCATTTAAAGTGGTATCTGATAATTTCAGGGCTTTTTTTCACCATTTTGGGAATATGACCCATACCCCTGGATTTGGGAATTTTCGCGTCGTTAGGCCAGAAATTGGGAATTGTTTTCACCTTTGGGGAATAAAAAGCTGTAGTGTTATACTTTGTTTTTTATCATGTTTGCCAGATATATTTAATATTATCAAAATCAATAAGCGTTTCGGAAACAGAGATCGTTTAACAATTCAACGAATAAAAAAAAACGTTTCCGAATGAATTATTTCAATTTTCGTACTTAAAAAGTTTGTAACTACCTCGGATTGCGTTATTTTTCGTCGGATTTTTTTTTTCGATTGGGAATTTTTCTTCTCTGATTGGGAAAAAAGTATATGTTTTGCCATTTGGAATATGACCGAATACCGGCTATAAAATCGGCCGAAAAAAAGTCTTGAATTTGCCTATATCTGACATATAAAATAACATTTTACCCTATTCTGAAGACCTGGTGCCTAATTCTAGCATAAACTTACCGGGTACACTTCAGTTAAAGTAAAGGCTTTCATAACATTTACATTACTTCAATTGTTAGACCGTACAAATTATGACATTAATATCACTTCAAATGTCTCATTTCCAAAATTTTAGGTAAGCTCAACTGAGACTTCTACTAAAAGTAAATCTCAATATTAGAGCAGATTATGGATTATCATGTGACGTGAACTAAAAAGTAAGTGGTCATATGGTTTTCTAAATTTAAAAATAGCTAACTAGCTCAGATAGTAAATACATGTTTGTTAATGATGAGTGGAGTGTCATGCTGCACCTTTTACATGGATGTCAGATCCCAATAAACAGTATTTTGCAGGATCGTTTCAAGTAACAAAAAATTATATGGTATTTGTAAGAAAAAAATCTGGTTCAAACTGTGGGATACCAATTTCAAGTCTGAGGATCACTTGTGACATGATCACAAGCAAATCAACAGGCAACTTTGAAAAAACATAAACGTTCAGTTATAGCCATGTAAGTAGGTAAACTCTAAGTTTACTTTAAATTAAATAAAATGACCTTCAACAAGAACTTTCTTAGTATATGACCTTTGAATATTGCTCATAAAATTGTACATGCATAAATGCATATTGACTCAAGATTTGAGCATGTTTGTAGAAGGAAGGCTTCCATCAGGACAAAGCAAAACACCTTTTTTAAACCCCAAAACCCTATGTAGCAGGTTGCTTAAAGAAAACTGTGGTAGCCATATTTGTGCTAGTTTTTTCAAAAGAATGGGAATTATCCATTATCAGCAGGGAAGAAGCCATTATTTAAGGCAGAGCTAAATGGCTAATATTGGCTTAGCTGCACAACAGCCTCAGCATGTTGACAAAACATTTGACTGTCTTCAGTGGACAGTTAAATAAAAAAGCCAGAGACAGCAAAAACCATAAATGCAACAGATAACAGAAAGAAAGGCTTCCGTTTATTACTTCAAATTCTTTCTTATTCCCGCTGTCTGATGACAGCTTTATATAATTTTCTAGGAAAGAAATAAATTACAGTTGATTGGTGAGCAGAATTTCCACATTAAAAGCTATATTTAAGGAAAAGTGATCTTGCCATATTATTAAGTCAAATATTCTTGATGGAAAACTATTCATTTATCAGAAGAGACAATATGCTTGCAGGAAATTTTAAGTGCACATTGATCCCTATTTTTCTACTAAACTTCAGGGAAAAGCGCATCATTCATCTCAAGATGGCAGTTTGCTCCCCATGGGCCAAAGAAGTGGGACTTTATTGATTAAACTGCTTTGCAACATGAAGCACTGAGAATTATAATTTATAGCTATCACAGAAAGTACTCACAAGGCTGCCAAAAAAAGTAATAATGCAGCCTCAGAGTTGCTAGGATTTCAGAAAATTATATTTTCGATACCTATTTCACTGAATAGAAGCCATGGCAGACACCATTTCATCTCACAAAGGGTTTAATATGTTTGCCATTTAAGAAACAGAATTTGAAAGGGCAATCAATTTATGTCACTTTCTCTAACAAAATGACAATCTTTTACTGGAGCAAATCAACAACAGAATTTTATTTCTTCAATTAATTGGATTGCAGACAATTCTAGGCTTGTTCATAATATTTTGAGACAATGCTTTATTGCAGGAATAAGTAATTGGGGCCTGTGGCCAAGAGGTTAGAGTTGCTAAGACCTGTAAGTCCTCAGTCCCTCACAGTGTGGGGTCGAGTCTTGGTTGGGACTTTCATGTGGAGAGGTTTTCCAGCTAATCTGCAGAGCGCTGGTACTTATACCCAGACATAAGGCTGGGGTCTTCCTCCAACAATAATTAGCTGGACATCGCCAATATAACCATAATTGTGTCGGTGCAATGGAACAAAAAACAAAACAAAACATATCAAGTAACAGCTACACTTGAAACATTTTAGTTTTAATTTGAAAGTTTTCAGTATGCTATAAATCTCGAAAAAATGTCTGTATAACTTATATTCCTGAGACCATAGAATGGTTAAAAACAAAATGAAAAGCAAAACCCGACACCATTTAATAGGTTTTCTAAGATGTCATATATGTTGAAAAAAAATGCAAAATTGTTATAATTAATTATAAAACTAAAGTCTACATGCAGAAAATGCACATGTGCAGCAGCCTTACATTACACAAATAAGTATTGTTCAGATAGTATTTTTCTCAAACGTAGTATTTTTTTCTTCAGTATGTTATTGTTTATTTTAGTTAAAACTAGTTAAGTTATGTTAAAAGTTACAGACTCACAAAATTAAATATAAAAATAAAAACAAAATAGGATGCTGTTTACTGAATGAGGACCTGTATTTTATCAGGTTTAGAAAGTCCGCAAAACAAACTTTCCCCACATGCATTCATACAGCATTCCATGTATAGGAGTCGCGCTCTAGCGTGTCACCAACAATCACAGTTAACCAGCAGCAATAATGAAGAAAATCTGGGTAAAAAAAGCAACAACCCAAGTAGCAACACACACACTTTTGGAACTGACACCAAGCTACAGCATTGTGCCTTGTGCTTCTGTGTATTGATGACAAAAGGAGGAACAGTGTATTTAACACTTATAGCCTTATGAGAGGTTGGCTGGTGATAATCATTGAATCTCTGGTGTCAGATATGTCAAGCTTATTGTGAGAAAGTGCTAATCCTGACTGCACAAGGTATTGAATTGCAATACGACATATCCATGAAACCAAGTGACATGGGTACTACTACTGCATCATATGTTTAAGGGATGTGCATGAACTATACAGCATAGTAAAAAAGTAAGTAACATACTATCAAGGACCATGAGCTTTATGAACAATATGATATCATGTTTATAACACCGGCATTCTCCGAGATAAGCAAGATGATGTATTTTTAATGGCAGCATAGATGAAATAGATGACACTAGCGAGTTGATATTTTGCCCATTGTAAGTTACAAGGCACTGGTGTCTTGCTAGGTAAAATTTTATTTGCATATATTTAAAGTTCCCAATTAATAGTGTCTCAAAAATTTCAACAACCCACATAATTTAAATAATATATTCACATGTTGCTCTAAATTTCACACAAAAGAAAAAGTGGTTTTGTTACTGAAGCAGAAAGTGAGCATATACCGAGATTGGAACCATTGACCTCCTCAATACTAGTGGGTCATTCTTCTAACTTAGCTATAGAGGCTTTGTGAATGAACCAATGAAACTGCTACAGAGCAAAGGTGAAGACACACCTCAGCAAAGCCAGATTTTTTTTTAGAAAAAGATCAACATCATCAGCATCAACATAAATATAAATCTTCAAAAGCACAAATGACGAGGACTTTGAGAGATCAATAATCAATTTGCAACCCAATCTAAACTAAGCACTGAATATAAGTGGTCAATAGACATAAAGCTGACACAAAGCATGAGCGAAGAGCACAGTGGCCTCCAGCAAATCAATGATGAATGGATCCTTCCACTTACAATTTGATCCTACAAGGCAAAACAAGATCATGTTCTGCCTTATCTGACCTCAAGGCAAGCTGGAAAGAAGACAGAACACATCCAGCAGAATGATGACCAGTGCTGCCAGGAATGTTTGTATTATGACTGCTAGGCATGATGAAAGCTGCCTTCGCAGGTCTTCACCAATGTTACAAGTTTTTTATTTTATCTTTGTATTAACTGTGTCAGCACTGAATACTGAGTTTCTACTATACACAGAAAGCTGCCAACATTTAACAATTTCAAGCAGGTATCCAACAGTTGGGACATTTTTTTTCTCTCTCAAACAACCAAATAAATTATTGTTGCCTGAAAAGATCCTGTGAAATGCTGTTTGTTGAAGTCCAACATCTATGTTAGATGTGAAGTGTAACACTTCCCTCATCATGCTTACAAATACATGTATGTATTTCCTATCTGAACCATGCTGCTTGCTGACCACTTACTTTGAAGATCATGTTATATCATCATTTAGGTTATTACCTACTGACATCCATATTTATTTTAAGCAGAAATCCCCATTGTGCATGTTTTTCTAATCTTTTTTTATGATTTGGAATGTGTGAACATTTAGAGTAATTTAATTTATGAGTTGCACTGTCATACAATTGAGGTCTTGAAGAGATATTGAAAATATTTCTTTATAGTAAAGTTGTATTTTTTTCACAGAACTTATGCACCAATTTCCTCCAAACAAGGGTAAAACATTGTTACATGTGTTTGATATAAACTGTACAGACTCTTCCAGTCTCCCACGGGATTTATAGTAATTTTAATGATTTGTGGTAATATGAAAGACTGGGTCACACAGTTAGAATTATGTAGCTTCAAAACCATCAAATGTTAACATGCCAAGCCTGTTTAAACTTAAAGCAAATTAAACCAATTTTTGTTTAAAGATAAAATACCAACCAGAGTGCAAAAGAATACATGTACAGTATTCACACTCATTTAAAAAAAATTATCAACTGAAATTATTTGTAGTAAAAACTGTATAAATCTGTTTTTTATTGACTAAAATTAGTGACTTTATTGGTAGTTAACTACTGTAACTGTAATTTTGTTTAATTGGATATTTTTTTTCTTGTAAGTTATGCATCTCTTGGTTTAATTAAGTTAAATAGAAATTATTTTAGCCTTAGCAATTATTTGAAAAGGAAAAAACATACAAATTGCTAATCCATGGAACCAATTGAATTCCAGTTATACCTGATTCACATAAGTCCGCCTTAGTTTTCTATCATTTAATAAAAAAAGGACAGTCAGCTTGGTTCAGGGGTGTATAAATCCATACTTTTCTTACTTGTCAAGGGCAAGTTGGCCTTAAAATCTACTTGTGCTTCACAAAAATATTGAAATTTCGACACGACATGCACGCATTGCAAAAAATTTTGAAATCAGACAAAAAAATCCACTTGTTCGACAATGAAATTTCCCATGTCTGGCAAAGTTGGGCATGGGATTTCTCCACCCCTGAAGATATTGTTTTATTTATCCCCATCTTTACTTCCTGGTATAAGATGAGTTCCAGTTTACAGGTGGTTTATAAATAAGAAATCAGATGTTTATACAATTACTGGAAGCTTAAAGTAGCCAAACCTTATCATAAAAAATCTAATTAGTATGACAGTTGAAAAGACTGCATTTAAATATGATCATCAATCCTAAGTAGCCGTGGTAAGGTATCCTGCAAAATTTCCAACATGCATTTTATAATACATTGAAGATATTGTGTCTTGAATATGTGACTACAGCCATTTATACTTAAGAATGGGTGGGCTTAAGATCTCTAAAGCTGATTCAATTAAAAGTGTTTAAACATCTATGTTTTTGACAAAGAGCATTTTCATCAGCTTTATTTCTTTTTTTTTCGAAATGAATGAACATGGCAAATAAATATTTATACTGTACCCTGTTTCTTTTGTATTCTTGTACAGACATTTCAAACAGTTGAGCGTTGGTAATCCCAATACCGCAGAACATCAAATACCTGGCAAACACCTGGAAACAAATAATTCATTCTCTAGGTCTGTAAACAATTTTGGCAAGTTATCACAAACATATATGTTAAATAATGCTTAGAGGGCCCAGGGGAGCTCATGTACAAGGGCTTAGAGTCCTTGACTTAGAACTCCTCAGACCCTCACCATGTGGGTTCTAATCCTGGTTGGGCAAAAACTATCATGTGGGGAGGTTTTTCTTCTTATTTGCAGTTTGCTATTGGTTCTACCCAGACATAAGTCTTGGGTCTTGCTTCATCAATAACTGGCTGGACATTGCCAATATGACCACAATTGGCTAGTGCGATACAACAAACAACAAAAACAAAAATGACATCTAGTCCAGAGCCTCGGATAAGAGATAAAAATACTCATTTTATATAGAGCTTAGGGTAATGACATATTGAAATTGTACCTTATAGACAGTCATTGATCACCAAATGCAAACTACAATGTAACATACTAGTTCTTTATTTCCAATAATAATAACAATCATTCAATATTACACCAGTTCTTTTATTTCCAATAATAATAACAATCATTCAATATTACGCCAGTTCTTTTATTTTCAATAATAATAACAATCATTCAATATGACACTTCTTTAAAAAAAAAAAGAAAAAAAAAAAAGAGAAACCAAGTAGAAGTTGTTAAAAAATGTTTAAACAGAATTATGGAAAATACCTGGCATTGCTTTTGATCTTTAATACTAAATAATATAGAGATATTAACAAGCATCTTAAGTATTGCATTTAAAGTATGCACTTTCTGGTAAAATTGTAGCTAGGCATTCTGCCAAATATTTCATTTACGAAACTGGTCAGTAACAAAATTAACTGTGCAGTAATAACAAGCATGTTTGTTTTTCTGTACTATTCAGGGAATGTTTAAACCTAATAAGAACATGTTTGGTTATTTTTCATGAAAACACAAGGTCATGCCAGAAATACCAAGGATGCAGAAAATCCCAATTAGTTTTTGCAAACTGATGAAAGCCAGTTTTCCCCGCAAGCCTGGAACTTATATTCATCACAGGAAGGCATAATTTAGCCAACTCTTATTATAAGATAGTATTTCCATTATTGACTCTTAGCCTGCTAAGCACAAATTCATTAGGCGTAGACAAATAGTGTGGCTCCTGCTCAGTCAGTACTCATCACAGAAGCATAGGATATATGTTCCATTATATTTGCATGTTATTGTTAGCAAATAACCAATAAATGGTATAAATGTGTTTGTAAGCCAGTGCCTTAGACCACATAACTACAGGGGCTGCTAAGCACAAGTGTTATGCAGAGGTTTGAACCAGGACCTACTGGCCCAGTGTCCATATAATCACCCTCAGATTGCAGTATAAGTAGTGTACATGCATTGTGTTTACTTTATGTCACTGTGCAACAGTGAAGTCAGCATTTCAAGCAGACAGATTCTGCAAACAAAAAATTCCTTAATTTAGTAGAACAAAATCTGTTATGAATACTATCAAGGTACTGTTCACTGTTGATGGTCAAGAGTCAGTTCCCATAGTGTAACAACTTGTGTGACCAGCTTCACCATCAATGATAACCAAACGAGCTGGTTTGGTTTTTAACCATAAGCCTGCTCGATTTCTTTATAACAAATACTAAAGTCAAACAACTACATGCTTAGGTTTTAAAAACACACTGCTTGAAACAAGGCGGAAAGCAGTGCAGATCCTGATCAAGGTGGTCGATCCAAATCTAGACTAACTGCCTAGGCCTGTTCAAATATATAGACTGAAAGTTAATCCAGTTAAAAACAGAGCATTCTAATAACTATGTGGCACTCATTAGTTTTTGACAAATATTTTAGGTTTTACGGCACACAAACACTTGATAGGTCATACAGCGCCGAAGTTTTCGACAATGTAATTGCAAGACCTCAGATAGTGTTCAGTCTTACATAAACACATGCACAGAAATTGTGATTCCCAAAACAGTTTCTAAACTGTTATTCATTTACAGAAATCAGAGAATATGCATGAGTCACAGATTAATGTTGCCAAATAATACCCACCTCGACATCTTGCTCTTCAAACTGATGGTTGCCTGTGACCTTGTTGATAATCTGGGCCACACCTATCACTTCCCCTTCATAATTAAGGATGGGCATGCACAGAATACTATGGGTACGATACCCTGTCTGCTTGTCGATTTCCTTGTTGAAGCGAGGGTCCTGGAAAATTACGCACACATCTGAATTTCTTTAATAGATAAGTCAACAGCATAAGATAGAAGTTTTTACCCTTTTTTATATATCACAAGTGTCAACAAAGTCTTTATCAAAAGTTAGCCGGGGTTTTTTCAACCCTTTTCCTTACAAGTGAAATTTTCGACCCTTTTCCCTACAAATTAAAATTTTATTAAAGAATATAATGTTTTGCAGTCTATTATTATATTTTAATATTACTAACTTACAAGTTATTTCCTTATGTTAAATGGAGCTAGTATAACAATTGTAATTAATTACATATTATTAAATTTTAAAAAGTATGGTCTTCAAATATCCACTTTTTGCCTTGAAGTTGGTATCCGACATTTTGGACTAAAAATATTTTTATTAAACATCTTAAATAAACTATTTGGTACCTGAACAGATTTCGCAAAATGCTGTTTATTGATATCTTACACCTGTCAGAAAAAAGTACCATAATGCCACAATCGTAATAACAAACACGTATTTCCTGCTTGAGCCACGCTGCAGTTAGCTATTTTTAAACTAAGACAACCAAGTGACCATTTATGTTTTAGCTCATCCAGGCTATCTGCTGTGATGTCGATGTCTATTTTTAGCAGAAATCCCAATCCTTCTTATTTATAGATTTGAAAAGAATGAACATTTTAAGTGTTGATTAACAAGTTTTGCTGCCCCAAAATTGAGATAATGTTGAAAATAATAAAAGCTTGAGCTAAAGTATGATGTTTTTCTACAGAAATTATGCACAAATACCCTAAACAGAGATCAGATATTGTTACATATATTAGATATAGACAAACTGTCAGATATCACCTTGAAGTTTAAAGTGAGCCTTTTGTAAATTTAAGAATCTTTTTCCAGAAAACACATGCATAAAATGATACGGGTATGACTGTGGTATCTGAATGTATTAATGTTGTCTTTTTTTATAAAAGACATTTCTAAAAATGGGTAACACGATTTACCTAAAAGGCCCTAATAACCGAAATCTACCGAAAACAAGGTAGAATAACTGAAAGCGACTTTATAAATGCATTTTTCCTAGATATTAGTCCTTTTTTCATTAATTGTGATATTATAATGAATGGTTATTAAAATATTGATGATTTAATTCAAAAAATCGTGTTACTACTAAAAATACATTTTTTAGTGCAAGGTTTATTTTATATCTTTGGTCCAAAGTTATGGCTATGCCTCACTGCAAGAGTATTTAAATAAAATAAATACATCATTAAATGTACAAAGCAACAAACATCTCTTGGAAGCCTTATTAAGTTAATAAGACTGCCTGGTGAACAATTTTTTCTGAAATATTCTCATTTTCCTCTAATGAAACTTTAAATCAATTAATAGAAATGTTCTTCATAGCATTAAAGTACAATTTTATTGGTACATGTTCATGGAATGTATATAAATTGAAGCTGAAGCAATAACAAATTATCAGACTTGAAAACTTTTTTTCTACCTTTTTAACAAAGAATAAATTCAAAATAGTGAAAAATGTTTAAAAGCAGCAAATAAGAGGTAAAACTGCTGAACAGACTTGCAGTGATTCAAGTTTATAAAATAAACAAAAAAAAGTTCTGTGAATCGTTTGTTATTAATATGTAGTCTGTCATAAATGGTTTTAAACAAACCTCATAAGCATCTTTTATATTGATTGTTTCCTTTGTTTGGGCTACTGTTCCTGCTATCCCTCTTCCAAACGGGACTTTGATTTCTGTCAACTCCGTGTGCAAGGATTCTTCTAATGTTGAGGTCTCCGTCACGTCAAACAGTTTAGACACCAAGTATCTATGGTTCTTAGAACCTCGTACCAGAAACAAACTACCACGATCACTCCCAGTCAGCACACTTACATTTCGCAAAATTTTATGACACAACACATTCACATCTAACTCACTTGCAATGTCCCGGATAAGCTCCATAAACATTTCAGATTCACTCATTGACAAAAGCTTTTGCTTGTTGACCATGGATCGACGACGATGTCGAACCATGCCATCAACATAACTTTTAAACATGTTAGTTGTGATAGAATTACGAGCTGATGTATTGAACTTTGGTTTTTGCTTAGCAGCTTCCAAGTTTTTAATTTTGTCAAACAGCTCTGGAGTGCCATGTTTCTTGAGCCAATTTTCCAGGAATTCTGGATTATCCAACAAAAAGCACTCCACGTCATCATCCTGAAGATCTAACTTTTGTTCATCCATCTTGCAAGACAATGTTTGTAGTCACTAAATGAAGTAATTCTACCTATGAGTTGTGGCCAGACCTGCTTTTTCCTGGAATATATCAACAAACCATATTTAATATAGCAGTAATTTAAGCATTTGCTCAAGATAAGTCAGTTTTCTAACACAGAGCTACCTTTGAAAGACAGTTGTCAGAAGTTGTAATCTACACGTTACAGACTTAAAAGGTGGTATCCAACAGTTTGTCTATATTAAATGCATGTAACTAGACTTTTCCATTGTTTGGGGGAAATTAAGGCACAATTTCTACATGAACTTGTACTTTATTCTAAGTAAAGGTGATATTGATCACTACCTACATTGCTAGAGTGCACATTTTATGAAAAGATTACGCTACGTTCCTTCTTTTTGAACCTATAAATAAGTATGATTGTGATATCTGCTAAAAATTGATACCAACATCAAGAGCAGATGACCCGGATGAAGATATAAGTGATCTCAAAAGTAAATTGTAACCTGGTTTTCTTCGTTTAAAAAATAGCTATCTCTGCAGCATGGCTCAGATAGAAAATACCTGTTTGCAATGACGAGTGCAAAGTTATGCATCACTATTCACGGATCTAAGGCATAAAAGCATTTTGCAGGATCTTTACAGATAAAAATGATTTATTTGGCTATTTGAGAAAAATATCAAAAATGTTGTATACCACCTTTAAAAGGAATATGGCTATCCAAGGACCAATGGGCTACCTTTCCTGGTGGCGCATGGATAGAAAAAATGATAGGCCTTGGCAGTGATGTTAATATGCTCTCCCCAAAGCTGTCTAGCTGGATAGCTCAGTTGGAAGAGAACCTGACGCTAGGGCAGGAGGTCATTAATTCAAACCCCATTCATAGTAAAAATGGTTTTGCCACACAACTAGAGTATGGTGAAAAGGATATTCCGGAAGACAAGTGGACCAATGGGGAGGGGGAGTGGTAACAGGCTATAAACTAGTGGTTCTGTCCAGTTGATTTCTAAAGGTCAAAAGGGGAGGTTTGTTTTAGATATGCTCTTCCAGATCTGTCTGCACGGGTAGCTAAGTTTCTAGGGCACATGTCTCATGGGTTCAACCCCATCCGGCGTAAATGATTTTGCAGCTTTGTTCACAACAGTAAAAACACTTTAAACATAAAATCAAAAATGTGTGTTCGGTAATACAGTTAATTCCTTTTAATGACAAACATCAAACACTACTGTAAAATGAAAATATTTGCAACGGTTTAAAATATTTTTAGATCTACAGAAAATATAAAAGAGCGAAAAGTAATAATTTCTTTAAATAATGATTTCTTTAAACCGAAAATATAACTTCTTCCTTTTTTTTCTTTGATTCGAGCAGCATACAGTCTTGTACTTAGTATGTCTGATATGTTTTGTGACTAAAACGAGTTTAAGTTTACCTACAATGCTAATTTTAACTCGGTATATTCACAAGTCGTTTATATTCTTTCCGCCATTCTAACGTAAGCAATGACGTCATCATTCGGAACACCTCGCCCTTTCATTCGGAAACTTCGCCCTTTTCTTTGAAGAAAAAAGCTACGTCATAGAAATGGGCGAGGAGTTCCGAGTGATGACATCAGATGCGTTCTTTATTTCGGCTTTATACAGTAACTAACCATGTTTTTAGATACAAGTACTAAATAATAAACATGAATATCTTATTAATTAAAAAAAATATACGGCATTGGCGAGTCTTTAGGACGTTTACTGTATACTTCTGACGTACATTCAGTAAACACACACTCACCACAAACCATGGCATGTGTAATAAAGTTTGTTGTTAAAACCCAATGACAAATGATAAATCTCTATAAAGCTTTAGTTGCGGTTAAATGAGTTTAGTCTACACACCAATTACGTGAGATGGTAGTCACTGAAAGTGGCGAGACAGCAATCGCTGAGGTGTTCGGATTGCACCATACTCGCGGGAAAACGTAGCAGTGGTAGACTGGTAGCGGCAGACTCTTGCACACTGGTGCGTTTCCGGTTCAGCTAAGTATAGACATGCAATGGCTAATTTCTACCAATGCGGGTCGCTCCTTGTTTTTTTTTTTTTTTTTTGTGTTGTTGTTGTTGTTGTTTTTTTGTTGTTATTTTTTTTACATAGATGTTTAAGCTCACTTTTCACCTACTTTGAGGAGCTGGCATAAGGCAGGCTCGAGCGAATATAGTTCAAATTCACTCGAGCCTGCCATACGCCAGCACCTCAGAGTAGGTGAAAATGAGGTTAAACATCTATGTAAAAATAACACACACACAGAAACAACAACAACAAAAAAAAAAACAACAAAAGACACACACACAAAACAACAACAGCAACAAAAGAAACAAACAAAAATGTTCAGATTCAGGAAACTGCCAATAATATGTCACCGACACTCTCAAAAGATCTCAGACAAAATAATTGCTTGATCTATATGAAGGTAAGAAATCAACCACATTTCTTCTAAATTTAGCGATTTCCATATTCATTTGTCAATTTATTTTCCGACAAGTAACAGGCACAATCCACAATAAACTTACCAGAAGTCACTATACTGTCGTTTGTCGTGACATTAACAATTCTCGGGTTTTGCTAAATCGTATAAAAGGAGGTCGGTCGATTTTACAGAAATCTACAAAATAATACTTTTTTGAAATTTAAAAAGAAAATGTGTATTTTTTTGTATTTGTTTGTTTGTTTGTTTGTTTGTTGTTGTTCTCTTTTACAGTTTCTAGATGATCCAAACTTGAAAAGAAAAATAAAGTGCTAAACCATTAACTGAAACGCTAGAATGAACATAATAATAAGGAATTTGAGTCTACTTTCCTGAAAACGAATTCTTATAAACGAACATAAAAGCGTATAGTTTAAAGTTTAAACTGCATTTTTGCCGAAACAAAGATCAACAACATCTGGGCAACATCTTTGGCAAGTTCAAGAAACATTACCTCATATATATATATATATATATATATATATATATATATATATATATATATATATATATATATATATATATATATATATATATATATATATATATATATATATATATAATATATATACATATATATATATATTATTTTCTTCTCGCACTTAAACACATAATTTTGTATTTCATAAAACACCAATTTTCCTATATTTGTTGTGGCATGATGATTGTTAATATAATAATGCCTTCAATATTTTGGAATCGTTTGGAACTGTTTGCCAAACTTAAAAAGGTAAAAGATACTCAACAACAACAACACAGTGAACATAAGTCTATGCATGGCAGGTTGTCAAAGTCGAAAATATAAACATTGTTATGATCACTGGGACATTTTGTTATTTAATCTCACATCAATGCAAAATAAAATGTTAAATGATCATGAACGAATAAGGTGATGCAGGAACAAACACAATGATCGACTCACAAACAAATTTTCGGCATGTCCGAATCTACAGTTTTAAGCAAAAATGAATTTTTGGTAATACTTGCATTCTAAAGTTGCATTTGATTTTAGTAAAAGTACAAGTTAATCGCATTTTCAAGAATTAAACATACTTACTATTCCACATTTATGACTTGGAATTAATTCCATATACACATACACACAAAGAATATATATCTCTTAACTCGAATCCAAATAAAGTCGCCAGAGGAGCAAAATGTTCTAACAACGAATGTATTACATCTTCGTAACTATACGAAGTTGTATTTGAAGTTACCCCAGAAACAACAATATTACTGTAGCTATACTATCTAGCAGAGCGTCTCACATCCGTTATGCTTGCTCACCCCAGGAACGGCATCACCGCAGTTTTACCAACAACCACAGCGTCTCACATCCGTATTGTCCGACTGGGAGCAGTGCTGCTAGTAACTTGTTGGAGTAACTTTTGTCACAGCAAAACCAAGCACTAGTCGATGGATCAATGATTTAACCAAAGAAAGCGATGTGGTGCGACGCCTCAGGATCTATATTTAGCAAACTAATATTAGAGAATATATGACGCGTGTGGACGAATATTTATTCCAATAAAACGTCGCAGGCTCTCATAGGTTATTGTCGCTTTTTTAAATGAAGCCAACGCGCTATTATCTGATATCGACTGCAGAACTGTAAACATAACGCATTTGTTATTCGAAAAAAATAATCAAGCAAACTTTTATTAAGGTTTATCAATGCTTCTTTAAAAGACACTTCCAGTAGAGCAACTGACTATGCATTTTTGTTCGTTGGGTTTAATTTTCTGATAAATCCACAAATCACCTTAAGTAAAATGAGAGTGAAGATGTTATCAAACAAAACATGATTATTTTTAGATAGAAAACTGCAACAGCAACAACTCAACTCAACATTGGCTGTCCGCTGGGAGCACATGTAGGTCATGTGTGTTGTTTTTAATATGAAAAAAGTAAGACGAGGATTGTTCTACTTAAAACTTTCCCGCATATAATGTTTGTCAGTTAAGAAGTGAAAAAATACATTTAAATATTTTTAAATTATAAACTACACCGCGATCATGGTAGATATATATTAATAAAATAATAGAATCATTGTATGAAATATTCCTTCTGGACAATCTCAAACTATTTGCATGTAACATTTTGTGTGCATGTATGGGGTGCGTTAAAGGCCGAATCCACATGTTCATCTTATTAAAAAACGGTTATTGCGATTAAACTTATTGAATGTTAGCATGTGACAACAATAAAAAAATCTGTTTTGTTAAAATAACTATTTTACACAAAGTGTTTCATTTTATTTAAATACTATTTTTAGTTTCCGAGAACTTTTTTTTTCTTTTGCAAAGCGTATTGCAATCGTAAAACTTCGGGTATTTCCGTATGGTTCGTAAAATACACCTCGTACATAGCTCTAGAATACACCAAAGTGCGTCGCCTGAGTTATGAAACAGTGTCCGTTCGCGAGAAAGTAACAAATTATATATATATCATTTAGTTGAGTATATCTTGCAATAACAACGATTTTTTTTATCAATACAATCTATATGATTTACGGAAAATTGAAAAGTCAACATTAAATACCCAGTATTAAAACTAAGACACACAAAGTAGATCCAAGATGGCGCCTTATTATGTCAGAGGTCTCTTGCATAGCATAAAGGCCGAGGTGATCAGATTGAGCGTATTGGTAACGTTGCGCGAATCTCGTTTGTAAAAAGAACAGGCATACAGACATTACAACAACTGTCACTAAAGTCAGCCATTTAGCTGTTTATCTGTAAATCATTTGACGCGTCATTGAGTCGCAGTAAAACTAGCCGCGGTGGTTCTCTTACGTATTTTGTAAACATTTGAAAGACACGGTTTTAATCAGTGAATGATATAAACGTGTGCTTTATAATCAGGAGTTATATTACAAGTAGCTACGTATACATGCGTCCACTACTATTTCCACGTTTTGAATTTTCCACGGAACTCAAATTCAATGACCGGCCGCAATAGCTCAAGTGGTAGAGCGTCGGCTTACGGGTCGGGAGGTCGCTGGTTCAAACCCCGGCCGGGTTAAACCAAAGACTTAAAAGTTGGTAGTAGTGACTTGCCTTCTAACTTTCAGGGCTAAGGGAACAGCATCACGCCTGACTCGTCGGTGTCAGTATAAAGAACCTGCCGGGTGCAGTCCCAGGGCAGCTCATAAGTGCCCCTGCCTTTGCTATAATGATAGAAATGTCGCTGCACAGTATCGGCAAAAAAGCTGGCAAATCTCATCCTTAATTCAATACCGGACCTTTCAATGTACTATCAATTTAGTGACTGTACCAAGCTAACCAACGTGCCTTGTGCGGTAATTGTCTTTCAGCAATTAGCAGCATTTAAAAAAGGCTGGCTTCTTATAAGCCGTAAGATATTTGCTAAGATACTGCTATAATTGATGCCAAGTTTAAATGCACGTAATATTATTCAGTACACAGGTGCGTAATACATGTTAAAAATGGCGATACTAGATCGTACATAACTAATTGTAAACAAAACAAAGAGATAGGTCCAGCAGTTATACTTTTGACACAGGGTTTATTCCGTAAATATAACAACAACAACAATAACACAACAACTATTTAGGTAATGAACTACATATATCCAACGCAATTACTCTTAAATATTAATGCAATTACAATTACATGTATATCGGTATATATATTTTCACATTTCGATTTTTATTTTTACTTTTTAATTATATTCCGGGCTTTTGTATTTTTGTTTTTGTGTTGATTTTGCTTTTGTTGGTAAACGCGGATATTCAATGTTTGGGCGGTGTAAGTTTAGACAGTGATGCTGAACTGAGACGAATGACCTGGTATAAAATCGCAAAAGGCAGTGAGGCCCCGAGCGAGATACCCAGAACATTTTGGCTTAGTAGATAATGCTTTGTAAATAAATCGCTTGTTCTAACAACATTTTGCTCAATCTTGGCTTCCCTTTTCTAAAGTCAGTGATATTCTTGCGCGACGAAAACATCCACATGCCAGTTACATTTAAAAAGGGACACTGATAAAAGACATGACATCAAGTAGAGCAAACCCAACAGTAACCGCCTTGAAACGGTCAATGACGATCTTCACTGAGATCTTACATCTGTTCAATACAAAGAGAGACGAAGGAAAGATGAAAACAAATTGCCCAAACAGTTCTTTCAACAAACAGAGCATTTCTGATAAAATCAAATTAAAAAGCACACAATATAAATGGCATCTTTGTTGCCGATTACCGGATCCGTCTAGTGGGTTCTTGCTTACCTCGCATTAAAAATGAAAAGATGATTTTGTTAAATATATGTGTATTGGATTTAATTTAATATTTTTTCTACAAAATAACTTTATCATGACAGTTAATGAATCCGCTAAGAACTGTAAAAAGGCATTGGGTTACAGGACCTTTCATTTTGTCTGTTTCAATTTACATATTGTTTTATTTTTTCGCAAAAAGACTTCATGCAGTTAAGTTAATTCTTATCAAATTTACATTTAAAGTAATGATAATATATCCTTGCAATCCGGAAGCTAGGTATGGTAACTGTGCACCTCCCCCCCCCCTAGATTTTTTCATGGGTACAAAAATGTTCGTTAGGGTGTCTAGAAACAGAATCTCAAATGTACTAAAAATAAACTAATTTGGGCAATATGAATACTAAAGGTTTCGATGCAACCAGCATGGAATTTTGAAAGGAGGATATGTTTAGAAAAAGGCTTATAACTTTTCCAAAAAGTGTGAAAACTGGTTTTCAATGAAAGGTTACTGAATGACCATTATGGTCATGTATCAATTATGCAAATAAGCACTTATGAATATTTATACATTTTAATGAGACTATAAAAATATACTTTATTTTTTTAAAGTTGGTTAGATTCTTTTTATCTGAAAGCAACTTTCAAATTAATTCAACATTTTCTAAAGGTATATACATACTACCATATTGGTGTAAGTTTAATATGATTGGGTTCATTTTATGATTTTTTTATCTTAATGCATATTTTGCCTAGAAGTCCGGGAAAAATCGTCTAGGGATGGGTGTGGGGTGCGGGGTTACCCATACATAGCCGCCGGACTTTGTGATTCTTTGGATTTAAACTGATTCAAACAGAATAGATCTGATTACCGACAGAAAATAAGGGATGACCACTTTTGTTGACATTCCCGTTACAAAGTTCAAAACCAACGCCTATGTCTTTTTAAAAACTGTTTCTCATGTTTTCTAAAAAGGATATATGTGTCCATTTAATGACAAAATATACATATACATGTACATATCGTATTTCTGGAGTGTTTAACAGTGGAAGCTTCACGCTAGCTACGAGTTATGTAACAATGTAGTATTAATTATGACCCATCTTTATTTATAAGATACATATTATGTCAACCATAACTTAACGATATACAATTCACCTTACGTTGCAAAATTTCATATTCTGTTTGAGACTTCACTATGAGCGATGTAATCATGTACAGTGAAACCTCTCCACGGCAACATTTGGCTGGGGCATAGAAAACTGCTGCTGCTGAGAGGTGTTGTTGTGCAGAGGTCATCATTGATGCCAAGTTAGATGCCCCATATAAAAACATAATTTAACAATGTCATTGGGAACTCAGTAAAAATCGTTGTAAGTAGATGTTTTGTTGATTTAATAATAATAGTCACACTTACCATTAAACTGATATTTCTTGCTATAAGTACTATTTTGAAACAAGTTTACCAACTGTTTTCACACATAACTGGTATCATGTCAAATAGACACTGCTTAAGCACATATACTAAATCAATCAACAATAATTCATTATCAATTAACAAAATTCTGAACTTCTTAAGTAGCCCCCAGGCGGTGCTCAGCAGAGGTTATCACAGCCTTTAAGAACATATTTTAACGGTCGTTTACCTTTTATCAGAGGTGGTGCTGCTCAGAGGTTAAAATGCACTGAAAACTTAAGGGGGTGGGAGATAAAAGTGATGCTGCAAAATGGTTGTGCTGCTCAGAGGTGTCTTTTAGTAATGTTTGTTATTAAATGCAACTTATGAACCTTTGATTCTCAACAATGGCGATAATTAATTTTTATAATATAACAATTTTACCTGAGTCTAAATTGTGACCGTAAAAGATGTTTTGATGTTCATGATTTCCAATGGGAATCAACTCTATTTGAGCCGAAAACAGCTATGATTACTTTAGGCTGCTGCAATCCAATTAACGAAATTATACTTTCAGGCATTCAAACATCCAGACCTCAAATAATGACAGTGTACTTTATCTTTAGATATAGAAATATGAAGAGGCATAGACAACTGAATATATTTTATGATAACATGAAAAAAGACATGGAGCATATCTTTGTATGATTGAAGATGCTAGTGAAAATAGTGTAATTGTTTTTTCTATTGCATGTTTTTATATATTAGTTTCTAGGAGGTATTGCTTTTTTTCAAAACTGATTAAGGACAGCACTTGTTTTAAACGCATTTTGAAGATACTTCTTTCATGAACTTTGGCTGATGTAATAAATGACACAAGGTTTACCAATACAAATTATAATAAAATTGTTACAAAATACAGTTCAGTTCAGCGGCAATAATTTTATTAAACTTGTATTTTCCAGTTACTCGATTAAAACACATGTTAAATGATTTTGCAACTCACAAAAAAGTCAGAGAGCATATTTCGTATTAAGACTTGCAGAAGTATTTAGTCTACAAAAACATGACTGACTGTCTGGCTTGGTTGTTCACACTGACGTCAATGTTACCTTTTTGTCTGTTTGTATAGACCGCAATTATTGATTTTGACAGTTTAGCGGTTACCTATTTTACATAATTGTCCTATATTATTGTTTACTTGTCTCAAACTGGTCATGGACAGGGAATAGGTTAAAAGCAAAACGCAATAACCATAAAACCTCAATAATGGTTTGAGCTTCAGGAAGTGCGAGGTTGTAGCGCTCCACAAACCAGGGTTAAGCAACCCAGTCGGTCCTTTTGCCGGCTGACCGTTCCAAGGCGTAACTGCTGCCTTCTCTTTTTGTGTGTTATGTCTTGTCTCTGGGTGTCACTTTTACATTTACTCTGTTTGTCTTTGTCTAAGGTAGTTTAGATTTAAATATCTGTGGTAATTCTTATAGTATCTTCTCTTATTTACCTTTAGCAATTTTAGCAATTTTTGGTATGTTGTAAAAACTACATGCAAAGCGGTAACTGTTGGGTTTGCACTTTGTGTTAAATGACTCATTTCAGATTTGTTCTTACTTTTACATTGGCTTGCATGTGAATTCCTTTAACCTGTGCCTTTTCAGGGTCTGGTATATGTTGCAATGCCCATAGGATATTGTCATAAATTCTTATACGATATGGATAGAGCTTCTGTAGTTAAAATACAGATCCAGATCAGACAGCTCGCTTCGTGCGTGTTGTCAACTTATTATTTCGTATTCAGCAAGCTTATACGTAATTTCATTTACAACATAACACAAAGTTGTTACTCAAATTCACATCGCCGAACCCTAAATTAAAAAAAAAGACAATATTGCATACAAATATTGATATACGTTATGCATTATGAAATATACGAACAAAACATGTCACTAAAGTTTACAGTTATAAGCAGCTTCAATGTATTTTCTTGAATTTAATTTCAGGCCTCACTCGTAGATGCTGTTATCAGTAAAGGGTTTGCTCAAGCTCAAACATGAATACTTCAGGGACATTGTGTTACAACTCGTTTTTTGTATATAATGTAACGCAGGCCGGCGCTCCCCAACGGTCACCCATCCGTACACCGACCACGGTAACCGTTGCTTAACCGCGCAAATCGGGAAGCCGCTTAAACCACGTCGCTAAAGAGTTAACCCAGCAGCGAGGCTGGTTTGAAGCGCTTATATTTCTACCCCTGCGGTCGTTACATTACTCCCCCCTCCGAGAAGTCTCGTCCCGAGACTTGGCCTGGGAAGTTCGGTGGGCACGCAACTCCAGTCCGGCAGTTGACTATCCCACCGCTGCCACCAATGTAACGCAGGCCGGCGCTCCCCAACGGTCACCCATCCGTACACCGACCACGGTAACCGTTGCTTAACCGCGCAAATCGGGAAGCCGCTTAAACCACGTCGCTAAAGAGTTAACCCAGCAGCGAGGCTGGTTTGAAGCGCTTATATTTCTACCTCTGCGGTCGTTACAATAACATTAACATTAAATAACATAGGCTATTCCGTAGACAAAAGATTTCACTCTTGTTAACCTTTAATCACAATTCATACCCGTTAAAAGGTACAAACACCATTCAGTAATCAGGAGATTTCACTCTTGTTAACCTTTAGTTCACAATTCATACCCGTTAAAAGGTACAAACACCACCCGTTAAAAGGTACAAACTCTATTCAGTAAGTAGACAGGAGACTTCACTCTTGTTAACCTTCAATCATCACCATTCAGTAGAAAGGAGAGTTCACTCTTGTTAACCTTTAGTTCACAATCCATACCCGTTTAAAGGTACATACGCCATTCAGTAGAAGGGAGACTTCACTCTTATTAACCTTTAATCACAATTCATACCCGTTAAAAGGTACATACGCCATTCAGTAGAAAGGAGAGTTCACTCTTGCTAACCTTTAGTTCACAATTCATACCCGTTAAAAGGTACACACGCCATTCAGTAGAAAGGAGATTTCACTCTTGTTAACCTTTAGTTCACAATTCATACCCGTTAAAAGGTACATACGCCATTCAGTAGAAAGGATCACTCTTGTTAACCTTTAGTTCACAATTCATACCCGTTAAAAGGTACATACGCCATTCAGTAGACAGGAGATTTCACTCTTGTTCACCTTTAATCTTCAATTCATACCCGTTAAAAGGTACATACGCCATTCAGTAGAAAGGAGAGTTCACTCTTGTTAACCTTTAGTTCGCAATTCATACCCGTTAAAAGGTACATATGCCATTCAGTAGAAAGGAGATTTCACTCTTGTTAACCTTTAGTTCACAATTCATACCCGTTAAAAGGTACATACGCCATTCAGTAGACAGGAGATTTCACTCTTGTTAACCTTTAATTCACAATTCATACCCGTTAAAAGGTACATACACCACCCATTAAAAGGTACAAACACCACCCGTTAAAAGGTACAAACACCACCCGTTAAAAGGTACAAACACCACCCGTTAAAAGGTACAAACGCAATTCAGTAGACATGAGATTTCAATATTGTTTACCTTTAATTCACAATAGCCTTTACAAACGAATATGCACCATTCCGTAGAAAAAAGTTTTTATCCCTTATGTTTATTGGTAAGAATTGTTAAAGGTACAACAAGTGGAATTACTATACTGGGGTTATAGCCATTGGATAGAAACATAATCTTGGACCTTGCTTGTACATGATGCATTTTTAATAGTTTGATGTGTAAGTTGACTTTTAAATTTGGAAAGAATAATATTGATATCTATTAATAATGATATTTATAGAAGGATTTTAAAATTATTTGTTAAAAATATAAACTTTAATTATTTGAAACGTGTTTGTAAAACTATTATTATATTTTTTATAAAGCTAGTTGCTGTTCTGTAAGACTAGAAACATTATTTAGCAGGCACTCACTTATAACATACAGCTGCACACCTTGTTGCTGGATATTAGGACAAAAACACAAAATGTTAGATCTAGAAAATGAGATTGTAAATCAATTAGTCTTTGACTCAGCTGACGTAATGCTTTATCTTCATAGTTCACGTAATTTAGCAATAGTTCCTTGCTAATCTGAAGGAAGAAAGCCGACTTGTAACTCCTCTGACTGCTTAGACTTTCATCGTGTGGGTTCGAGTCCCATTCGAAGCGACTGACTTAATGGGTGCAGCTGACCTTCAATGCGCCGAAGGTTCTATCCAGATATTTGTCGGGGGTCTTCCTCCACCAAAACGTCTGGACGTCGCTATAAGGATCATCATTAGTCGCTGCGATGTTTTTCAAAATCCAAAATACAAACATGAGAACAAAAGTCAATATAAGTAAATACTAAAACGTTCGTGTATTAATATCAAATTAAGCGTCTAATAAGGTTACTTTGCTAACTTCACAATATTTTTTCTTATGCAAAGATGACATGGAAATGGGATAACAAGACGTCAAACGTGTAGAAAGAAATGATATCTGAATGGACAATTATTGCAACTAGACTTAAGTAAAACTATTAAACTACTCTTGAAACATTTTTAATAAGCTGCCGATGTGGAGGGGTTAAAATCTCTGTAACCTCTCTCTTTCGCTGATAAATGCTCTCGGCACATATTACTGTGTTAACGATGTAACATGCAATTGTTCTTGTATGGGCATTAAAATGACATCGTCGATTTAAAAATTTGGATAAAGTCTACCGTACTTATAATACGGTCTAGTAACATAATAAGTATAGATGGGACATAGAACGAGCAAAATTTAATGTAATGTGTGCACATAGAAAGCAATTTCTGTCCACTAAATGTCTATCAAGGACTTATATATTTTGCATTAAAACCTGTCAAGTAAACGGATAAGGTACTGTTCTGAAGTATTTTAACCTTATAGGTAAAAAAGAAAAAAAAACTATCAAAATTTCCACAGATATTTAAATCTAATCTACCTCTAGACAAAAGCAAACAGGGTTATTGTAAATGTGACAAAAATTTCATTGCAATGGTAGCATAAAAGTAATGATATGTTTTGAATGTCTGACTTAGCTTTCGCATTGCACGGCAGAATTTCGAAATTGCAGCGCATTCCATTTATTTAAACTGTTGAGGCTATATTTCATTCGCTTCATGCACTGAATTTCGGTTATTATTTAACTGATGAATATCACAATTAAATTAGATTGTTTCAGTTTAAAATGTTTCTGCATCATTTCATGTCATTTGCAATTGTTAATCTTTAATTGTATGCATGATTTGTTTAATTTAAATTACATTGTTACGACGGTGTACTTTGTACAAGTCAACTGCTATGCACTTTTCTGTTGTTTGTATTCATGCCTTTTTTCCATGCGTCCAATGATAAATAGTTACTGCATATAATTTCAAGACATTAAAATCTTATGGCATTGTAAGTCTTTTAATGAAAACAAGGTTTCGCTGTTTCTTGGTCTGTTTATTGATAGGCAAAAATGTTCCTTTGTTGAATGGGACTTCGACGGCGACTTTTGATGCTTTGCATCAATGCTCTTTCTTTCTATATAGTAAAGCACTTACTTGATTCGTGTACGCGATCTCTGGTCAGACTACGCACAATATCAAGAAAACAAAAACCTTATACTGAAAAACAACATTATAACAAAAACAAGATTTTATAAACCTAAAATATAAATTCTTGTTTCCTGACATATAGTAGACATCGTAAATAGCATGGGCAAAAAACTGGTAGTAGCTGACAAACCCAAGTCTACTAATGCGTTCAGACATAACTAAAGTATACGTACATCACTATAATAACTGAAAACAAAATGGCATCTATTTCAGCACAGAAGAAACGGTATATTTTATGAGTACAATTACTTAAAATGACCTTAATTTGACCAAATATTTTGAAATAAAGTATAAGGTTTTAAGCATGACACGTTGAAGCATTCAGACCCAGTGTATAAACGCTACATGTATGCAGTGTAAACAGAGGGGGGCAAATCGACGTTAAAAATCATTAAGTTCAGAGAGAAAATTTCCAAAGACGTCATCACATCATCTTAAACCAAGATGTTAATCTCCGGGGACTACGCGAATGTCACAAACGTTCCGGAAATATATAGGAGATTTTAAGATCTTGAATTTTAAAGTTCCGCATCGTAAAGATGGGCTGACGGCACCGATCTACTTTTTTTAGTGTAATTCACGCATTGAGAAACCCACCAGGAAGTGCGAGGAAAGAGCTTCGTAAAACTGGTTTAAGCACCCCAGTCGGTCCATATTGCCGACTGACCGTTCCAAGGCGGTAACTGTCGGGTTTGCTCTTTTTGTTAAATGACTCATCACAGATTTGTTCTTACTTTTACGTTCGGCTTGAATGTGAATAACCTTGCCCCGTGCCTTTTCAAATGTTGGTATATGTTGCAATGCTCATAGGACTTTTCATATATTCTTATTATTGTACAGATTATTTTTAAAAGATATATGCACTTTGCAGTGGTTAATGTTTCCCATAGTTCAACGTATGGTTTGATGTACAACTAATTATAAACATATTATATTGTATATATTTGAAACCTTGATCAATGTTTTTACAATTTACATTTACATTAATATATATATTAAATAATGTAGCGTTAGCGAGCAAAATTATTATAAAAACAATATTTCATATAACAATAAAATTTATTTCTGATTATTATACATGTGTAAAATTTAATAATTTAATTTACTACGATGAAATTATATATAGGTAAATAAGAAAAGGTCCTATCAAAATTTTCACAGATATTTAAATTTTATCTACCAGTAGACACAGGCAAACAAGGTAAATGCAAATGTGACAAAACACAGAGACGAGACATAACACACATAAAGAAAAAAACATCAGTTGCCACCTTGGAACGGTCTAAAGGCAAAAGGGCCAACTGGGGTGCTTAAACCTTGTTTGTGGAGCGCTCCAACCTAGCACTTTCTGAAGGTTATTCTAGCAAACAAACAGTGTAAATAACAACATCCCGTCAAAGAGAAACAACTAACAGTAAGCACTGCATCGGGAGTTGTTTGTTAACTTATCGTTATATGTTAGCAACAATTGTACAATGCACCAAGTGATGACTGCAATTTAATATTACTACGTAGAATAAGCAACACACATCCATCCATCATTTTAACACTAGTTCTAGCGAAGACTTTAAGATTGTTACACTAAAAGTGGTATAGGCATCTTAACAAATCAGATCGCTGTCATCAATGTTTAAAACATGATTAAACCCTGAAAATACTCGTAGAAAAATAAAATGGCACTATTAAGATTTCGAAATTAAACCATAAAATATTCATTGAATTAGGAAGAAAAACCCATACAACTTGACAGAATATGCCAAAAATATTCATGAATTAATTCATTCATCAATAGACTGTAAATTTCGTGCCCTTTTCGCTGTAAAAAGTATGACGATACCATGAGACAATTTGCAAACAGTTTACCATGGGAAAAAGCTATCGAACGTGTTTATAACCTATTGGCCTACAATGATGAATCCATAATAATTATATTCCCTGTTATACTTTTCAATTAACGGATGTTAACTACTTTCTAGTAACCACGGCATATAGATATCCTTGTTAACTTTTGCTCATGGTTACATTAGAACATTTTATGAATGTAACTAAAAAGATATTGTATTGTTTTGCTCTAATAAGTGTATGCATTGTTAAGGAAATTGATTAATATACGTTATAAGACAGGTTATTAGACAGGCGCATTTTCTTTGTCGGAAATTTAATCTAAATTTATCTGAATTTATTTAAATGTATTTAAAACCGCATAGATGATTGACTATTGTTTACAAAGGTATAAATATAAGCACTTCAAACCAGCCTCGCTGCTGGGTTAATTCTTTAGCGACGAAGTTTAAGCGGCTTCCATAATTGCGCGATTAAGCAACGATTACAGTGGCCAGTGTTCGGATGGGTGACCGTTGGGGAGCGCCGGACTGCTTTACATTGGTGGTAGCGGTGGTATAGTCAACTGCCGGACTGGAGTTGCGTGCCCACGGAACTTCCCAAGCCAAGTCTCGGGACGAGATTTCTCGGTGGGGGAAGTACTAGTAATGTAACGACCGCAGAGGTAGAAATATAAGCACTTAAAACCAGCCTCGCTGTTGGGATAACTCATCAGCGATGTGGTTTAAGCTGCTTCCAAAGTTGTGCAACGAAAACCGCGACTGGTGTATGGATGGATGGCCATTGGGAAGCGCCGGTCTGCATTACAAAATAGGTTTCTGTATGGTACAGGATAAGGTCTCGTCATATGTCTATGAATAAGAAAACAACATTTCTTCACTTTTGATAAGAATGGACATTAATAACTCTGAGAGCTTTAGTTGAATAATATCACTAGTTAGACAATACGATTCGATTAAAATAGCAATAAAGTATTTGAATGAGCAAGTATACATATCTGGCGGTCCAACTTGCCTAAGTACACAATGCACACAGGTTACTGGTATGGGCGCAACACAGAGTAAATAACACGAACCGCGTGAATCTTTATGCACAACACAGCCCGAAGCAAAAGAAAGTTGAAATACAATTGTTAATTTTATCTTTTAACAATGTATCTTCGGAATTTTAATGCATTCGTATTAACAGTATATATACTACTCAATAGTGTGGCAAGTTGTTTAAGCCTTAAATCATACAGGACTCTAAAATACCGTTCTATAGAAATAATTTGACCAAACACAGCGAGATTAATTGAGCAAAAACAGTTTTCATTGACGTCATAACATCTTCCGGACCCCAGATGACAATCTTCCGGGAAAAGCGAACGCTATAAGTTTTGTGGAAATTAAATAAAGATATAAAGGCTTAAAATTCAAATTTGATTTCGATCTAATCTGGTTAAAGTTAATTTTACTTTTTTCAATAATTGAAGCTACAAATCCGAACAAAATAAGCTGATTTGTCAGCCAATGTGATTAGTATCATGTGCATCGATACGGTTTTGGTAAGTTTTGTGTGTGAATCCATCTAGACGAAACCCACTTTTTTCAGTAAATGATATTTGTAAATCATAAAATATTAAAAGAAAACAAAGAGTTTTAGAAAAGTTATCTTCACAATAACTTTTAATCTATTTGTAATAAAAATATTGCATATAAGGTTGTTTTTTTTTTGTAAAATGGATATGAAAACCTCATACAGTGGTATTACTTTGCCTCAGATCAACACCATCAAATTCTTTAAAAGGTTAAATAGGTATCCACAATTTGGTGCCTGTTAGGGGGATTAACACATTTGGCATAATATAATTAAACATAATTAGGCAACATATCAGGGTCACGATGAATTCCGTATGGTGAGTAATTATCGACATTCATTTTATAACACTGTAATTATTACTGACCAAATTATGACCATAAAGTATAGTATGTTGCACCCGTCGATTCATTTGCCATGCACGAAACTGCATTGACATGTATTCTACTAATTGTCCATATTTTATTTAAAAAGTTACGTATGCCATTCTTTCAAGTATGCAAACCTAGAAATAAACATAGTTAAAAAGCGTTTGATTAATTGGTATGAAGTTATTCTCAATACCTAAGGGACATTACAATGAAATAACCTCTCATCAAATATCCATGCTGCACAACCATTATTATGCGCGGATTCTAGTTCAAGCTTGTTTAATTAAATCGAACGGGAAATTAAATTGAACAGGAATTGTCTTTTTAGCAAAACTAATTAGTGTTTGTCGTTTTAGTAAGGACTTGAGATAATATAGTAAGCTATAAATGATAATCTTGAAATATCGATAATTAAACTATAATTACACTAGTGTATTCTAAAAGCAATAACTTATCAGTAGTTCAATGCTATAAGAGTTGGTTTGTGCGTTTATGACATTTATTTATGTATAACGTAACATCGTATGATGTATTTGAATCTCAAAGAAGACAGATTGTCAGATCTTAAGCGTACGATTATAAATCTATTAATATTCCATCAAGATGCTTTTGCTAAGTCTTTCTTCTCCCAATTGAACGACTGAATTAATTCACATCATGAATGCTGACATTGTATAACAAAATATCAAATAACCCATTTTTAAAGTTTTTAAGATGCTTAATTCATTGTCAACTGTATTTTGAAGAAACACTTTAATTGGCTCATTAAATAATAAAATTAAAGTCATCGTATTTTGCTCGTTTACTCGCAAGTCTTCGTATTGTAAGAAAAAACGCGTTTTACAAAAAATCAGATCAGTTGGACGGAATCTATATTTCAGTAAATAGGGCATGTATTTATTTTGTATTACATGCGTTAAGTTTCTTTTAACTCAGTATCAAATTACTTCCATGTAAATAATTTGATCAACGTTGCCAAGGTCAATAATGGAAAAGACATGACAACTTTTTTATTGCCCTCAATAACATTAAGCAGCTAGGTTCTATTTTCCGGAATCGTTTATGTTGCCAAAATAAACCAGTTGAGGTCTAGACTAACTTGTAAATGATTCTGCAAATTTGATTTTCTATTCAGACCTAAGCTCTTGGTTAAGCAACTTATGAATGCCCCCATTGCCTACAAATCGAGAATGTTTACTGCTTTAGCAAATATAGGGTTTACTCATTTTGATGTAAATGAAAGCCAGTTTCACGTATACGCGAATTTAATTTTAATAATTTATACATGCATTAAAGAAATTAACGCATTCGAATAAATTAGGAAAATATTAGGAAAAGATTAGTACATTAATATATTTTACCGAAGATGATTCTACACATTTCTGACAAATGTCAATGATTAATAAGGAAAATTAAAGAATAAAAATAGTACAAAAACATTTTTGGTATATTGCATGATCCTCTTTGTATCATCATAAGTTCTCAATTATTCTTAATCTGGACTTAATGTTCATATATTTCGTTAAAAGATACCAAATAAAAGTAAGTAAGAGGACACTGGTATTAAATAACAACAAAACATATGCTTTTATGCAAATGTGGTGGCCATTTTCATGATCGTTTGAAATGTTTATACGATGCACAGAAATAGGCTATTGTCACTATTGTTACAAGTATTAAGCAGGTATTCATATACACCTTAAGTCTCTTAGCTAGCATACTAAATTGAAACGATGCTTTATCATAAAACGGGATTAAGCGAAAGGAGGAAATTTCTTTCCACTTCATGATAACTAGATCACATGCCAAATACCACTGGGAATATATTTCTAAGAATAAACCGAATTATAAAAGCTTTAAATATAGACAGACATATTCTGTTTCTTTTTAAGGACTGTGAAGCGATCGTAGAAGTAGTTCAAACGGTTCTGTAACATTACTGTATCATATGTGTCTATATTGTAAAGGGTCTGAAGATAAAGAAAAACATGTAGCTACGTAAGCATAACAATGGCTGTTTAGATCAGGTGCAATGGACAACATTTTAATCAGGTTTATGATATATTTTATGTAAATCTTGTATGTTTTGTCACTAACATCTTAATTTTTGATTTGCACGAAAATGAAATGACACATGCATAATCCTATTCCCCTTTCGGTGTATGTTCTTTATTTGATTTTAATCGTAAACATGAACTTTATAAATACCATTTAGCAAAATCAATAAAAATGGAGATGGTGTATTTGCGAGGCATTACAACGATACCATCAACAGGTGCCCTTTAACGTGCGAAACACTAATTATATGATTATGTGCACCCATCATTTAATTAGATAATAACAGATCCTAATATGATGACATAAATATAACACATAGTGTCTAATTATATACTTGATATCACTAACAGCTGTGATGAAAATAGATGTGATTTATTGCGTAATGTATTCAATAAGCTCAATACTGCACTCCTCATTCGTTATAATATGGCTTAATCTGTTTATTCTATTAATGTCGTTGTTTTCATTAGCCAGACTTGCATGTGTGGGTTTAATATTACTGAATATGGTAGTATTACGTATGCTATGGTTTTACATGAGCTTTAATTCAGGACACAGAGCGGAATTGCCATCAGAAAATATGGCATATGTTCCAGAAATTTCGAAGATAGATATGAATTCAAAACAGTCGGCAGATGCTATTGCTTAGTCGATATTTAATACTCTTAACGTATGAGCACCAATGTTTCTGTCGTTACTCATCCTACATGTGTACCATTTAATAATAAAAATGTATTTTGATCTACACATTTGAATTTATTCTATGGCCAAGTGAACTCATATCCAATGGTTTATCAAGGTTCTAAGGTTATCAAGACTCTACGTACTTTCACTATCTAGCTCGAATAACTCATTAAGCGTGTCATATGAAAGTCATTTAACCTAGCAGTTCCACAATTTGTATCTCCTACTAAAAGAGCATTAAATGTTGAGCATTTCTCAGATACGTCACTTCCAAATTCAAAATATATCACTAAAAAGCCTCAACCCTTTTGGCGGAATATATATATAGCCCCAAAAGTAATGGGCTCATTAGATAAAATAAAGTTGCCTATTAGCTGAATCCACAAGACATTTTCACAATCTATCTCAATCAAGTTTACCTCATGTGTATAATTACACTTAGATATTTACTTACATAAATGCCAGTACCTCCCGACTTACGCTTATACAACTGGGATCGGTGCTTTGTTGTGACCACACTCAGAGGTGTCAATGGTTTAATACCACTTGATCAGCTTAATATACATAACATGCAAATTGATATACTACATGTATGACTGTAGTCGGCCCTTTTGCCGACTGACCGTTCAAAGGCGGTAACTGATGTGTTTTTTTTTCTATTTGTGTGTTATGTCTCGTCTCTGTGTTTTTGTCACACTTACATTTACCTTGTTTGCCTTTGTCTACAGGTAGATAAAATTTATATATGTGTGGAAATTTTGATAGGACCTTTTCTTATTTACCTATTCATAACAATAAAATCAATTTTATCTCCATATGTTAGTCCTAATTGAGTTTAATGATAATTCGAACCAAGACATTAGTCATAATTGGTACAAGATAGAACAATCTAATTATAATTATTGTCACAATGGTCATAACTACTCCTGCAAGAATCTGCGTAAAACTACGTAAATGGTTTTTATTTTATGCGACATATGCATTAATTTTATTTATAAAACATTGAATAAAAACGTGTAACTACACTTTATTATATCATCTTTTGAGTAAATAAATCTCGATTGTATCCTTTCTGATAAGATAGTTTGTTTATTGGGTTTATCGTCCCACCAACAGTATTTCAGTTATCTGGAGACGGTGTCCACTTGAAGCAGATATAGTGCTGCCTTTACTGTGTATAGCATGCCGTGAACACCTGGCATGATATCACACCTAGTCACATTATCCTGACACCGGGCCAACCAGTCGTGGAACTACCCTTATATTTGCTTGAGCGTTAGCAAGGGAGCTATACCACTACCATTTTTAACGACTTTGGTATGATAAGAAAGACCGATTCATTTGCGATAGAGCTATAACCGGTTAAAGCACCACAGTCAGACAATTTGCCGACTGACCATTTCAAGGCGGCAACCGTTGGGTTTGCTCTATTGCGTATTTGGTTTCCTCACAGTTTTGTTGTAACTTTTACAAATGACTGACATGTGAATACTTTTGTGTTGTTCCTGTAAAATGGTTCTATATGATGCAGTGCTCGTATGACTTTGTCATATTTTTTAACAAGTTTTTAAATAAACAAATTGTTAGAATCACTTCACGCTGAGCGGTATATACACACACAATATCACTGGCACCACCTGCACATGCAATGACAGCAGACGCCATAAGTGTGCTCCCGGAACATCGTTTTAGCACTTCCATTGTTATGTAAGTCTCAAATTACGTGGGCATTAATTTGGTGTAATTATACTGGTATTCAACACAATTAAGTAAGGGGATTAGATTTGCTTTTACGCAAGGAAACTCATGAGCGCACGGAATATGATAGTAAAGATAACAGGCTTTGTACAATAATCCGAAACAATAACGTTTGAAACGCTTATTAGAATGTTTTTCCAACCTTGTAAACAGTACGACTGCACTGATGTGGTAATGCTATTTTTTGCACGTGTCTGAAACATTTTCTAGAGATCTACAACATAAACATATTTGGCTTTCAAATCGATGCTAGGTATATTACAAGCAATGTGATCCGTCTAAAAACGTCCCTCCTGAAAAGAGCTCCATTTTGACGTGTCTCGTGAAATTTCTCTATGGTACATGTGGTTTATGACCTCGCTTATGTTTCCAAACGCAGAACAATTCACTGTAAGTACTTACTCGTTATGTGCACTGTTAGCAAGCCTAGGCTTATATCACTGTTTTGCCTCGCAACACCGTCGTAGACGAAAGAGCGGTCTTACTTGTACGACTTCTGTCTTTAAAAAAAATGTCTATTGTACTTTCATTTTTTTCTCCTGCATTCGTTGAAGAAGAATGTGTTGATACGTTGTATGAGCAATCCTGAAAGTTCGTAGAATTTTGTAATTGCCGGAAATATATGAGGCTCTGGTTACATACTGCTCCGTATTAATACTTTTGGTTATCATCAGCGTGTTGTTAAAACTAACTTTAGCGTTTTAAAACGGAATCATCCATTTTTGCCTTAAACAATGTCGCATCTCCTAGCATGTGTAATGTGCTAAATCGGTTTTGATCATAAGCATAATTGGCCTTGAAAAGGTCTCGTGGTGAAAAAACTCCAATAAAGCCATGAACTGATAAAGATATACTACGAAAATGATTGCTCGTGCATTTGAAAAAAAGTGCGACGGGGTAGAATAGGTTTTCGAATGCCCGACATTAGCGACGTCATAAAGGCAATGTACTCGTAACTTTATACTATGACGGCCATACACTCGGAGTCGCTGTCGGGCCTTTTTTATACGCGAAAACATGGGATTAACTTGTGCATGATTACGACAAAATATAAGCTGATATCATTTTTATAAGTATTACTTTTTAGTTTTCTGCATGTTTCATCCAGGATTTGGTTACCATCAACTCGAACAATTACAACGCTTTAACATTATCTTGCTCTTGCACTCCGGCTTTTGTTACCATACTTTCTTCTTGTCTAACACTGTTTAATAAGAACAAGGTAAATACATCAATGTCACCTAATTAAAGCACGGGATAACTGTACTCTGGAGATTATTTCTGAAAATAAACTGATTTTTTTTTAAAGTTCGAGGTTTAAAAATACTATATAATCTCTTGTGAGCCGTTAGACATGCTGATTAGACCTGTTGTGATGAGATATAAATGGGCTCTTTTTTCAACTATGTCTTAGAAATACGTTTAATATGAATATAGAAACGTACCGAGCCTACCTAGATAGTTACAGTCAGTGTAGCCAGAGTAGAATATTAGGCTAATGACGTCATATGTTATACTAAGATCTGACAACTTGCAATCGCGCAAAAGCTGCATTGATAACTTGTGTATTTTACTTTGTTTTAAATTTATACATGTATCATAAAATAGAAGATATAATACACTCCTTCATCATTCAAATGAAATAATGCATTTATACCTATTTTTCATATAAGTGTTATTTTATACTTAGTATTTGTGTTTTTGATTCTAAACGTTAAATGGAATTATGTTCTGTTCATTATATGGGTCATGTTCGCAGTGACCTGAATTAAAATGCTTACAGTACTCCATCTGTAGAATAGTTATCATTATTGCCATACCTTTATTTCTATCTTCTGTGACTTGCCAGATCGTTCCATGGACATCAGAACATTCCAAATTAAGCCCTAAAAGAAAAAAAATAACGAAGTTCAAATTATAATTGAACATACATTGTATGTCCTTTAGAACATACAGTTAAACATGTCATACAAAAAATATATATCTGACCCAAATCATTCACTCTACAAGGACAAGCACGTTCAACAAACCCATTGATTCAAATTCTTATCATCTATTATTAGAAAAAAAATCTAAGTTAAATTTATTAGTATAAGAATATATGTTTGTTTGTTTACGGAGGACTAAGCACGCATTCTATAAAGTCTTACATCCTCAAATAAACATTTTTATTATGGCAGAGATGGTAGAAATATCCATAAAGTAATAAAACCTTTTACTATTGCTTTCTCAGCCTTTCTACTGAGAGACTTTTTCCACTGTGTCATAAGCATAATATACTAAACAATGTTCTCAAATTTCGTGAGAGAACCTCTCAGTTTTTATCGTTGTGTGGTGTTTACACGCTAATAAGATGCCTCAATATCTTGTTTCAACATTAAAATTTATTAATATAAGAGGAGATAAATAAAACTTAATTACAATACAATCATTGAAACAGCTTGCTGAGAAACAATATAATCACAGAATACACAAAACAGAACAATTTCAAGTAAGTTATAGGCACAAGATAGAACATTTTGTTATTCTATTTGCTACTTTTACCCTGAAACAACTTGACAAGAATGTGATAAATTATGCATACAATAGTTTTTTTGTGAAGGAATATTTAAGACAAAAAAAATGTGTTATATTATGAATAAAATTGGTTTTGATGACGGAAAAATTCAAGTAGTAGAAACATTTTGAGGAAAGGAATCTTAACCGGTAACTGCTTGTGATAGTCTTGATTAAAAGACATTTGTTTTAGTCGAATTAAAAACATTTTAGCATGTCATTCAGCACAAAATAAATGAGAAATATATTCGGATCGAATTTGAATCGTATATCTTATTTTAGAAATACACAAGTAACGTTAGGCGAATTTTAAAACGTAAAATTCAACTTAAAGAATTGTGTTAAATTGTTACCTTTTGTTTTTATATTGTTATAAATTAAGCATACGTCAGTATTTGACACAAATCGATGATCCAAAATAAGCGCCAGTAACATAATTCTGCCAGTTACTTAGTCCTTATACATTTTTGAAGAAAGAAAAATCAAATAATTTAAAAAAAAATATCAATTAAAATAATTCTACAGAAAGACGACATTTTATCGCTTCTAACATACATTACGAGAAAGCAGTCATCAAGGAAAAACAAAATGGAATAAAATGGTTTTTAATTTTGATAGTTTGTCTGATACCAACCTTCAGTTCTAGGTTTTATCGATTTCCCCTCTTTTTAGGTATGGCGATGGACGACAATACTCGTAAGTTTGACCTATATAAGGCCTTGATAAGCTGCAATACATTCGACAAATAAATAATCTATACATTCATTAGACATGGATTGTCTTTTTGGACAAAAAATAATTAGATGGGGGTCTACCTAGCGGAAATTCTAGCACAGTTCAGTTGTATACAAGATTGCGATAAAACATCTTTGTGTGGTGTTTACACGCTAATAAGATGCCTCAATATCTTGTTTCAACATTAAAATTTATTAATATAAGAGGAGATAAATAAAACTTAATTACAATACAATCATTGAAACAGCTTGCTGAGAAACAATATAATCACAGAATACACAAAACAGAACAATTTCAAGTAAGTTATAGGCACAAGATAGAACATTTTGTTATTCTATTTGCTACTTTTACCCTGAAACAACTTGACAAGAATGTGATAAATTATGCATACAATAGTTTTTTTGTGAAGGAATATTTAAGACAAAAAAAATGTGTTATATTATGAATAAAATTGGTTTTGATGACGAAAAAATTCAAGTAGTAGAAACATTTTGAGGAAAGGAATCTTAACCGGTAACTGCTTGTGATAGTCTTGATTAAAAGACATTTGTTTTAGTCGAATTAAAAACATTTTAGCATGTCATTCAGCACAAAATAAATGAGAAATATATTCGGATCGAATTTGAATCGTATATCTTATTTTAGAAATACACAAGTAACGTTAGGCGAATTTTAAAACGTAAAATTCAACTTAAAGAATTGTGTTAAATTGTTACCTTTTGTTTTTATATTGTTATAAATTAAGCATACGTCAGTATTTGACACAAATCGATGGTCCAAAATAAGCGCCAGTAACATAATTCTGCCAGTTACTTAGTCCTTATACATTTTTGAAGAAAGAAAAATCAAATAATTTAAAAAAAAATATCAATTAAAATAATTCTACAGAAAGACGACATTTTATCGCTTCTAACATACATTACGAGAAAGCAGTCATCAAGGAAAAACAAAATGGAATAAAATGGTTTTTAATTTTGATAGTTTGTCTGATACCAACCTTCAGTTCTAGGTTTTATCGATTTCCCCTCTTTTTAGGTATGGCGATGGACGACAATACTCGTAAGTTTGACCTATATAAGGCCTTGATAAGCTGCAATACATTCGACAAATAAATAATCTATACATTCATTAGACATGGATTGTCTTTTTGGACAAAAAATAATTAGATGGGGGTCTACCTAGCGGAAATTCTAGCACAGTTCAGTTGTATACAAGATTGCGATAAAACATCTTTAAGACGTCAAAGCAGAAAAACTCGGCAAATTAGTCAGTCGTGGTAGTGGCCTTTTTTCACAAATATAATGAATTTGGTGGAGGGCTTTGTTGAGGCTGAAGGAAAGACAGCATTGTTTTTGACAGCCTAGTTTATGTGCATGTCTCAGAAAAAGTGACACAATGTACACACCAAACATAAACCCATTGTTTAATCGTTGCTGTGGAATGGATTCACCTGATGCATCAATTACATAGAAATTGCATCCGGGCGTCATTTACCTTTGTAGTCAGTGATGTTTCATAAATGCATGCAACTGTATCTATCGCTATCATAATACAACGTAACTCTTCCACATTCAAAGCAACCTAAGGCAGATCAAATCCTATTTAAGTTTTTTAAAAGGTTGATTCTTTTAATCATATTTAGAAATAAGACTTTTATACCCTATCGGGGGAGTAATGATTAACAATCAGATTTTAAAACGCTCAATGAGAAACAGCGGTTTTTAGGCCTGAAACAATATAAGATCAATATCAATGAGTTCCATGAACCAACATATTGTAAAGTACGAGGGGCATTTGTAAAGTATTAATCAGTGCGATTGTTTAACGTTAATCCGAGCGTACATTGGTACATGTTATACATGTATGGAAAGATTAGACTCTCCTCTACAGTTACGTGCACGAGGAAACCGGGAAAAAATCTACACAGTGAGCGCAATGTTCACTTGAATCGACTACGGTCAGGTACACTGCAGTTAAAAATGGCAGATAAAGAGAACAATTCTCAAGATGAGCAAAGAGTGTATTGTAAAATACGCGCATTGCTTGGCGTTGCTGCACCTGATATTAAATCAGACTTAGACAAGGTTTATGGGGACAGTGCCCTATCGTATGCCACAGTTAGAACATAGGTCCGTCTATTTACCTCCGGTAGAGAGGCGATAAAAGATGAGGCCCGTCCTGGCCGTCCAGTTACAACAACGACTGACGGAAATATTGCCGCTGTTAAAAAAACTGTGGAAGATGATGCCCGCTGTACAGTGGAGGAGATAAGTAATTTATGTGGCATTAATTCGTCATCGGTTTTTTCAGATACCGACTCGCGTGTTAAAGCTACGCAAGGTTTGCGCCAGGTGGATACCCCACCTTCTCACTGAGGACCAAAAACGGGAGCGCGTGGGATTTGCGTCAAAGCTGCTCGATATATACAAGAATGCTGACCAAAAACGCATGAATGAAATTGTAACTGGCAATGAAACATGGGTATATTTCTATGAGCCTGACAGTAAAGAAAAAAATAAGGTGTAGGTCAGTGAAAATGACGAACGGCCCCAAGTTGCTCGTAGAGCTCGCACCTCAAAACGCATTATGTATGCATTATTTTTTGATTGCCAGGGAATGGTGGCTCGAATTCCTATACCAGAAGGCAGGAGTGTTACTGGAATATTTTACCGAGATTCGTTTCTTTCTGCTTTTGTAAGCCACTATACTGCAGCCCGTCCCCGTAACGGCGTACGCGGAATCAAGCTCCTTCATGATAACGCACCTGCCCACAAGTCAGTGGTGGTAAAGTCGTATCTTAGCGACAACAGCATTGACACTTTACCACACCCTCCATATAGCCCTGATCTTGCTCCGTGCGATTTTTGGTTTAATCCTTATATCAAGAACTACATGAGAGGTCGGCGTTTTGAATCTCAGCACGCCGTCGGCAGCGCGCTTTTCCAGTGTCTAAACACTATACCTAAAGAGAGCTACCGAAAAGCATTTTCCGATTGGATTCACCGCTTGGAAAAGTGCATCGAAGTCAAAGGGGAATACTTCGAAGGGTTGGTCTAACAATTTCTGCAGAAATGTTACGTATACGACTAAAGCGCCAAACTGATTAATACTTTATAAATGCCCCTCGTAAAACTGCGATAATTGTCAAGCTACCATGTAAAGTTGCAAAAGTGTGATACGTTTGAGTCGAGTCGAATTTCCTTAATTATTATTGTTATTATTATTATAAAATGATTTTATTTTTTATTTCTGTGACAGTCCATACAAGCTTAATACACCTCCGCCTGTATATACTTAATCATTTTACATGGGTTTAGTTGCAGTAAAAACAGTAACAAATTAATTCATAGGTTGATAAGAACCAGTTGTATCCTTATAAGAAAACAAAACAAAATAAAGTAAAAACAAAACGAAACAAAAATAACAAACAACAACAAAAAAAAAAAAAAAAAAAGACAACACAACAACTTAAAACAGTTTTGAGGAATTTCTATCGGTTTCATTTTTTCTTACTGGTTTATTTAGCGGATACATGTCTTGTGAGTTAATCTGGCCTACACAAGACAGACATTCAGAAACGGATTTGCCTGGTGAATAGACGAATAGACTCTATACATTATCAGTCAAAGACAGCCAACTGATTCGGAGACACATTCAATACACGATGCGGAAATTCATTTTCGATCTTGTTAGATTGACTGTGTTTGGTGAAGAGATGTCTGAGTGAAAAAAAGAAGTATGGAAACTGAGATTGCTAACTAGATTCTGTAACATTCGTTGCCCTAAAAACTTAATTATGTTTGCGAAGATTAGATTTTGGATTTGCTATGACGTTTTGCACATATTCAAGATATGATCTCAATTTAAATAAATATCAATAGTTTTGTTTACTGTTTTCATTTGTTCTAGAGCACATGTAAGTTAAGTGTTGAAGCACCTATTTTTATTACGTTATGGCTAATTTTATTACATTTAATTGGTAACAACCAATATTTTTATTACACCAAAAGCTGCGTCAGTACGTTTGAATGGGCCCACTATGCTTTTTCGAGTGTTAAAAGGTCGATTCTGTTTTCAACAATTGTAAAACTGATTGTTTTGAGACTGCGCAGTCTGTAAAAGGGTTTAGGTTAGGACAACTAGTTAAGACTCACATTAAATACATGGCTATTATTAATACATACATCGGCAAAGAGTAACTGTTGTAAAAAGAAGACTCTACGTAGTTATTAAAATGCCTTTTTCAGTTATTAAAATTAAGCTGTTTCAAACAATATCGTACTTAAATGCTATGTTTATAGGCCAACTTTTTATATTAACGTAAATGCAATTACATGTAAGTAAATGCTATAACGACTGTTTGCAAACGCTATACTCTTTAAACCTATCTGTACTCAATGTGGATCAGTAAGGGCGTTCTAGTGTTAGTGATATTAATGAGCCTACTGTTCTGTGGCATTTTATAATGTTCCTTCGACAAAATGTTCCTCTGGCAGACTATTAATGCACTATCATAATATGCCGAATCGTCATGGAAAATTGGTTACAATTCAATGAAATAAAAAATGAATGAGAAATAATGTCAATTATGTTTCGAAATTAAAACCAGTAATGGATTATATGAGATATTTCCGTGTTTAGGTGCATTTGTGAATGTCATCACTTCCTGTTGTATTACTGGTAATACCGTTTACAAAAAATAAATGTTTCCACTGTACGTTCCAACAGGCAGACATTTCTGTAGTATGTCTGAACGCAGAGTAACGAAAATGGCATGTACATTAAATATAAAAACATAAGGCAGTAACCAAATCAGCAACGTCGGTGTATGAAACAACAGCTGAACATATAATTTAATTAGGTGTCTTAAAATGAACTGACTTATTTGATTATAACGGATTACTTCAGTCTCAGAGGAAGTAGTTTCCAACATGCAAGTTCAAAAGAAATGTTACAAGAAAGATATATCTGACATAAGATTTGTATACAAGCATAGACATTTCGAGACTAAATAATAAAAAAATAAAAAAAGTAATAACAATAATAATAATAACAATAACATTAATAATAATATTTATAATGATAATAATAATGATAATATAATAATAATAATAAAATTGTAGTAGTAGTATTTGAAGTAGTAGCAGTAGTAGTAATAGTAGTAATAGTAGTAGTAGTAGTAGTAGTAGTAGTAGTAGTAGTAGTAGTAGTAGTAGTAGTAGTAGTAGTAGTAGTAGTAAACTCCATCATATGGCAGGAGAAGAAAAACAATAATACGTTTATGTGCTTTACAAAATCATCAACATATACATCAATAAAATGAAATAAATACGGAATTGCTATGTTTTAAGTTAATAATATAGTAATTTAATGTGATATTAATAAGTGATTATACGTCAAAATAAAAAATGTAAAATGTACATAGGGTGAGTGAACATTACAAAGACTATTTATCAGTTGTTTTTTATATAAGTGAGGGGAAATAATGACAGACAGGTGTCCATTTACACAATTAGTAAAAAGCATCCTAAGTGCCTAGTTGAAAGTTGCTAATGTTATTGCAGTCTCTGATGGTTGCTGCAAGTATGTTCTAACAGCAATCTTTCTCTGTACGTCTTTGGCAGGATTAAATGAGGAGTGGGGAGGGGTGTAATTTGGCCTTCCTGTGTGAACTATGACTAGAACTAGTTGCTTGTATTAAAGTGATGGGCCACGTGAATTGACGAGAATCTATTTTTATCGGTTATGTACGATGACCAATAAAACAGTAGTAATAGAAACGCCGCGTGATGTACGGATAATAAGGTGAGATGATATGTTTTGAACAAGTTTTACCTTATTCAGGTTAGCCTTAAGTTGACCAAAAAGTTGATACACCAATTTTGAAATTACTAATGAATGTATTACATATTTGGTTTCATCCACATTTCTATAATGAATATTCATTTGTCGGATGCGCATGCGACAAAACTTTGAGACAGGGTTTATTTGTTCCGTGTGTCCTTGTTTGAAATGAGTAAATCGCTAAGGTTAATAACATTTTAAACGTTATTATCTGAGGGCACCAATAAAGAAAATCAATCGTCTAATTAGGATTTTCGTTCAAATACAAATAAAACAATCTCTGTTTTTGTCAGTATAAAGATTAATCATGTCGATATGCTTCCACTGAACAATATTATGCTGTTTGTTTTGTTTTTGTTAGATCGCATCGACACGATTATGATCATATTTGCGACGTCCAGCTAATTATTGGTGCAGGAATACTCCAGACTTATGTTTGGTTGGAACCACCGGCGCTGACCTTTACAATATCTCACTATATCGAAATAGTCGATTTTTACAGAATTAGAGCTGGTAACTTATGGTTCATCGAGTTTCTAATACAAGTTGTGCATAATGTATGCTTTTGGCAAAAACAAACAAAAAACAATCAAACAAGCTATAAACATAATGGAATCCTTCCACAGAATGGTCGGTTTCGTTGGGATTACAAAATACAAGAAAGTAATCAAAGAAGAAAAGCAAATGAAATCAATTTGTTCTTGATTTGGAGCCACTTATCTATTCTATGTTTTTTACAGTTTCCCCTATCTCTGGGGAGATTGATGACAAAACGCGTTAGTTCGACCTATATATGGACACAATTCAGAAGCATATTCTGCGGGTGAATAAACGATACATTCATCAGAAAGTGGAAGGCTTTCTTGGATAAAGATTAATAAGATGGATTAACTCGTCGGAAAGTGGAAAAATAGATCGTGATAGAGAATATTCTGCAAATCGGATAAGGAATAAACGTAGATTGTATGAAATTAGAAGTTGCTTAGCATTGTTTAAAATTATACTATAAATAGAAATATTGATAAAATAATAGAAATTATAAAATGTAATTAATAGGTAGTCTCAGTTAAACTCAAACAAAATGAAGTGTTGACCTATACGATAAATGGAAATATAAGGTAATTAAAAGAGTGATTCCTTTGCTGAGCCTTTTTGTTTCCATTAGTTTTCAATTACATAGTCATTTTGTAACATGACATTACAATAAATGTATGCACTTTCCGCCCCGACAAAAATAAATAAAACACAAAAGCGTTGAATATTATAGGTTTTTATTTTTTTTATACACACAGCAACTTGCTACAGTTGATGTTTAAAGTATGAAATAGGAAAAACAGTTTATCTACCTGTAATCGATAATTAAAGTAGCTGCCCTATTGATTCAATGGTAATTTTTAACTTTAAACTTGAACTCATATTAATCCTAACGAGAAAATGTCTACATCAAACTTAAAACGAAATTCAATCAAGTACCTTAAAACATTGTTGTACCTATTGTAGAGATATTCTTGAATTTGAAGTTATGTTGTTTTATATGCATTGCTAATATGTTTCTTTCAATGCAGGGGCTATCGTTTTTAGGTAGGATGTTTAAAAATAATGAATGTCTCAAATACAACGCGTCACACGTGTATACTTACGAATGTATGCATAGATTATTCTTTGAAAAATACAAAAACTCTTTTGGTGTTCTGTTACATGTTTTAGTTCTATACTGTTGCTCATGATACTCGCAATTAAAGCGTTATTTCTATATCATTCTAAATGATTAAAACACAATAAGGAACATGATATGTCTAATAAGCACTGCAACATAAACTAACATTTGAAAAGGCACAGGACAGAAGTATTCACATGCAAGCCGGTTGTAAAACTGAGAACCATTCTATGACTAGTCATTAAACAAACAGAGCAACAGTTTCTCTGACGACATGTGCGCATTCCAGACATGATAGTGCTCTGAGATGATACAATCGCGTTAGCGTTATAGGAAACATGCCCAAGTTTCTAAACAATGCAATAAAAGAAACAAAAGATCCCATTGTGTTTATGCAAAGTCAATAATTCTTTATAATTGGACGGTTGCGTGTTTATGTGCATTTAGACATATAAAACACTTAAAATTGTTTTATGCATGGTCCCTTATATAATACTGTTTCCATTTTTTTTCTTCCGACTTAAAACTGCATTTAATTACACAGTGTATACAGAGAAAGACATTATTTTAGTATAAAACTACACAAAGAAGTTTCCTAGTAAACAAAATACTTGCTATTTGGCATACTACTTTTATAATTTTGATTAAACTGTACCCACATTGTTACAATTGATGCAGTAATTATTCACTATAACCTCAGGGTGGTATATTTGTAAAATGCAATTAAATTTAATTATTATAAAATAAATTTAATATATTTTAAAATAATAATGTGAGCGTGATGTTATACAATTAAGCAGGAAAAAAGTTTACATTACACATGTATATATTTAACATTGGAAGTCATGTGACTTTAACACACGTGTTTTGAAAAGGAATGTCTCAACGATGCTTAAGTTTTTGGAAAATGTTGGAAATAACAATACTAGATAAATGGAGCTACGTTAACCCTCCTCCAGTCTATACCTTGTGCTTAGAAAAGACTTATTTGATGTTAAAATGACATTCATATGTCTACTAAAATTAACTTGTATTTTCGAGAAATTTACAATAAGGTCTTGCAGAGCATGTATTTGTTTATGTATCTCATAGTTAGTGTATTTTAAAGACAAACTCATCTGACGACTAAATCACCAGAGGACGAAAATTATCTTTTATGATCTCAATTTCTTGTCTGTTGTATGCCAAAGCAATGAATAGGTAAATAAGAAAAGGTCATATCAAAACTCTAACAGATATTTAAATTTTATCTACCAGTAGACAAAGGCAAACAAGGTGAATGCAAATGTGAAAAAAGCCCATGCGCTGATATATTATAAGATATTATAGGAACAAATAAAAGCCCAAGCGCTGATATATTATAAGATATTATAAGAACAAATAAAACATCCCAAGCGCTGATATATTATAAGAACAAATAAAACAGCCCAACGATATAACAAGAACAATTTAAATATGGCATATAATGCCATGACATCATGTTCTAAAAGTGTCAAAAGTGAAATGTAAAAAATACGAAAGAAAACAACGAAATTTAGAAAACAACCTACCAACAAAATAAAACGTAGTATTTTTAAGAGCTAATAAGTTAAAAAAAACAGTTCATGAAAAGCCGAGGATATATCCGCAGTTGGCATATTATATGTAAGAAAGGTACCAAAAATCCCGATGTTATACCTACTGTCCAATCTCACGTAAAGGGTATGGAGACTGCTCAAGTTGCCTCACCTATATAGGGCACGACTAAAGAGATGAAGAGACAAGAATTCCAACAGTAACTGTCCAATTATGGCTTTAAGTCACTGTTTCCATATAGTCTCAACGACCTGTCCGGTCATCGTGTAATTTAAAAGCAATGCAAGTTCTTGACTGTAAAGGGGTCAATTGCAAGCAATGCAGTACAACGTAGAATTCCTGGGTTGTAACCGTCTGCAATGCATTTTCTGATAAGTTTTGTAAAGTGGTCAGAAAAGTTACTGAAACCCTTAATTTTCTTTAACTTGTATAAAAAACTGTGTATAAGACAACTGACACAAATTCATATAAATATTAAAACAGTTTGCTTTTTTCGTTCTTAAACATCAGTCCAATGTCAGTGACAAATACATATAAACTTAACAGAACAAAATGAAGTTATGTACTTTAAATTCATGCTCATATACCCATTATATACGTGATATTTTTATTTACACCGTTTGTTTGATAAAACACCCTTCAGGAAGTTCGAGGTTGAAGCGCTCCACCAACCAGGCTTAAGCACCCCAGTACGTCCTTTTGCCGACTGACAGATTCAAGGCGGTAACTGCTTTTTTTTCTTTTTGTGTGTTATATCTCGTCTCTGTGTTTTTATCTCAATTTTATTAAACCTGTTTGCCATTGTCTAGAGGTTGTTTAGATTAAAATAACTCTGGCAATTTTGATAGGACCTTTTCTTTAACCTATTGGAATATATGCATATTCATTTGACATGCTATTAAATGAAAAGAACCAACATTAAAATTTTATAAAATGCCTAAAGCTAAGATTTCAAATCGGCGACTACGTCAAACTGTAGATATACTTTTTTAAATAAAATTAATTAAACGAGTCACTGAGCTATTTTCCTTCATTTTTCTACACTTTAGATAAGACTGAGCTTATCAAAAGCTGAATTGTTAAGATACAGATTTATACTAAAATATGATGAAAGAAGACCAGAAACGTACTAATAACAGAAATAACCACTACACGAAAAAAGTTATCAAATGAAAAGTAAAAAGGTTAGCAAAGTCTTAAAAAATACCACCAGAAAGAGGATATATACAATATTGAATTAAAGGAAGAAAAAAGACAAAAATAAAAATGATTTGCACAAAAACAAAGGATATAGCCATATCATCTCCAGAAAGTATGTTGTTTTTACCTTGCTAGTTGTTGCTTTGAAAAAGTAAAACAACAATAGATCAAAACCAAAAAATTAAAAATGCCTGAACTTTGTTCGAACCCGGATCCTCTTGTATGAGAGTATATTGCTCTATTGATCGTGCGTCTGCGTCTTGTTACATGCGCGTTTTATGTAGTCTATCATACAAATATATCATAACAAATGGTAATATTCTGATTTCAACTGAAGATATGTTGTAATGTTAAAAGGTCTAAACCGGACCAGTGTCTTTGAATAATTTCGGGCCCACTGAGATTCCAATCGCTTTTCTTTGGCCAGTTTCTTGGGCCGTATTCTCCTTGTTTTATTACGTGTTGTACTAAGTACATTGTTTTTTGCCAGCGATGGCTTATACATGATCCAAAGAAGACAACTGTAATCATCAATGTACAGTGTATCAAACCATATAATTTACAAACATATCTGTCATTATAACTTCACAAAAAGCTAGATATTTCATTAATAACTGACGTCGGTGAAAGATAACTATTTAATTGTCTTGTAAATATGTATATAGTGCAATGCTTTTAGCTTTTACATAAAGAAAATGGTATTTGCTTTCTATGTACTACGCAAACATGTTTTTGTCATCTGATTGTCGGTGTAAATATCAGCTGCTGGTAATCAGCAACACTCAATTTTATGTATATATTGAATGTATAAATATAAACTAGTCACTAATTTGAGAGAAGTAATCTTAAACTATAATCAGATCCATTATAATCTGACAAATCAATACAATGTAAGCAATATTTATCTCTATATAAAATCGATGCATTAAAACATATCTTCATAGAAATTATTTGATGCACAGTTTGCTAAAACATGGATTCTATACCTATTATTTTACTGTTGAAGCTTGGTATTTGTATAATCAAAATTTCAAAAATATAATTAAATAATTAAAACAAACAAATTGCATATATGTCGTGGGGTCTAATCTCACTAATTCTTTCAACCATAGACTGGTTATTCTATTGTTCGATGGTCATTGAAGTTGCCAGTGATATCACTTAAACGAGAATAGGTTATTCCTACCATTACATGCATTGCCACATCAATATATAAAATGTTAACAGACATTAACTTAATCTTGTTTGCAAAATTACTAATTACTTTTGACAAAGAATCGCCATATTCAAAATTATTAAAATAGTTAATTTCAACAATTTAAATCCATAGGCCCATGTTTCCATTAAGAGTAGAAGGAGATCGAATAAAAAACGTTGATACCTTGCATTCAGATTAAACTTTGAAACTACTTTAAACAAATTGGATACGACAAATCCTTTGATTGCAGATAGATATACAATCTACGTTTACAGAAAATACAATTACAAACTAAAAGTAATCATATTAACATTGTCGCAAAATAAAAAATGAGATTTACCTTTTTAATTGCCGATAAAGATCTGAACCGACATGTGTAAACGACTCATTACAGCACTAAAACACCTTTAGGAAATACAGGACAGCTACAATTAACAAGACAGAACACCAATAAAATACAGTCAATAACTTAATGACGGGTGTTAAGTGCATAAATAGAGAGACCGTCGTAAGCTGGGTGATTTATCATTAATCAATTATTTGTTGTGTGTTCTGTATAAAATGCTACACTCTCGTTTGTTTCAGCGTCTGAAACTATCATACATAGAGCTGAATAAAGGGAAACCTCTAACACAGTTCAGTAAATATCATATTAAAGTACATACAAGTATTCGACACCATATTTGTATTTTTCTACAGCGACTAGAAACTTAAAGATTCGCCATGATAACAATACATAAGTAATAACTACCTCGGTACATGTACTAGTTTTACCAGGGGATTCGACAAATTTTAAAAGAATGTGTTTCCTAATTAATAATAGACCAACAACAACACAAACCAAAGCAACAATCAATAGCTTTGGATTTTTATCCTTCAAATATTTTTTCATCATTTTGAAATTTCTTAAACCTTATTCCACAAACGTTATGGTTATATGTTCCGAACTTAGCCATTCATGTTAAGTATTTCTACATATTTTTATAACACTCAAACAAAGGCATCGCCAGGTTTCATTCAAGAGACAATGTTAATTTGCTAATAGGCAAAGGGTGTTCTTAATTTTTTGCCGAAATACTCGTACGTGGTGGTTCTTCTATTAAAATAAGCATAATTAAATATGTCTGAAACACCGCATCAACGTATACAGAAAGCAAATATAACTTATAAACCAATACCGACATTCCGAAAACGGGAACGTCGTAAAATTAGAAAAACTGTTTTTGCTCTTACAAATTCAAGTTACTTAAGCAAAAACAGTAAACCAGTTCATGAAAACATAAATACCGAACTGAACGTACAGTTGTGCAGCCTTTACTTATAAATTTGCAAACCAGTCATTTAAATGTCTAACAATCGCACCACTCTTCGAAACTGTGACATATTTTTGTAATAATTATGAAATGAAAAAAGTTTAACCATAATAAAAGCGCATCCTTTTTTCAGCAGCACAGGTGGTTCTGTACAACTACTTAGTTATAAACATTAATTTGTAGAGGCTGATTGATTGTTTGCATTGAATATGACTGCATATGACCGCCTATATGTCTTAATTAATTCCCCCTAGTTCTTATTATATTCCGTCTTACTTAAATGATAAATGACTATAGATATGCACCCAGAAACAAGTGCGCCTAGTGAAAATACGTTATTTACCAGACAAGGTTTTTACTGATACGAAAACAGTAAGTGGTTATTTATTTTGCGGTCTAGTCTGGTATCAGATAATTGCAAAAAAGGAAAGAAGAAATCGTTTTGTGCCGAAAGGACCGGAGGTTCTGAAAATAAAAATACATAATAACACTAGAACAATTGTTGCGAATGGTTTGTTATTTCAGACTGCGATAATAGTTAGTTGTACAGATATTTGCTTGACGTGTATACCGTCTTATGTTTGGGTTTCCAATTTAAAACTATATACGTAAAATCCCTTAAAACGTTTCCGCGTCGCAGTGATATGTTCTTTGAAATGAAATGTCTAAAACGTGACAGCTATTCAAAATTGCTATTTAATTTACATCACGCAACATAAAGCAACGGCCACCGAAACATCATCCTAAAATGTCTTAATAAAAATACAAAACACGTAAGTTAATTTAAATGTTAGGTGCTTGATCTGTCACTAACATATATGCATGCAAATATCATTTGTATCATAAAAATAACCTGTATCGTCAATTATGAGTCATGCAGTTGCACTCTAAACAGGGCAAATGACGTTATACAATAACATGCAAAAACAGAAACCATTGTAACTAACCTGAAATTTTCGTATGTTTTATATTTTAATTGAAAAAGAAATGAAATCAGGTTGATACATAAATTGCAACTAACAGAATTAAAATACTTATAATAGCGATTATTTATGAAAAGAAAAACGCCTGTTTAATTGGTTTTAATTATAACAGTAAATCACATAAACGAAACCGACGGCGGCAGCCAGTCTAGTAAATTACGAATTGATATGGTTTTTGTATTCTTATGGTTCAGTTTCTCTCCTTCCTAAATTTGTTATTGTTAACTTTTGGCATCCATATTAATAAACAAAGTAATCCACATGACTTTGAAGAATTTTATATACATAACATTGTATTTGCAAAACGGTAATCAGGATATTTTACACATACAACAATCCTAAACAAATTATAAACACTTATGAAAAAGCATTATTCAATGGAATAGCTTCAACAGTCAAGTACTTATGTTGGCAGGTGCTTGGTTTCCACCGACTTATCATTGCGTTGCATTAATACATTTATATTATTTAAATGGAAAGTAAACTAAATGCTCTATTTGGAAATGCACCAACTAATAGTTTTAAATGTTGTTATTACTTAACCTAAATCTTGTAAAATTAATCCAATTATTCTTTTATAGTCAATTTATACCTCCGGCCCTTTTTGTAAAACATTATTTTTGAGCTTTTTTCAGATTTCAAGATTTTAGTGTTTATTGAAGCCTTTTATACTGCAGGATATATTCACTCTAAAGACTCGATATTATAACATTTCATACAGAAAAATAAATCGATATTTAAAATGATTTCTTGCACAAAGAACGTGAAGCGAATCATCATATCAACATTAACTACTTATTGATACATGTATAGACACAATTTGTGTCAGCACAGCTGATTTTTTTTGAAGGAAAACAACCAAAGTATTGTAAAAGAATTACAACAAAGTAAAGACAAAATTTTACTCATTTATTTAAAAAAAGCAACTCAGCTCAGAACGTTGTGGCAATTTAAAAAAATAAGAATAAAAAATAATATGTCTCTTTTTTTAATGAGATTTGATTTAAAGTGCGTTTCGGTGTCAAAATCAAATAACAACTCCGGTTTCCTGCAAAGACACATAAGGGCACATGTATATTCTAAACTGGTTTATGCATAAGTCTGACACCAAACCAAAAATACCATTAATTATGAAGAATACATTTCATTTTGATTTTAATTTATATGCTAGCTTAATAATTTAAACTTTGAATGGTTTCACCGAAGGCATCTATGTTACACAAAATAAATTATGTTTTAGTACAAAGAACAAATGTTATATATTGCCAAGCTTTGCGCTGCATAACTTTAATTCAAAAGGACATGCAATTAAGCTGTATTTTAACTGTACTTGCCTCGATTAATTGTCAATTTAAATTCCAAATAGAATAAAGACGTGAAAACAATTAGGAACTGGCTTGAAATATTTTAATTATCCGAGCACATCATCTCAAACAATTGTGCTCAATGCAAGAAGCCTAAAGGCTAAAGCCTAACTAATTTTAGTCAAAATCTAATTTTATCTTTTATTTAGTTGGCAAATTTCAAAATGCTGAAGTCTTTTAGGATGTATATTTTTGCATGTTTTGTTTCGCAGTATGATCATTTCAATATAATGACACACTTTGCTAGAGGTTTAACATACAACAGTGCAATTGATGAGTTAGTGTTGATACCTCAGGCCTTTCGGCCAATCAAAATAGTTTGTGTTTTTCCTTCTATTTCTAAATGCTTTAAGTAATCGATTGAAATAAAATATGAACAACCACATTAAATTGGCTACAATAGTGAAATAGTTCCATTGGATGTAAAAATGCTTCTCCAATTGTTCTTTTAATGATCACTATATTTGTCTTATTTCGTAAATTATGGTTGCTTGACATGATTGCATATCATTATAATTAACAAAATGAAGCGTTCATTTCGAAGACTAGTATTACAACATATTTACCCAAAGGGCGACAATCTTCTCCGTTTCGAATATATTCATTTTATATAAACATCGCAATTTTAGAACAAAGGAAAAAGATATTACACTCAATGACTTAAGTAGTTTTCAGAACTTTAACGTCTTAAGTATAAAAATATAGAAATATATTGACGAATAAAACGTGCAAAACTAGAACAGAAAGCATGAAATGTCAGGAAGTCATTATAAGGTCCCTAGTTCCCGTAGTTTCTTTAACATGTTTTTTATATTCTGTGACAAACGACAGAAAAGTCATTAAATTAGGAAGAAAATTTGTACCCCAGAAGGTTTATTTACAAGGACAATGATCTCCGAATTAGCAAATGTTCAGACGAACGACTCGCAACTGTTTGCAGACATCTCCTGCATAAAGCATATTTCCGGAAAAGTTGTATTTATATATCCGAATGACAGAATCAATCTACAATGTACAAACGTATTATATTTAATTTTAATGATTGTAAATGAAGTATTAACTATAAAAAAGGTTTAAAACATATTTAATTTAAATACACAATATAAAATGAAAATTAATATGACAAACACATGAAAATACACAAACTGTGTAAAGGTTTTATGTGGTTGTAAATATCAAAACTCATTATAAAGCTTGTTATTTTTCTCTCCATGGAAAATTTTTAATAATATGAGTTGATATCGTCGCTTTTAAATTGTGGAAAATTGGTCATTAGTGAACATGCGTTAATATGGAAAGCGCATTTAATGGCTTCAAACAAAACAATATGTCACAGGAAGATATTGATTATTAGAAAGCATCTTTGGGAGAACATTTTATATATGATGTGCAAGGAAACTAATTGTGTACAAAACGTAATTTGTTAGATTAGTCACAACAAATAGAAAAAAAATCTTATACTTTTTGAAATACATATGGTGGGACGTAAAATTCGATAAATGAACAAATTTAAATCGAAAAAATAAAACACTGTAAATATGTGTATAAAAAACTATATAAAACATGTATGTTAGAAGTTTCATAAACGGTAAAGCATTACCATTAGCGTGCACGAAGATTCGGATTTTAACAATTACAAAAACCAATATTTTTCAAAATATTTTCTAATTTTACATTTTTGTTAATTTTGTTTTCAACAGCTTTATTATTATTTACGGCTTTTAAATTTTTCGATAAAAAAGATTTAAAGATGATTTATAACACAAAAGTTAAACACTGTAAAGGTTTGTGGTTTAAAAACTAATTATTAAACTATTTTTATTTGTCTGTACACCGTCTTACGGATTTTGTTTCAATTTAAATTTTTCAGCATTTCTTTAACGCCAAACCTCATAAATTACGAAATAATATTAAAACTAAAATTATTTATACTGAAAATTGTTGTCAAATAAAAATAAAAATTGTTTCAATGCGGGTTTTTCGTGATATTTTATATATTAATAATTTAAAGCTCCCATAAGCAATAGAATTTATTGCTTTACAAACGTTAATTATATAACGTATATTTACACCATTTCGAAGTCTTCCATAATTTCTTTTCATGTGAAAATAGTTCTGTACTTTCATTTTAACACAGACACAGGAGCAAGTACTAGAGATAAAATGTTAAGAAACACTATAAACACATATACAAAGCTAAACTACATGTACTCTATGGTTAATTTATTACTGTAATGTAAAATGTTTAAGTTTTGCATAACTTCTTTATAGCTATTAACAGGTGTAAAGAATCCCACAATACTTCATAAATTAACACATTTATCGTTCACTCTTCGTTCTGTTTGATATCCGAAGCGCACGTTAAGGAGAAATAATCCTTTTGTCAAGTTGACCAAAAGTCTTAGATTCTAACATGTAATAACGGTGAAATTTACACTAGTTAACCTGATTAAAATATTTTAATAATCCCGACATATTTGTAACATAGCAGAAATTTGCAGCAATAAATAAGGAAAGAGAAATACTTAGCCCAATACTGTTTAAAAAAAACTTACTTTATTTTGAAACCATATGATCTTGGGTCCATCTGGACAACAATATTAAATACTGTTTCATGTTAAACCTTTGCTTTTTTCAATACTCTACGTTGCTGATGTTTACACTAGATATGATATTTTCTCAAAACTATTGTCATAGTTACACTGTAATTAACGATAATTGAAACATAATGTCTAAGCAAAACAACGCTAAACTAGTGCAATATGTTCTGCACCATGCCCTTTATTTTTGTTGTTCTTCTATTAAACGGTTTGTAATGTCAAGTTTTGACATTTTCAGGGAACAGTGACTATGTTGGAAAGTCTCATTCTGATTGTATTGGCGAATCTCTTCTTTTGCAATCTTATTAATGAACCATGAATGCCAGCTGACATTTATTCATGCATTAATGTCATAACTAATAACGACAGAAAGCAAATAATATCTTCAAAAGTTTTTGGGTTACATTATGTTTATCAATATAAGGCACTGGCAAGGGTTGATAAATATGATCTCAGTAATGTATTCAATAATGAAAATAATATCTTTTCTAAAAACAACTACAGCTGTCAATTTTATTAATAGACAATCCGTTGCTTAAGCCTGCAACAAGTAACAGGCAAATTTCTACATAATTGAACAATTGGGAAAACAATGATAAATCAACTCTTCTTTCTTTCTACCATGTACTATCAGCAGAATTGTTCCCTTTTGTACTGATTTGTACGAGTGATGTAAGAACCGAATCTGGTCTTATTCCATTTGAAGCTTTAGTACAACATCTTTGGGACTATAACTGTCGCAAAATTGACAAATACACAAAATTCCAAATCCGACGAATTGAAAACTTAAAATGAAACTCAGCAAATGCGCAGGAGTTTAATCAATTCTGATTGCTCAACAAAGTGAAAGATGACCTGGTACTTTTGACAAACATGCAAGTCAAATTAGAAGTTGACAGGTTATTGGCCATTATCCAACAATCAGATGCATAAAAATGGATATTGTTATTGCGAAATCGCAAAACAAACTAAATACGTCTTTTTAGATATTTCGTTGGACCAAATATACTATAATTTGCCGCCATCCTAAATAAACGATTCTCGCAATGACGGTTTATACAACAATTATAAAAACAAAATAAAAACAAAACAAACAATAACAACAACAAGAAACGAAAAAAAAAACAAACGGAAGGATGGCAGAGTTTTACAACAATACGCATACGTATATGATACAATTACTGATATTAATGACATTCTTGTGTTTTTCCTACACCTGAGCCGAAGGTATCATATAAGCAGTGCACAAAGGAGGTTTAATAGTATACATATTGGAATATAAGGAGTCCGCTAATGATGATTTTTACAATATTTTCCCAATATAATTCACGTTCACTTCATTCATTGGGTCAATATATATAAAAGTACACCCAAAAAGATTTCGTCCTGTTTTATTCTACACCGGATAACATATTTATACTTTAAATGATTATATACGCAAAGTTATTTCGAGACAACGGGGGCGTTTTTACGATTATATGCTGATTTCTATAAGTTCGAGAAAAGTTGCATGCTTTGCTTAAGTGAATGTACTCAAAGCTATTAGGAATCGTCCGAATTACCAGCGACAGTTGCACTGTTCCCATTCTTAGTTAGTACGCGCTAGAGTGATGTAACTATTAGGAAAATCTTTAATGTTTACGTAAATGAACTGACTTCATATTTTCGTTCAAAAGGACAAGGCGACCACCTTCTAAATATAAGTTACATGTGGTATCCTTCGCTGACGCCGAAGCCAGTTGTTCCGAAACGGTTATTGGATTAAAGAGGCCTTTAACGTAATATCCAAATAATGCAACAATAACAGAAAGGAAATAAACGAGCAAACACAGAAATAATAGAATAAATGGTCTTTTGTGCCAATATGAAAGGTGAATTTTTAGAAGCAAATCAGTAGACGTTACCTCTGAGAATAAGTATATGGGTATCTTATGGACACCAATCTTATCATGAAAAAAATAAATAAAAAATAAGTCGTCTTATCAGGTCATAAAATCTAATCAAGTATATTTTCGTATATTTCATCTGAAGTTATTCTTCAGAATGTTCCACTTAACTTAAATGATAAAAGGCTATTACTTTGGAGCTAAAATTTAGGTGTGTACATGTTCATTTATAACTGAAAAACAAAAACAAACCCAATATTGCAAACGTGTCTAAGTCTATAACTAGACATCTTAAAGTTGTTATTTAAAAAGCAATTTAACCTACAGACAGTCAGCTGAACTTCTCAAGTTGAATATTTGATAACTCAATATCAGTTTGGCTACTATCAGCTTAACTAAGACAATAACAAAGAAAGATTACCTTTTTTAGAGTTGTTCACAAAAAGTTTGACAGGTATCGAAATCCAGACCTGTTTAAGTAACGTAGACGAATCCTCGCGCTGTGACCCAAACAGACCATTCACTTGTAGTCAAGATTTTTCTCGAACCAGGAAGACACTTGTTAACTAATACTCCATTACTTATGAGAAAAGCGTTCTCCAGATTTTGATGTTAAAATAATCACTTTGACAAAATATAACCTTTCCTTGCAAAATCAATAAATGGAAACTGTTCAAATTAGTTGAATACCAAAAAATATAAGAATCTTTATAAAATATTTGTTTCGATGGCAAAGAAGACAAAATACTTTTGCTGAGACTTTTTCACCGAAGATAAAATTGTCACCCACTGTTATCCTTTATGAATATATTATTTATAAGTGATGAAATGCAGGCCCATGAACCAGGTTTAAGCACCCCAGTCGGTCCTTTTGTTAACTGACCGTACTAAGGCGGTAACTGCTGGTTTTTCATTTTGTGTGCTATGTGTTCTCTGTGTTTCTGTCGCTTTAACATTTACCCTGCCTGTCTTTGCATCTGTAGTTATTCTTATATTACATTTTATTATTGTTATATCCGTAATCTGTATCTCTTTATCATTAAATTCTTTATGTACTGGTGACCTTTATTAACAAAATAAATGTCAGTTCTGTTTAATAGTCAGTTCATGCATATCTTTTTATTTAAATGAATAAAAATTTTGGTACGGACAACCAGAAACTTTAAGTCACATGCTCATTTTGATTCTGCCGATTTGAATGGGTAAATAAAAAAAAAATTAATCGTTGATGGCATATATATATATATATATATATATATATATATATATATATATATATATATATATATATATATATATATATATATGCCATCAACGATATATATATATAAATGATTACCCATGTGAATCACTTTGTCAGGGGCACTCGTGGCGTAGTGGTAAAGTCGCCGATTTGTAACTCCTCTGACTGCTAAGGCTCCTACAACGTCGGTTCGAGTACCGTTTAGGGCGAAGGACCTAATATGGGAATGACTTCCAGCTGACCTGCGGTGCGCCGGCAGTTCTACCCAGACATTTGTGTGGGGTCTGTCTCCACTAAAACAGCTGGACCTTGCTATAATCATCATAACCGGACGCAATGTATCTCAAAACCAAACAAAACATCACTCTGTCAAACCCGTCTCCTTGACTGATTTCGGATTTAAATAGAAAAAAAATCCCATGTGCAAATTTCTGTGTATTTATCGTTTAAAGACTGATTAGCAATCCTTATTTATCACATAACCTACCGCGTGAGGGTGAGGTAACACTCATGCGTTATTTTTGGTAACACACTTGTTAGTAGTGTGACTTCATTAAGTATGTGTAGTGTATATGCCATTTCCTGATCACTTTGATGTCGCCGTGTTATGCATTTTGCTGGACAATTTCAGTTAAATTAATTAAAAATAACATTTTAGTCATGTTATAACCGAATCTGTTCCCCTTTTTATGGAAAATGGTCAAAAAAAGAGTGGAACTTTTTTGTGCGGATTCTCCTAAACCGAATTACACATTTCAAGGCCGACTGTTCATACTATAAAAGGATGATGCATTGTAAACAAAAACAGCTGATGTGCTGGTTGTGTGACAAATAGAATCTAATATCCATGTTCATTGGATAATGAAATAATAAACTGGTAGTCTAAAATGATACGAAACTCGACAGAGCCTCGTTTCGTATCATTTCATCCAACTCGTTTAATATTTTCAGTATCTAATGACCACTCATATTAGATCCTCTATTAAACCTAGTTATGAAATATCCTCTTTCAAAAGTTGATAAACCGAAATGAAGTCGACATGACTACAACTTTAAGAGACATTACTTTTTAACATGCACATTGGAGAGCAACACTTGAGTTTGTTGCTTTACAGTGTTAGCAATGTTAAGGAATTATAACACGATATAACCATACATGAAAGATTCAATGACATGTAGCTTCTTATGTTGTTAATGCGAGTGGGGTATTGTTTTCACTTCAACCCCGTCGAGCTCCATTTCCTTTAACATCTGTCACACAATTAATTACAAATAATCGTTATAATTAAAAGTCATGATTGCTTCTAATCTTTTTGTGTATACATTTTTTTATTTGAATAAGTTAAAATATAAAAAGGGCGAGAACAACAACAACAAAAAAACAATCGCGTCCACACTCTTGTGTTTTAGGTGAATTTCACTTATGTACCTAACTTGGCACGTGTTCGCTGACGACAAAGTTTGAATTCTTAGTCGTCAGTAACTTATATATCTTTGGGCAATTGTGTAGAATAATCTAGGTCTGCATTACTTTAAGTATACCTCAAGAAAACCCTCGTGTTATATAACAATATTACAGGGAATTGTGTATTGATCTAGCATATATACAACACGGCAATAGAGAAAGAAATTTTGTATAACGTACACAATTCTACTAATACCAACCAGACGGAAATAATAACTCATAACTTACATGGTAACCATTGACAAGTATATGGATCGGCTATATTTGGGCCATAACTTCTACTTTAGTTGTCACAAATTATGTTTATATTATCTTTTGTTTGACTGGAATTAGATACAAAAATACATATTTATTTTAATGGTATAGTTGTCGAGACAGATTATAATGTGCCACGAGTCTCTGCTAGTCTTACGTTAGCTACCTAACGAAAACAAACACAAACAGTGATCATAGCATATTTGATTTTTGAGTCAACGCAAAAGATGACAGATGGGGGTGTGAAAACACGAAGACGTGCCTCGCTTTTATCTACTGTAAATACTTACATATGTTCATTATATCTGTTTTAACTCCCGATGCAGGTGCTTACTGTTAGTTGTGTCACTTTGACGGGATACTTTTATTTACACTGTTTGTTTGATAGAAAAACCGTCAGGAAGTGCGAGGTTGGAGCGCTCCACATTAACCAGGTTTAAGCACCCCAGTTGGCCCTTTTGCCGACTGACCGTTCCAAGGCGGTAACTGATGGTTTTTCTTTTTGTGTGTTATGTCTCGTCTCTGTGTTTTTTGTCACATTTACATTTACCTTGTCTGCCTTGGTCTGCAGGTAGATAAAATTTAAATATCTGTGAAAATTTTGATAGGACCTTTTCTTATTTACCTATTCTCTATTTGTAAAGTACGTGAATTAAGTATGTTTTTGCTTCAAATGACTGTAGTTGTTATCCGTTCAAGCATGATAAACCCTTGCATCGCATCAAATCAACCAATCAATCAATCATCAGAACGTAAACCCGTAAGTTGCGATTTGTCGGATCGCTATTTGACTACATGTATATATTTTAATAGAAGTACACACATTATAATCATATACATGTAAAATATTCATGTAGGTTGCAATAACACATCCTATTGAAAGAAAGGGAGATACTCAACGTCAGAAGTCATCAGTTTTGATATATATAAAAAAATCGATATATAAAGCTGATTCATTGCTATCTATAGTGTGCGTAGCATGCTGTGAACACCTGGCATGATATCATACGCAGTCACATTATCCTGACACTGGACCAACCAGTCGTGGAAATACGATTATATTTGCCTGAGCGTTAGTCATAGAGCTTTACATGTACCTCTACCATTTAACGACTTTTGTATGTCGCGGCCCTGGATCGAACCAGGGGAATCCCCTACCCCTCATTTAGCCATCAATTCCGACAAATATCACTTTCATACATGTTTAATTAGACAACATTTTTAAAACAAAATAAAATCATTTAGAACAAAGAAACAAATAACATAGAATAACAATAGTTCGGGTGTAAAACACTCCTAAGATACATTTGGTAGCATATCTAAAACGTACTAATGTACTATATGTAACAACAATTCTTCTTTTGCCATGATTTATAAGGGAAAATTAGTATGAATTGAGATAATCACTAAACTTTAGCTGCGTCCTATTTATACGTTGTTTCAAACTTGGTTTTGTCTATGTGGTAGATAATCAGCGGTAGATAATCATGTTCGACCAATGGATATGCTGCATTTTTTTGTAGCTGATCATGCGTTATTAAAAGAAAATATACAAATGCAAAATGTTGAAATATATTATTGTTTTTACCTATTTTTACCTATTTAAGCAGACATGAAGCAAGTATTGATACTAAAATACAAAATCGTATGACCTTTAATAAGCTGCGGCAGTCTAAATAACTAGAAATCTTTATGCAATGTATTTTAATATTGTAGATGGAGGGGTTGTTAATGGCTACAGACTAGCAAACGCTACGTTCGAAACGCACTACAGGACTTACATTAGTATACCGTCTTAGCACAACAGGACTTACATTGGTAGACAGTCTTAGCATAACAAGACCTATATTAGAATACAGTATAAGCACAACAAAACTTATATTAGTATACAGTCTTAGCACAACAGGACTTACATTGGTATACAGTCTTAGCATAACAAGACCTATATTAGAATACAGTCTAAGCACAACAAGACTTATATTAGTATACAGTCTTAGCACAACATGACTTACATTAGTTCTTGTGTGTTTACAGCAGCATTAACACAACAGGACGTACATAATAAAACGGTTTTAGCATAAAAGTTTGGACTCATAGTCATCATTAAAAATAGCGTAACCGTTTGAATACCGCTGCAATTGATTGTGAAATTGTGTAACGTGCTATAGTCGACGTCGTATGATCATTATTTTACTTTCTTGGACGAGACATTCACGCTTTTGCGAAACTTTCGAAGAAACAGTTCTACAGAATGTACAACGGAATCACTCAGTAAATAATATGCAGCGATTTAGATATTACCCAAGGGTTGAACACAATCTTATTTTGCGTATTTCTGCAATTTAATCTTGAATTGAGTTTCCTATGATTGGTTTTGGGCTTCTGAAGGTGGCGCTCGTTTCTAAGATTTAGACAGATATTTGCAATTTTTAAAATGAGATTATCAATTTCTAGTATGTTATTTTCGATATCTTTCCATGCTGCCTTTGTTGTACTGATTTAAATAAGAACTCGAGGAATGGATACACTGTATTATAATAACTGACATTTGCAAGAAATAACTATTAAAATGAAAATGAAGTATTGAACTTTACGACAAATACGACGATCCCTGGACAATTTTGATGTTACATAGTGATAAGGTTTAAGACAACCAAGTCAGCATACTCTTGGGAACAATATTGATTATATTTATAGATGTATGGCCATCAAACAGCGAAATGTGAGCGTTCGTGGTCTAGTGGTAAGACGTTGGACTCCGGATCGGAGGGTCCCGGGTTCAAACCCCGAAACTGACCAGGTGATGATAGTCCTTCAGCAAGACTATTTACTCACATTGCTCCAGGTATTCAGTACCTGATTACTGGTTCTACCCAGGTAGTGGACAGTCGAGAGGGATTAATATAAGTCAAGAAAGAACTTGTTTCCCAATCGACTATAAATAAATAGGTTTAATTAAACAGCGAAAACACTGTATATAAACTTACCTGTGGCTACTATCTCAACTTTGACGTCATTGTACAACACATCTGCATAAAATCCATCCAAATTCTGAAACAAAATAAATAAATAAAGGTACAAAACAACTTTTAAATCAGAAAGAAACGTCAAATCACATCCGTAGTGATAGACAAGTGTCAACATGCAAGGTACAAGTAATAAGCGAAACATATATATTGTGATCTCCTAAACCGAATTACACATTTCCATATTCCTTTTGGTGATACAAACGAAAGCCTCCATGCATACGACAGTTAAAAGACACACATCTTCGGCACATCTAATTTGTCTGTCTCCAAGAAATAAGCAAATGCCTCATAAAAATAACTACAATTTTCTCAGGAAAATTTTTCTTGCAACTGAACTTAAACTCAAACTGCAACTTTAAGATATAATAACTTTCGATGACAGATTGATTAACTTTTTCAAAAGCTAGTTTAAATATAGTTATTGTTTTAAAATTCCTCGTAAAAACTAAAAAACAATGTAAGTCGACAAATCTAGTAGCTGGTAATATGACAGCAGGTGAAAGGAAAAACACAGTAAAAGAGGCATTGCAAGTAAAATATAGAAGATGTGTGGCTTAGTACGATCCCAGCCAGAAAAATAACGCCCAAGAAAACACATGTAACGATTTTAAAGGGTTTCATTAGTTTCTATTGGTGTATTTAGATTCAAGTTGGGCCCAAAGTGGCGCAATTCGTTACTTAAGGTTTAAGCCCATCTTCTATGACGTATACTCATATACATCTTGTTGTTAATTTTTCATTTTTTCACAGGACCTAGCATGGTTTCGACAAATACAAAGTAAGAACAACATTGCAAAAGTAATTTAACATTCACTCGTTTCGGTACAGTAGATAAAATTGCATACACATTGCGTAATATGCATTTAGATTTATTCTTTTACAGTGACAATATCGAGGTGAAACGAAATGGAGCTGGCAAATTCAATATTGACCTAGAGAACTTTGTAGTTCTAAGTGCTTAAACGCATACTTTATTTTGACTTCTTTAACGCTAAGGGTAACTGGCCCTTAGTACATTGTTTCTATTTTGTTATCAGACATTCAGTACCGCCAAAGAGTAAGGCGATTCGCAAGTCATGCCGTCTTGTAATCCCAGCAGTACTACTATTTGTCCAAAAAGACGGTGTCTTCTATTCGAAGTCATTTCAACCATTAGTTTTTGTCAGGCGACATTCTTAAAATATTGTCATGCTTTGTACATGTATATAGGTATTGGATGGTTTGTTCTAGGCAGATTGGTATTTTCTACATCTTACGCTCCGTTCAGTTTGTTTTTCTTGTGTGAAATTGATAACATTTAAAAATACTTTTCCATCGGTACGATTTAATTTATTGTTAGATAATTATTTATAAAACAACAACAAAATATATATAAACATCTATTAATCATCAGAACTTAGGTGGTAAATGGTATAAATTGTATTGATATCTGCTTGTTGTCTTTTTCAGCAATAAAAGCGAGACGTTGCAAAAATGATTATAACCGATATGAATAAAAATTTATAAACAACAAGACCTCGTTATGTTTGCTGAAAATTAGAAATGAGAAATAAAAAGAATTTATTTTTAATAACGCATTAGACGGACACATTCAATGGGCAAAAACACACATACAAACGGTTCTAATTTCCTTATTTCCTCTCTGGCAGAAGACGAGAGATGGTTCATCTCCCATAATTAAAATAGAAAGCTATTGCGTTGAGCATAATCAATTTTAATGTAACAATGCTAACATATTTGCATAAGTCGACGTCGACGCATAGGTTATATATTGTCTAGTGCTATAACTGTAAATCGGTTCACTTTTAAAAATATTTCCTTGTAGTTTTGCGCCCAAAAGCTCTCAGATACTTGCATGGCATCAAATATTGTTTGCAAGGATTTTGACACTTATATGGTCGTGTTTACGCTAATAACCAGTAATTTGTGGAACAATTTTAAACTAATATCTGGGCAAAATCCAATAATTCTGAATATTAGCAAATGATTTAAATCGTCAACATGCAAATTGCAAATGGTTTGTGCTGATTTATATATTTACCATTATTTTCTGAAGGAAATAAACTTATGTTTAAATATCACCCATGCATCTGCTATGTTTGTTTCGAAGCAAATTTTATAACAAATGACGTCAAAAAGCTTCTATCTGTTGCATATTGCTGGATTCTGTAATCGTAAATACAACTAAAATGAGATGGAAATATCCCAGACTCTAAGTGAACTTGGGAGATAACGAAAATGCCAATTGAAAAACTATTGTTTATGCATTTGGTATGCAATTTCCTGATGCTGCAATTTAGTTCCTATCAAAACGACTGCCAAACTTTCAAGGCGTTTTACCATTTAAGTAATCATTGAACACTATCGATTTAGGTGCTCTGTGCATCTTCTCTCTTCTTGTTGCATTTAGACAAGCTTGATGTTGGTTTTATTATGGAAACAGCTAAAGGGCTATGCAACATTGGCACGCATCGGGACAACCAGACAGTAAGGCCACACGAACATGGTTCCAACTTAATAACTTACGGTATTATTGTTTACAATGTGGTTTATGAAATAATGCGCTAAAAGGATCGACGTTAAAGGAGTTATCTGACAATATGGGCCATTTTTCTCCCTCATGCATCATAATCAATATTTGTTACCTGTAGTATTCCTAAAAGAGTTATTTGTAACTACAAATCCTTTTTAGCCCCATTGCACAGTTAGATATGTTTAAAAAAAGAAACTACGTGATTACTTATTTTTGAGATCGCGTTATATTCGGGTAGGCCGCGCTGTCGTCGGTTTTTAGCGGACATCACACAGAGATCGTGCTTATTGTTTTTGAAATACATTGCAGCGGCCAGTTATAATAATTATAGCAACATCCAGCGGCTTAGTGGATAAAAAACCCAGTCACTTGTTTCGGTAGAACTACAGGTGCACCAAAAGCCATCTGGAAGACCTTCCCACATTAAATCCTTCGTCCCGAACGGGACTCGAACCCACGCAGTGAGAGGCTAAGCAGTCAGAGGGTTTTACAAATCGGTGACTCTGACTCTTCCACTACGCCACGGGCGTAGTTCGTAGTTATTTACAGCTTTACAAGAATAAACATTAAGAGTTATTTTTTTCGCTATAAATACAGTTTTAAAATGTAAGTAGTGGTCACAATCGTCTTTCTTGGACTTAAGTATGAATGTTTGCAGAAATTATGCCTAAATTCCCAGAAACCGTGATAAATATTGTTACATGTATTTGATTTAGATAAACTGTCGGATACAGCCTTTAACACATGCAGTAGATATCTTATTCTAGCTACATAATTAAAATTTAATCCCAGTATAATAATCGTATAATCATTCGCCCTTGATAAAATATTCGAAATCTACATTTACAATTGTCCCTGTACCAGACCTGGTACATGTAGCGCACTTGGTGGAGCTTCGGCTCAAGGTACAGAAGACCCCAATGTTGAAACTAAATAGTTTAAAAATATATTAGTACTATGATACCCATGATAACGCTCAAGCAGATAAGAGGATAGTTCGGCTACTGATCGGCCGGTATCGAAATAATGTCATTGGTTGAAGTATCAAGCCAGGGACTACAATGGCTTCCTTTTGCTACTGTTTTAACCCTGGTACTGATGTGCATTCATGTTCATACATATGTGTGTAATGTTACGGTCAATGTGTCTTTGCTTATGATATTGTCACACATCTAGTTATTTCAATTTTTTATTATAAATTTTTACCGAAATAAATATATGTTTGACTATCCAGGTGTTCAAGTAAGGCTTTACACGTTGAAGGTAGTAACGCATGTATATCTCTTTCAAGTACACACCGTCCTCTGTTGTTGGTGAAACACTAAACCAACTAACAAGCCAAATAAACACATGTTCTCATTATTATTATTATATGAATGGTCATAAGTAGTTCTCAGATACACAGTTTTACATAATTGCTATAAAACATTTCAAGTGATGTATTCATATTAAATGAATATTCTCTTTTCATAAAATATTATCGTTTATATCTATGACTGTTAAGATCGACAAGAGATATTAACAATTCTTCATTATTATTTTCTAATATGTCGAATTCACATTGTTTTTCTTGCTCAAAAGAACATTGTTTTTAAAAAGTTTGAAGAAGCACATTCGTTCAGTACATGTTTAGACCGCATTCGTTTCTTAATTTAATCGCCAAAAATCAATAGCTCTGTGTATAAGTCCAAACGAAAAATAAAACATGATTGCATAGGCTTGTTTTAATTATTTGCGGTTTGAGAATACATGGATAACCCAGAATTTTGACAGTCAGTGTTGGAATTGTGTCTCTTCATCTCACCAGTCGTGCCCTTTATAGGTAAGACAAGACAACAGTCTCCATATCCTTTAAAAGAGATTGCATTTGTTGACTATCATTATAATGAGTGTTAATTTTGTTAGCCTACATTATTTTGTCCGTTTTAAAACTCGAGGCAGTACATTAGTGGCGTTGTCTAACATCGATGGGTTTTTTATTACGCTGTTTGCGAGAAAAATTCAGTGCGTGATTGGAGCGCACTTATTAGATTTAAACATCCCGGCCGTATGTGTGCGTGTTTTATTTTACCAACTGACTGTTCAAAGTTGGTAACTGTTGGATGTTCTTTTTGTGTGTAATGCCTTATCTCTGTGATTTGGTTGTTTTTACATTTACTCTATATGCCTTCGTCTAGTGGTAGTTTAAATTTGAATATTTTTGTTTATTCTCACACTTTTCTTATTTTCCTTTAAAAAAACACACACACTGTAGTAACTAAAAAAACAACATACAGACATCGAGAAAACAGTATTTTAATAAATGTCAGCAATACAAAACGGTTTTCAACATAACTACTTGCAAAGAAGTCCTAAGGCTGTTTACTGTTTATAATTAAGCCTGTCAAAATTGACGAAACATTTGCTGATACTCCATGTACTGCTAAAAACCACCAGCATACATCAGACATGAAAAAAATACAACCCAACAAGCCATCAAAAGAATAGATGTTGAAAATATTGCTATTGTCAAACCGGTGTGTCAAATATTTAGATATTAAAAACAAGGCTTCACTGATTTTAGGAATATTTTGTTACCAGCTTCAAAGGTTATGCACAAAGTAAAAGGTGCCTTATTTTAACAAAAATGTGAAGTCCATGTTCCGAAACGTGACTGAAAATGTCGAAAGAAGCAAAAAGAACTAAACAGAAGTACGACGCATGTAATTTTTAACTGGTAAGGCAACACAATTTTAAGTGCGCAACTAGCTAGTTTTGCAAAAATAGATAGACGAATTAGTACAAAAGCACTATATATATATATATATATATATATATATATATATATATATAGAGAGAGAGAGAGAGAGAGAGAGAGAGAGAGAGAGAGAGAGAGAGAGAGAGAGAGAGAGAGAGAGAGAGAGAGAGAGAGAGAGAGAGAGAGGAGAGGAGAGAGAGAGAGAAGAGAGAGAGAGAGAGAGAGAAAGAGAGAGAGAGAGAAGAGAGAGAGAGAGAAAGAGAAAGAGAAAGAGAGAGAAAGACAGAGAGAGAGAGAGAGAGAGAGAGAGAGAAAGACAGAGAGAGAGAGAAAACATACAATATTTGAAAAAGATTAAAACACTTAAAAAAATACTACTCAAGTAGTTTGAATATTCGACTTAAAATGTGTGTACCACTTTTTAATATGTTGCTATTTGCATGGATAGTACAAAGGCTTAAATAGAAAGAATGTCAGTTTGCATTGCCTTAAGGATACCGTGAACTACGGTAAGTAATGCATTTTCATAGCAGGCGATTCTTACGACACTTAGTGAAATAATATTAAATTCCTGCTTACAGAGACATTGTAAACGAAACATGAATGCAATAGAACTTAAAATTATGCTTATCTTTAAGTCACAACAAAGAGAAGCTTTCATCTTTCACATTAGGTAACAAGCTTTTAATGTACAGTTTAATCACATTTATAAATATCTTATTTTGATTTAAACAACAACGTGAAAGCGCCCGATTTTTAGATTTGATCGTCTCGTGGTGGTTTCACTCATACGCTGGTACAGAATTTTTTTATGTATACCTTAAATATTTATTTATCAAGGAAACATGTGTTCTGTTATTTTAAAGTAGTCACACAAAGATCAGTTCAGGCGAACTCTCGTTCTCAGCCCGTTAATACCATTTTGTTCTTTATAAAAAGCAGTCATATAAATATCAGTTCAGGCGAACTTTCGTTGTAAGCAAGTTAATACCATTTTGTTCTTTATAAAAAAGGAATGTATTCTTCAACCATATATACATTTGTAGTGTCATCAATAAAGAATTTTCATTTTAAATATAAAAAAAAATATATTTGCTCGGATCTTAATCCTCCAAAGCCTGAACTTTAAAATATATTATAACAGACACAATGTAATTCGTAAGTGCTTGGATTATGCATTCAGCAATAAATATTGTTGACTTGCATGTGTGACGGTATTTTTTAACAATAGGATACATACAGTACTATTTAAACTCTTATCAACAGATAATATCAGATTTCCCAAAATATTTATATACTCATCAAAAATTATTTTTTTTTAAAGTTTAAAGAGACATAGCACGTGTAAGTGTACTCCAACAACTCGTAGACGTACTGTAGTAGAAAAAATAAAAAACTGTGAATGAAGTTAAAATTATAAGTCATTCAGTACATTTTTTTTAATACAACAATAACATACCTTTTTATAATAACAGCCATTACAGAGTGAAATAAAGATATGAAAACGACGCAAAAAGGCTACACTTCACTAGAGAAAACACGGGGAAGGAAAAGTTAAAATATAAGTTTAAAATATATTTTATTTGCTAAAGCTAATTTATGTAATAATTATTTCAATTTAAGTATTTTAGGTAATCTAGAATCTAGAAGCTAACTTGGTTGAAGTAAACATGAAAATGATAGGACGAATTTAGACGGATATAATGTTCCCATTTAAAACAAATTTCACAATTTATTGTGAAAATAGAAAGCTATCGTTACTGGCACGGCTAAATTAAAAGAAAAAGAAATCCCTACTGAATAACATTTTTTTTTTCAAAATCTGCCAACTTTAATGATAGTTTTATTTCTGTAGGCAACAAGCCAAATGAAATCCAGACACGCGCCTTAATCATGAAAACGAGTAAAGGCAACTTGTCTTCCAACAGGTACTGACTTAATGCCTGCTGCGTTGACGTACAAACGATTATATTATACAATCTCTCCGCCACGTCTACATAGAAACCTAGTTCGAAGCTTTACGGTATAAGACGGGCATACCAAAACCTCCAGGTTCATGTTTTAAATAAAGTGTTAGTGTAACGTTTTCAACGTATAAGGTCACAAACGCTGTTTTAGGGTATTTGACTTTTGACGGTTTTTGATAAAAAAGATTAAACCGACAATTATATTTATGACTTTTTTTATTAAACTTTATCATTGGGCGGTGTCGCTTGCGAAAGAGTTATGGGAAATCTTAATGTCGAAAGCGAAAAGGATTGATCCTGCATGGCCCTAACTCCTCGCGGTCAGTCTTAATGCCCTGGAAGTACTTAGTGCGTGCACAGAAAAAGAAATAGGTATAAAGAAGGTGACTAGAGGCGTTGATTGTGTCTTTGTATGCCTCAAACTGCAACATATATTGTAATCTGTTTAAACTAGATGTTCAAGTTATTATGAGTGAATGACGTCGTTTACGAATATCACTCAGTGACTAAAGAAAGGAAAAGGAGGTAGCAAATCGTTAATGGAACGAGCGTTCCACCCGCATTATTTACTGCGCCGATATATTTGCATCCCACGCGGGGTCTTACTGCCCTCTGCGGTTCTACACCAGGTTTGCAATCGGGATTTATATTTAGAACAGGTGTTGAGCGTTTATTTTGGTCGAGTCCAGTAACACTTAATCAGTTATTGAAGACATTATTTTGGTTAAAATGAAAGGTTCTGTATGTATAATATAGAAGTTTCCATAATCGGATGTAAGTAACTGTGTCGTAGTTCTCGTCCCAATGAATATTCTATATTAAGAAGAGGTTGTTGTTTTGCAGCTTAAGAATATTGCCCACTTTACAGTGCGCTGCGAAGTCAACTTATCAATAAATATTTTAAAGTTACCACGAATAACACAATTGTATTCGCTTCCAGGGTAAAACCTACTAACCAAAACTGTGCTGCTACAGTAGATACGAACAATGGTTGTTACTGGATATGACGTTTACAAGACTTTTCATATACAAACCACACATACTTAAAGTTGTATTTGGAATTGCACTGAACTCTCTTTTAAATTGTGAGCCGTTGTTATTGCCAGTACTGTGCAGATTAAATTAAATAACAATAAAGCTTAAAATACCTCTTAAATGAGACATTTGTTTCAGCTTCTTGACCAATGTCCCTGAGGCTTAAGTTGTGAAAACTGTGCTAAATTAGAATTTTGGAATTTTGACGTATGGTTTGTTTATCGACATTGTCATTTATACTCATAGGACTTTTGTCATATATTTTTAATTTTATTTTGCTAAGTGAATTTAAAAGTCCAGACATTGTGCTGACATTGTCACATGTGATGTACAGAAATTCAAACGCCTCAATGAAATCATTGCTATTGTATTCGTTTAAATCACAAACTGAAATGATATTATATATTTTGAGACACCGTGTGTAACGACAAAAGGTTGCAAAATAACACTTTCATAAGCCATGCAAGTATTAGCTCTGTAATCTTGCTTTGTATATTGTACCAAATTCACTAACCATTCTTAAGTACGAATTGCTCAAGTCATGGATTTCAATCCACAATATCTTCATTATGTAGTCAGCTATATGTGTGCATTTTTGCATGACTCTTCAAATTTGCTAATTTAAGCTTAAAATCACATTGAAACTTCATAAATACACTTATATTTGTTTGCATTAAAATTGTGACATGGGCTTAAGTCATGACTTAGACTTAAGAATGGTTGGTGGATACGGGCCTAAATCTTGAATTTCCTCGATCATCGTCTGTAAATCAGTAAACCGTCGGCTCCAGGTACGAGAGGCCCCGGGTTCGATCCCGGTCCGCGACATACCATAGTCGTTAAAATGGTAGTGGTATAGCTCCCTTGCTAACGCTCAAGCAAATATAGGGTAGTTCCACGACTGGTTGGCCCGGTGTCAGGTTAATGTGACTGGGTGTGGTATCATGCCAGGTGTTCACGGCATGCTATACGCAGTGAAGGCAGCACTATATCTGCTTCAAGTGGACACCGTCTCAAGATAACTAAAATACTGTTGGTGGGACGATAAACCCAATAAACAAACAAACAATCATCGTCTGTAACATCCATTGTCTCTGCCACTATGTACGTCTAGGGCATTTGTTTTCAAGTGTCATGTTTTCCGTTTCACTTAATGTCAAACGGCTGGCTTATGTTAACATTTATTCTGCTAAAGTGTGATTTTACGATTTTTTAAAAAAAATGTATGTGAACTAGATCCATGTATCTTGAAAGCAGTAAGGGAGATTTACTTGCATGGAAATCCTTGCTGATGTGTACCTGTTCCTTTATTGAAATTTGACGAGGAATAAACAATAAAGAATAAGCTGATTGATTCGACTGTGACACAAAAAGTAAAAAAGATGAAGTACGAATGGGGTTGTTCTTTGCGTCATGCTCATACATTTAAAAATTATGGAACACTGAATGTACCTATTCAAACACACTTTTTCAAACATATACTAAGTAACATTTACGATGATTAGGAGAAGTAATTCCCCAAAAGCAACTTAATCATTTTCTCATTAAGTCTTACACAAATCGAATTTAGTAACACAATTTGTCAAATCTGATGTAAATTCCAACATAATTTAATTACAAAATATGCAACAAACTATGTTGCATTCAAGAAATGATAGAACTTATTAAACGGAGAGTGATTTTAATTCGTTTCACATTGCGCTGTTTTCTATGAAAAATTAGTATTCCCAAGTTACCGCGAGATAACCAGCAAGATGGATAAAAGGTAATAGACAATACAAGGTCGTCAATTTTTGGAAATGTCTATTCATGCGATTGACGACTATAAATTAAAGAGTGTTGCGGATGTAAAATCAAATCCTAGTTTTGTATTGAAATAACAATTAGCACTACGATATATTTTTTAAACAGCTAACATTTATCAATCATATTCATTTATGATTATCACATAAAAATAATGTCATTTAATAGTTTATGCGTTGATCGTTCATCTAGTTGACTTGTTAAGACGCCATTGAAATAATCACAGAAAACACATGGTATTAAACCTCAGCAGATAAGGTTGCCTTCTGGAACCTAAGATACAACGAATATGATTGCAATTCATGACAGACAGCAAAGGCGACATCGCGTCTGATATGAAATTGTGACATAACAGTAAAGACGACTTTGCGTCTGATATAAAATTGTGACATAACAGTAAAAACGATATCACGTCTGATATGAAATTGTGACATAACAGTAAAGACGACTTTGCGTCTGATATAAAATTGTGACATAACAGTAAAAACGATATCGCGTCTGATATGAAATTGTGACATACATGTAACAGTAAAGACGACTTTGCGTCTGATATGAAATTGTGACATAACAGTAAAGACGATTTTGCGTCTGATATGAAATTGTGACATGACAGTAAAGACGACATCGCGTCTGATATGAAATTGTGACATAACAGTAAAGACGACATCGCGTCTGATATGAAATTGTGACATAACAGTAAAGACGACATCGCGTCTGATATGAAATTGTAACATGACAGTAAAGACGACTTTGCGTCTGATAGGAAATTGTGACATAACAGCACAATACGACTTCGGGTCTGATTGCAAATCATGACAAGGCAATTAAGACGACTACGAGTCTGATTGCAAATCAAGATATGACAGTTTTGACTAGTATGAGTCTGACTGCAAATCAAGATAAGACAGTATTGACTAGTATGAGTCTGACTGCAAATCAAGATAAGACAGTATTGACTAGTATGAGTCTGACTGCAAATCAAGATAAGACAGTATTGACTAGTATGAGTCTGACTGCAAATCAAGATAAGACAGTATTGACTAGTATGAGTCTGACTGCAAATCAAGATAAGACAGTATTGGCTAGTATGAGTCTGACTGCAAATCAAGATAAGACAGTACTGACTAGTATGAGTCTGACTGCAAATCAAGATAAGACAGTATTGACTAGTATGAGTCTGACTGCAAATCAAGATAAGACAGTATTGACTAGTATGAGTCTGACTGCAAATCACAATAAGACATTAAAGACGATTATATAGACCCTTTCAGTTATTATCGGTTTTCAATTACCTCCCCCTTGGTGACGTCATACGAGGATTGTTATTCGATTTCGGCTGAATACGCGTAAAACGTAAACATCATTGAAAGAGAAAACTACAGCGATTGTGTGGGTATTTGATTTCTTTATGAAGTGTTGTTGTATTTGCAATAAGAGTGCTTGTTTATTGTTTATTTTGATAGTCATGAGTTTTCGCGATAAATAAAATGTGAAAAGCTGTCCTCAAATGGTCAATCTTCTGTAGTGGCACCGCGCACAGACGAAAAAAAAAACAGGTCAAAGAAAACGAAAAGTTAATGTACGGACAGTGACAATGCCATTGAAACAACACAGTGATACCCATTTCATATAATTACAATAATAATGGAATATATGTCAGTTATTACAGTCCTCGTCAACATTCTTTTATCATTTAGGGCAATTGAAACATCAAATTTTATTCCTTAATGCAGTAAACATAATATTCTTTTAGTCTATTTCTATCTATTTCATGTATGTATTGGAATTCGGATAGGACGCTCAGCAGTCTGAACGGCCCACGCATTAAACATGCACCGACAAAAGTCCAATGCAATCCTGTTCTCTTTTCATGTTGTCATGACTGTATTGCATATATGAGTTTGGCATCACTTTACAGAGCCTTCTATATAGAATCAGCTAATAGGTTCAGTTTAACTAAACTTATTTGTTTACATATGTTTAGATGTCTGTATAAAATTGTTTTTGTTTTTTTACAAATATAACTAGATGACTGCATTGACAACCGGATATGACAATCAGTTGAATGGCCCTCGCATTAAATATGCACCGACATTAACATCAGATTCTCATCATGTGGTTATTATTTGTATTCATTTTATAAAACCATGCTATCTTTTCACTGCCTTTTTTAAGTTTGGTGTGTTATTTTCTGCCCAGCTATTCCTGATATGAATGCATTAATGTATTTTGATTAACATATTTACTCAATAAAACAGCAAATTATACTTTAATGTCAATTTATTAAGTGTATTTCGGTAATTTAAAGTCTCTTTCGGTATCTTTCGGTAAACAAGTGTCTTCTGTATTCAGTAGGACCCCTATGTTAAAGGTGGTATCCGACAATTTGTCTATATCAAATACATGTAATGATATATTTCCCCTGCTTTGGGGAATATGCATTATATGGGCCTAATTTCAGCAAAAATTCATACTTTAGTCTAAGTAAAGACAATCTTCAACACTACCTATATAGGTATACAGTACAAAATGGAAAAAAAATACTTAATGTTCATTCTTCCCAAAGATATAAATAAGCATGATAGAGGTGTCTACTAAAAATAGATATCAACGTCAGAGCGAACGTTATCCCATAACTAATCTAAAAATAGCTATCTCTGCAGCATGGATCATGCGTGATCTAATACAAGAGATACGTGCGATTATAAATACCATTTCCAACTCCAGCTACCATTTCAAGTGGTCTTTAAGTAATTTTGAAGAGCCTTTTATTATTTACTTTCATTGGTATGACAGTTGCACTTCGTCTGGAAAAAAGACGAACTTTCCCAGATTTCCTGATTTATTCTTTTTTTTTTTACTGTAAATTAAAACAGATTATCATTGTCTTTGAATAAGGTGATTTTCTGAGTTCTAAAATATAAATAAAGCACATACTTACGTTAAAACAGCACACAAATCCGCTTATAAATACTATAGTAGCCTTTTTGTTTTCAATCCTCGTATGACGTCATATCTGGTCGCGGGACGCAACTCTTGTTTGACTTAGGGCGAGTAACTGAAAGGGTCTATATTCCTGCATGTTTCATCAGTTCAGAACGGATACCAAAACTTCATTGTAAACGCAAATATCCGTTTTATTTAGGTCGATCAATTCCCTGACAAATTTATTTCTCTTTTTGTCGATTGATTTAGCGGAATGCCAAATGTTTGTTTTATTGCAGAAGCAGAGACAATGATATGTTATGTCTGCATGCATCGAGACAACTAGGCTTCACAAGAACGCATGTACTCAACTTCCGCGAAAATTGTCTCTGACTGTAACGCTGTTACTTGAGATCAGGTCATCTAACATCTAACAACAACCTGATCTAGTAAAACCGAGCACTAGGAAACACGCCAGATCTTATATGCAATGAATATTTACAAAATTTAACTAATTGTAACTTAAATTATAAATCACTAGCCTTGCAATGATCATCCTTTTAAGGATTTCCGACCCTAATGCTGCACCTCCAATTGAAGAGCGTCAAAGTTAGGGTTAAAATACTTCAAAACAGGGGGTTGTGGGTTCGAATCCCGGTATGGGCACGAATGGTCAACTTTTTTCTTTCTACTTTTTCACTTTGACAATTATTTCTGTATCCCTCTACCAGATTGAGAAAGAAATATGTACAGTTTTTAATTTTATTCTTGTAAATGACAAAATTGTAATTCATTGGCATTTTCGAGTAGCATTGAGTCGAAAATAAATTGAGGGGTGATGAACTTCATTTTTTTTCACTAACAGTGCGGTAAAAGTTAATTTTTATACTTTTTTATTCCTAGTGTCCTAGTTAATTTAAATGTACTTAAAGTTTGTTGCACCTGTATTATTCAGTGTAAAATAAGTAAAATTCATACATATGTTTTTAAGCATTTGTGCATTTTTCCTCTTATCCACAGCCGATCTGCAACATTTATCTTGTTCTAAACTACATATTCTATGTCTGGTAAATATTTTGTAGATTTATTTGTAATGTACTATTAAAACCAACACACAGATACATGTTTTGTTTATTCATTTTATTTTTTTCAGGAAAACATACTAACTTTTGTCTGGCATGGTTGTCGGACTGTTTTGGTCAATCTGGCGATCAAGGGCAGTAAACTTCAGTTATGTATAAAAAAATTATCAGTCGGTAAATTTGACGTAAACTTTGCCAATAAGTGAGTTATAGTATATACTTGCTAGAAATAATAACCATGTTCTGATTAAGAGACATCACTATTAGAGTCGGAAATCCTTAAACGGTCTTAATTGGCGAGAACGTATGATACTGACAAACTTAACAGCTCTAGTAATAAGGCATATTTATATTTTTCTGAGTGACTTTTATCAATGTTTATTTACGTCAGTTCCATAAAAACTTCTTTTATAACAGAAGCACTATACATTTACTGTACATGAGAACTGCATGTGGTGGCTGCCATGGCGGCAGAAGTGCTCCATTGTTTCAATGTATTTGTAGTAACCTTGTGTATAAATGCTACTGATTGAAATCATGATTGTTTATTCGAACTGGGAAACACATGCCCAGTGAAAATCGAAGCAGGCATAAACATATAAATGGAAGCTGTTTTCTTTCCTTCTTCCGGAAATAATGTTTTTTTTTAAGCAAAAAGGTCTGGACTTGAACACTGAGAGCTTTTGCAGAATATTAAGATAACCGTATGTAAGGAAAGGAAATTTGAAATCAATTTTATCTATTCACTTTTATATTGATAGGCTTTCCAAAAATTTAACAGAATAAATGAAGTCTTACCGTTAGCAGAAACTGTGTTTAAACGACGAGTTGACTTATATGAGCATAGTAAATTTACATGTAAAAAGTTAAAAAAAAAACGAAAAGAGGAAATAATGGACTTAATAACAGTGAGTAATGGAATCCCATAGGCTAGTAAGTTTAAATTTACTTACAATCAGATTGACACCGACAAACCATTATATCTCGAGAAGAATGCAAAACATAGTATAAAGCGAGTATTTTTCTTACTTAGTCAAAATCGGTTAGCCTGAATCTTTTTCAAGTGTCCATTCATTATAGAAATATTTGAGAGTAACGAACCGTAACTCTGATGGGATTGTCTGCTACTTTGCTTTTTTTCCTTGTTGTCTGCTACATCTGTAATTCCAAGCTGCATTGCTCACATCGGTATACACCATTTTTCTTTTAAACCAAGACCTCGCCAAAAGGCTGCGAATTCCTATGAATTCCTGCTACTATTTTATAATTGATAGCTACACTTTATTGTTACGAGTTATAATGTTAAAAACGGAACACCCGGTTCCTTTCTCGGAAAAAGGCCTCACAAAACAACATCGTGTTATTGACTTCTACTCTACTGTTCACATAAAAAATGCATTCCATAATAGGAGCGGCGCAAATAATATTAGGTGCAGACTGGCCGAGCGCCCATAACTGGCTCGATGTCAAAAAACCGCTCGACCAAATCATCGTTTATAATGCATATTGTGTAGTTTGACGGTTACCTTTGCTTTAAGAAAATAATACTTTCTATAAACCATTCCATAGTTGGTCATATTTGAACGAAACGTTGACTATAAAAAATACGTTGATTGGAAATAGACGCTAATTGTTGAAGCGTCATTTTCCGTCGGCTTTTTTTCCCAAAACTCTAGCGTCATATCTAATTGGTTACAAATCTACGTCGCCTGCATTTGCTTACTGGGCTTATAACCGATATTGGGCAGTAACAATATGATAGCGCAGTGTAAAGCCTTCTCGGCCCTACATCACGTGATCGGTTTGTTACTATTTATAGTAACACTATATATTATTAAATGTTAATTTATCGGACTGTTAAAACTATAGTATTGTACAACAAGTTTTAACGGCATCACTCATTTTTCGATTTCGATAGCTTTCTGTCCTCCTATTTATATAACCAACACCTAACATATACGTCAGGGAGTCAGTTCACTACAAATCGCGAAATAATTAATTAAGTACAACGTACAAATAGCACAAACAACACATACTCACGTAACGTCTACACAAATAGTAAATGATAGCAACCAAACAAGGATTTTCAACATAGCCAAACAGAAGTTCAGAAGTTACAAAAGTAATCTCACAAGGGCATGGAAATTCAATTTGATACAACAGCCATGTGATCTCGTAAGACACACCCCCTTGTGTAAATAATGTCCATAATAGTTAGAACTTATTTGGAAACTCTAATTAGGCATCCGTTTCGAACGTAGGTTTTAATTATGTTGAGTAGCGGTGCTTCTTGTATATGTGTAGAATGTATATCATTGACAAAATGCAACATAATCTTTGCAATCTTAGAAACTAAAATCAATGTGAAACTACTGCTAAGTAGTAACAGCAAAACAACAGTCAACAACAAAACAACAACAACAAAACAATATTACACCTAATGTATTTTGAATCTTTACCTAAATTTCTGCATGACGTTATCAGTTTTCGCGTGTATATGATGTAAATAATGTAATTGCGCAAAATATGGCAACAAGTCATTATTTTCTCTTGTGGATAACTCTTGTTATAAACTTAACAACTGAACGTAAATCCGCATTATAAACATTAACTGTCCATAAAAACTTTTTACGTCATTTTTAAAAAATTAGTCTTTCTTAACCTTTTATAGCTATTCATTATTTAGGCATCTCTTGGCGATCTTTTTTTTTTTAGATAAGAATACTTTGTAGATAAGGATTGTTGTTGAAAGCGAAGAAAAATATGAACGATTCTACTTAGTTATATAAAAAAATTAGTTTGTGATCTATAAATATTTTAGTAAGAATAAGTTGTTTTTGCTATTTACTATATTCGATTTAAAATTACTTACGTATCTGCATTCTCGCTGGATTCTTAACTCATTATTCAAAACTATTTAGAGAAACAAAACCCATCTATCATGCTGTAGAGATGGCAGATGCAGTGTACCCTAGAGACTTTGTATGACCTTGAAAGGGCTTTAAAAATAACAGTAAATGCGTAAAAGACGCAATTTCATAATTTTTCAGTTTGCTTTATATCAAAACGATTGCCAAAACTTCAGGGCATTTTACAATTTAAATGACTGTTTTATAAAGCAATACCGACCCTGATGCTGTATATGCATATTTGTTTATTTCGATATTACATTACTTAAGTTAGGTCTTGTTCAGGAGGAAGCTTCACGGCTTTTTACAAAGTTTTATCCTCCTTTCGATAAAAGCTGAATGAGTAAATTTTACATACATATAGTTCAGTTACTTTTATTATTATAATAATTATTATTATTATTATTATTATTATTACTATTATTATTATTATTATTATTATGTACGTAGTAGTAGAAGGAGAAGGAGGAGGAGAAGAAGGAGGAGGAGGAGTAGTATTATAACATCGACATGTATAGTACGCATTCCTCCAGAGTTTATTTGTCTTTTTAGCCTAGTGTCACAAGTTCTAAAACTCAGCATTCGATTTTTGAACCGAGGTCAGCAAACCGCCACTCGAGAAGAAAAGAAATCTTTTTCTTATTCTCGATTACATAAAATTAATTTTATAATAGAAACAACAATAATCCTCTATATTACAATTCTATGATCTCGATATTGTCTTTTTTGTTTGATTGTCGACTTCACCAGGATAATTAACAATAGAAAAAACCTTGTTATTTAAAAGTAAGATTTAATTGTATAATTGTATCTTGTTATCGGTAAAACTTGTAGGTTGTCATAAAACATATACTAAAGAAATGAAAAAAAATCATTAATGAAGCGACATTTGCAGTAATGTAGAAATGTTTAGTTAATTTTAATCAAAGAAAAAAAAATGGGTGTTTAAATTCTTCGATTGTTTTCTTTATTCTTGAAGAACTAATGTTGATTTTATTCCATTACTAAAGCTTGTAAAATGAATAAAGTGTACAAGAGTGTTGATGGCCTTAAAATGTATTCAGGAAATGCAAAATAGATAGAAGATAACGAAAGAAACGACATTTGAAGTATTATAGAAATATGATAATAAGCCCAACCAGCAAAAAGAAACAAAACACACACACAAAAAAGTCAACACACTTGTTGAATTTCTTCGACCGTTTTCATTACTCCCGTAGAACTTAAATTGATTCAGCTGTAGCTAGAGACTATCGTGTTGTCAAATCCACAATGATTAAACTAACGAGACGGGTCTCTAATTCAGACCTTCCTGCTAAATGATTGTTTCAATTCTGCTCATTTATAGTACTTCATTTAGTTTGGTAACACGCCAGCTAAATAGAATCCAGACACGCACCAAGATAATAAAGCTAAATTAAGGCATTGTGCATGAATGTTAATAGTCTGTGACATGGTGTCCCTACCGATTAGTGTTTAAATTGTTATGCAAAATAGCTCAACGCAATGAGCCCTTGTATAATAAATTTCCTTAACAAAACAACCACAAAGAAACATGTAAATTATAAAAGTTTCGACTTAATTTGTGTCCTCTTTTTATATTTTTATGGTTAAAGCCATCACAAAAAAAGCGAGAGACATATATGCCATCAATGTCTGACAAATTTTACAAACGGTAATTTCATTCTTACATCTATAAAACCCGCTTATTGGACATATACTGTTATATACATGTTTTATTAACTTATTATTTTAACATATATTTGTTAGTTGTCATCAGATGATTTCATAATTAAAAAAGGATGAAAATGCTACATATTTTCGTCGAGACACAAAATTTACATCGCTAAATCCCATAAGAGCTATGCCCTATTTTGATGAGAATAAAACAAAACCTTTTCTGTATTGTCAAAAGCTACTATAAAAGGCCTTAATTAGACAAAATGTTGACCTACGTTTTTTCCACGAGTGTACTCAATTTTAACGAAAAAATAATTGTTCTTCTAAAACATTCTTTTTGTTAGGAAGGCTAAACTGTTGTTGTAGGTTTTTTTTGCTGTCAAAGTGTATAACGAGCTGAACGTACACAATTAAACGTAGTAAGGTAATTGCAATACTTCTTTAAAAAGTATTTCTGGTATATTTTGGCAAACCCCTGTCAGCATTAAATGCGATTCGTTGTAGCATTATTATTCAACTATCACTCAAATTTCTATGGACAGTTGCCAGTAGAACAACCTTTTGTATCTTTAGACTTGTAAATAATAGCTTTGACAAATGTTAATAATCATCTGTCTAGACGTATGATGTTTTGTTGTATATTACTGATTAAATTTTCAAGTATTTGAAGTAAACGGCAACGTGATTTGGAACAACGCACAACATTTATTTAATAAATGTAAACCTTAACGAATCTTTTATAGCTTCATGTGCTACGTATGCTCAAATACATATCAGTATCGACATGCAACCAGAGATGTAGCTTTCACCTGACTACATTTTGTCAGCTAAAAGACACTAGGATTTTGAGGTAAATCGATAAACGCTTTCAAATCAACATTAAGAAAGAATCAACTGTAGTAAGTATGGTAAATGAACTCGTTAGTCTTTCTGTGCAAATGCTTCTGATAGCAGCTGTATTCAGTGTTTACGACCAACGACACAAGCTGTATTGAAATGGAAAATCAATGTTTGTACTCGTACTTGCTCCTAGAGAGTTTAGCAAGCAAATGCAGAAAGGCAGTCAGTAAAGGCTACGTAAATTTGTTTCTAGCAGTGACTTTCATGCTTACGGAATACGAATGGAGACCTTTCAGAGTGTCTAGCTCAAGATCAGACCGATACCAAGATGTTTGCATTCACTTACATTTTGCAGGCTCTGTGATAATCTTATTCAAGTCTGAGCTGTATGTCTAGAAATGTAAGAAAGTTGAAAATACAAAATATGTAAACATGTTTTTCTTTCCCTTTTTATTTGCTTCAGGATGTTATATCGTTATTGGTGTTATTTAAAAACTGTTCAAACTAAATAAAATACAAATTTTGTGATAGATATGGAGCAGGTTGTATAATATAATAATTGGACAAACACTGCCCTCAATGGTGCTATTCGATTGTATAGAATATACTTAAAATAGATTACAAAATGTTAAAATATGAACCTTAAAGTTGTCGATATTGCCAAAATATTGTTCAAACAAGGAACAAGGTGTGCTTAATTATTTTGACTTTCAGTACACAGAAACACACAGGCCTGCACCATATGCAAACAATTACATAGACATGTACATGTGATATAGATGTGTAGCAAACGTTATAGAAAAAGGTGACATTGCGCTTCAGTCACAAAGCAATTGACAGCACAAAACAAAACCATTACCCTTCTTAACATGAAATATCTAAGTACTTAATTTTTGACAATAGCCCAACCGTTAGCAGAGATTGCGTTTTATTTTGTAACACTGAACTTAGTCTTTGCAAGGTTGACCACAAAAGCACATCGTACTAAAAGGTATTTGTGAAATTTGGTAATTTCTTTCAAAGATCTTTCAAACCTGAGTCAATCCTCCGAAACCTAAAACCAATGCATTGGATGATTTGTACGTATATAATAAATTTCCGTGTTTTCTTAAAGGATATCAAACCAATTTCATGAACAATGTACATTTAAAAAAATAATAGGATGGCTGAAATTGATTTACAAACGAACTGCAACTCGTATCTTCGGTTTATATCCATTTTTCAATTGTTTTCAATGTTCGCAGTTCCGGTTCATTTTTATTTGTCATGTAATCATATCATTAAGAAAATAAATGTTATTTATTCTTACTTGCTTAGATCTTATTAATTATGAATTAAGCAGATGTCATTTAAGTTATAACAGAAACATCTGATCAAACCTGGCCAGATAAGGCTTCAAAGTCCTATGGCAAACCGTGACAAGACAGTAAAGACGACTTCAAGTCTGAATGAAAATTATGAAAGAAGACAGTAAAGACGACTTCTAGTCTGATTAAAAATCCTTGCAAGACAGCAGAGACAACAATCTGTTTCTGCAGGATATCTACAATGATTACAAAACTTCAGTTGAATAAATTACAATTTTAAGGAATAACACTATTTTTTTTTAAATTTCAGTCCCTTTTGCCTGTTGGATGAATTAGCATGCCAGAGACGTGTTTTGGCAGAAATATATGCTCATTATGTTCTTACACGAATAGTTCCAATACCATAAATATCATGCGGTTTTTTTTTCAATTACATTGTACGTAGAGCTTATATGTGCATACATTTATGTATTCTTTTTCTAGTATTTTTGTTAGCTTTTATACACAGTGTATTTATTCAAATCAGGATCGTCTATTCGAACACAGCTGAACACTTGCCCTCTGAAAATTAAAACAGACGTAAACACTTACATCCTGGCTGGTTCTTGACTTCCTGGTGTAAAAAATACCTGATACGTCTAATCAAATGTTAGTTTCCATATATTCAACATCGCACTAAAATCAAGCTACTGATGTGTGTCGTAAAAAGTTTAAAGTAAAAATAATATTAATTGGTACTATAATTTCTACATAAATTAAACTGTTAACTTTTAATAGACAATGGCACATACACAAGTTATTGTAAACGTGACAAAACCATTAAAAAGGAAGAAGTATATGGCCAGTTTGCAAAAGAACCTACTGAAGTATGTATACTTGGTTTACAGAGTGCTCCAACCTATTTATTATACTTATATATTTAGATTTAAATTGTATTTATTTTATATAGGTAAATATACGTGAAAAAAAGTTAAAATACGCACCTTGTCTTATTCCAGGTACAATAAAACACCATTTAAAGGAAAGTTGCGAGAGATTAAATCTTTCAGTCTTAAATATCTAATGTACTCAGTACAGATAGATCCCAAACCACAATTCACTTTTACAACGACAAAGTACGTGCATGTTGATCATAGGTATACAAGGCATGCTGTTTTACGATACCAACGAGCGTAGATATAATTGTCAAGAATAAATCGTCTTTTAAGGCAAGTATACAGGAACGAAACTCAAACAGATATAATTTAGCTTTTGTAGACGAAAACTATTCTATTTTCTGCGAACAATGCGCTAGGCAGTGGCGTACTCTGTATCCGTGATGCCGATAAAGCTAATACGTAAACATAATTAGTGCTTATTTTCAGGTATCATATCTAAAGTTTCCGATTTCGAAGCAAAACAAATCCTTCCTTTAGTCTCCATCTTTATGTTTAAGTTCAACTGGAAAAGGATTTATTCAAATGCACTCTAATACCTTATCGACATCCTATTTTGTGAATTGAACATAGGTAGTGATTAAATAAGTTTAACTAATTGAGTAACTAAATGATATAATAAGTGAAGTACATTTAAATAGTCTTGCTTACGGACCAACAGCATGTAGCGTATATGTATACAAATATTTTAAATTAATTACAGTGGTTATTCAATTTTTTGAGCAATGGAACAAATGCATTATCGCTGATTTTATGCAGGATATTCAAGCTTTATATTAGAAGTAATTACACTTGTTGTTTCTTTTGCATTGATACAAGAGTGATCATATATGCGACGTCTAGCTTGTTATTTGTGCAGGAAATCCGCAAACATATGTCTGTAGAGTATTTATTTATTATTTAACATAAATGGACGATTAGGTGATGTCTTGATAAGCATTTACAGTAGACTCAACAAAACAATGTTGATAGTTCTTGAACTTATCAGCTGTGTTCACTTTTTGCTAAAATAACAAAGAAATGTAAAATAAGTAAAAGGAAATCGTTAGGTGACATTTAACAAACCTTGATTACACTTTGGTTTTCTGTTATCATCTAAACAGTGATTACATTCACGCCTAAATTTGTACTTTGCCTTTTAAGATTCGTGTCAATATCCCATTAATGATGACACGTCAGGTACATATGTACTATTTGTCAGTAATGTGTCCACTAACTAGCTTAAACTTGATTCAGTTGTTCGAGCGGATTGTCCGTTTCTGTCTCATTAATCGATTAAATAAAGCAATTGACATTGCTTTATTTAAGAACTTTACCAACTTAGAAATTCGTCATAAAATGAGATTATCTATCATATGGTCTAAAATCGAAACTCTGTTAAATATTGGCATTTGTGGTTTATTTTTAAAAGCGTTTTCATTACATCGTAGTAAAAATTTTAAGTTTATGAAAAAAAAATGAAAACGTGTCTAGTTACTATGGATACCTTGACATTAGGTAATAATAACGACGTTATACATATTTGATATTTTAAAAGCACATACTCTCGAAAAGGTAAAATAAAATGCCACAGCTTCTTTCGTATTTATATGGCGAGGGTCTGTCTCTCCCAGTTTAAAGACTGCGACCAGTAAAGAGAGACAATGCGCTTGTCAGCAATTGTATATACGACCTATGTATTCCCATAAAATACACATTGAACAATAAGGCACGTCAGTCTAGAGCCATCGCGAAAGAATCAACGATAACGCGCTCATGTAGAGGAATTCTTTAAAAAAGCCTGTTTGAATTCTGCTTATATGGCTTATAAATTCAGTAAAACTATCATAATATAATACAGACGGCCCCTAGAAAATAACAGAAAATGAGAAAATATAGGATATATGTTGACATTTTGCTTTGACTTTTACTGGACTTTGGTACTTTGATTTCATCTACAAATGAACAACAAACTACAGTCATTTACAGATCTTCTCTTGTTATTTTATTAAGTCCTTAATGTAAATATATGACAATATAATGTAAATATATATATCAGGCAGTTTGTTTAGTTGTTCTTTTTGAAATAATACATATCCCTCCTACCAAATACAATGTTTACATTAATCTTAATAATGTCACCGCTTTATTCTATATGTCGCCATAACATAAGACTAAGACTATGTCATCACTTGAACAGTTTGGTTTGAAATTAATCTGATCTTTTTCACTGTTGTTTGAAAACAATGGAGGCAAGTGCTCTGTTATGCATCCATTTTAAATCGGCCCTTTTGCAGACTGACTGTTCCAAGGCAAGTATTTAGGTTTGCTCTGTTTTGTATGATGTCTCGTCACAATTTTAGTGTACCTTTTACACTTGACTGGCAAGAAAATACGTTTGTTCTGTGCCTTTTCAAATTAAAATAAATGGTGCAATTCTCATAGGACTTCATATGTCATATCTTCTCATGCAGCAATGGAGCAGCAGATCGTATTTACATGTTGGTTTATATAGTTCTTAACACATATAGGATAGTTTCAAATCTATTTAGTATGCATTGTTTACAAATCATGATAAGAACAAAGAACATGTATTGGCAAAAAGTCCAGCGATATTTGTAGTCTTAAAATGTGCCCAAAAGATCAAGTCGTAACAAATATGACATTGATAGCAGAAAAACACGACTTTACTAAATATCTAGGTACTGTCTATGTAAAAATATTGATATATGTAAAACAATTCTGCCTTATTTTTACACGTGGTTTAACACTTTCCCTCAACTTTACATGCAACTGCTGGTATAAAGAAGCAAGCTTTTCATGTAATATTGCACAGAACTAACAGACCAGAAATCTAAACATACATTGTTCAGAATACGTTATACATTTTTTCTACGACTGAGTTTTCTTAACCCTTATTAACCTTGTAATTTCGGCGTCAATCGGCCATCATTATTCAGGTAATACTCGTTTGAAGAAAATGTTTGTTGTTAAAAGCGAAGAAAAATGTTTCTACTTTATTGCATTTAAATCTAAATAAGTATGTGATATGTGATATTTTTTTTAAAATTAAGAATAAGTTTAAATTCATTTTTGCTATTCTCTATACCCGATTTAATAACATTTAGATATTTGCATACTCGCTGGATTCAAAATCCATTAATCAAAACTATAAGAAGAAGAAAATCTATCAATCATGTTGTATACTAGGCAGATACAATGTACCCTAGAGACTTTGTATGGACCTTGAAAATAGCTTTAAAAATAACAGCAAATTCGTAAAATTCACATTCCATAATTCCATACTTTTGTGATTCGCTTCTTATTAAAACGATTGTCAATATACGATACGATATTATTATTATTATTATTATTTTCATTATTATTGTAAGAGGAGGAGGAGGGGGGGGAGGAGTAGTGTTAATAGTAATAGCAATAGGAATAGTAGTAGGGGTACTACTACTAATTCTACTACAATGTACTACTACTACTACTACTAGTAGTAGTAGTAGTAGTAGTAGTAGTAGTAGCAGTTGTAGGAATAATAGTAGTAGAAATAGTAAAAGTTGTAGTAGTAATAGTAATAGAAGTTAAAATAAAATAATAGTAGTAGGAGAAGTAGTAATAGGAGTAAAGAAGGAGTAGGAGAAGGAGGAGGAGGAGTAGGAGTAACAGGAGGAGTACTACTAGTAAAACACCGACATAGAACTGTATAACTTCAAAGATGATGCTTCACTTTGTCATCAAACTACGAGTCGTAAAGTAGGGGTACTTATCAATTATTTAGAAAGTCTTAGAAAAAAACAGAAATGGGTCTCATGTTTTGATTTATAGAAATAATAACCATAACCGCGCAACTGTGCACCAGTGAATATACAATCTTAATTCTAACTCTTATTTGTATTGTTAATTCATATTGCTATTTTTTCAGTCCATATTATATATATATATATATATATATATATATATATATATATATATATATATATATATATATATATATATATATATATATATATATATATATATATATATATATATATATATATATATAAGTTTAGCCAACGTTTCGATGAATTTTTATGACAAAAATATTTGAAGAACATTTTTTCAACTATAGCTACTATTTCTAGACGACTAAATAGTATTTGTATCATAAATATAACAGTGTCTTGTTCTGATAGTAACTCATCTGTTACCCAGACACATTAACCCCCGTGTTATCAATAATATATTATTTATAAGATAACCAGTTATGGCATGATCATTGTTGTAACCAATACCGGTCTGGTCGAAGGGTAGATTGACGATTGATTAAATCACCACACTTCTATTGTAGTATACGACCTAATGACTATGTTAATATAATCCGTCCATCGTCTGGCAACATGGGTTGACTTTGCCACAAACGCTCATAGATCGATTATACGGACGCCTAGTGAAGATTTGTGTCTGGAGTATTAAAGTGGTCATAGTCTTGTCATCGTCCTAGCAACTGCTATGATTGAGTCGTTTACGATTTAAAACGATAAACTGGCATATGTCACAGGACTTGGTAGCGCATCGGCTCCAGATACGGGAGACCCTGGGTTCGATCCCAGGCAGTGACATACCAAAGTCGTTACAATGGTAGTGGTATAGCTCCATTGCAAGCGCTCAAGCAGACATGAGGATAGTTCCACGACTGGTTGGCCCGGTGTAAGAATAATGTGACTTGGTGTGGTATCATGCCAGGTGTTCACGGCATGCTATAGACGGTGAAGGCAGAATTATAAATGTTTTAAGTGGACATTGTCTCCAAATAACTGAAATACTACTGGTGGGACGATAAACCCAAAAAACAAGAGTGCGTGCCAGTATTGTTTTAATACTAAACATAAACTGGATAAACATATTATCAAATATAACACTAAACAGTAATACCGATAAAAATAAGGCCTTGTCTACATAAGAATCCTAGCACATATTAACACGAGCACCAGCACAAAACAAAGGTATAGATATGCTCGTTTAATGTTCAAGCAAAAACATAATACAAACAGAAAGAAACACCTTTACTGTTTTATCAAATGAATAAGCTTAGTAGTATTCGACTAAAGAGCTAAATGTCTGTTTTCTGAGCACTCTTGTCTAATTCCTCCTGACCTCCTGATTATTTCGTCTCTAAAAATAATGCGTTTGAATAAAATAATGACTTCCTGCCATTTACCGACGATCAGAAACAAGGATTTTTAACACGAGACGTTGTCAAGAAAATAACCATCTTTAAAATAAAAAATATTTTATTTAACATACTCGTATGTACGACTTTTTATCAAAATTAACTGATCTTTTGATTAGTATGATTGTTAGAGCGAGTCCGTTTTGGTTCATACATGTACGTTCTTTTAGTGAATAGTAAAAACATTTGTGTCAACTACGTAGATAAACCACTTAACAGACCGAATGGCCGGTCGGGGTTTGCCTCATTATAATATATGTCGCATTTACAAAAAGCATCGTCATATATTATACAAGCGAAATAAAACTGATATGTCCATTGTGAAAATAACTAATTTAGGAACTACCTATACAATCACAAATCTCGTGTCCATTAAAATTTGCCAGGACAGTAAGTAAACTTTAAAATGTTAAAACACTATTAGTTATAATATAAAAGGAAGCTTTAACTTTCTCTCCTTCAATTATTGAAAAAGCTTGTAAAGGGAATAAAGCTTAATTAAACCTGTAAGACAGTATCGATGTCTTTAAAATGAACATTTAAGAAATGCAAAAAATCCTTAAAGAAACGTCACTTGTAGTTATATAGAAATGATAACTTAAGCCTAACAGAAGTAACGAGACAGCGTGTTTGTTTTCATTTTTTAATTCGCATAGATTCATTTGTAAAATACTATATCATGTCAAATTTATCATGATTAAACTAACGAGACGGGTCTCTAAGTTAAACCTTCCTGCTAAATGATTGTTTCAATTCTTCTCATTTATAGTACTTCATTTAGTTTGGTAACACACCAGCTAAATAGAATCTAGACACGCACCAAGATAATAAAGCTAAATGAAGGCATTGTGCATGAATGTAAATTGTCTGTGACATGGTGTTCCTACCGATTAGTGCTTAAATTGTAAGGCATAATAACTCGATGCAAGTTTTGTCATAAATTTGCTTCACATATTAAGCTCAAGAACATAATATTTGTCTTTATATTATATTTTTATGATTAAAGGAACTTCAAAAGATGCAAAATACATATATGCTGGTAATGTTTGACATTTTTCACAAACATATTCTTTTGTTTATCTTTTTATTATATTTTAAAGGATAAAGCCATGTAAAAAAACAAAAAAATAAATAAGCTAGCAATGCCTTACATATTTTACAAACGTTTCTGTGATATTTTTTTATAATCATACATGCGGAAAACCCGTCTGTTTACACACTCTCCGGAAATATTGATTGTTGGAATAGACATATGCTAATTAATATGTTAACGGATATTTCCATAGTTAGCAAAGGGTAAAATAATGCTGGATAATTTCGTTCAAATATAAATATTGCTATATTGCTAATACATATAAAGCGCTTTGCCTGATTGTTATCAAAATGAAATAAAATCCCTCATGTGTTGTCTAGAGTCACATGAAAATGCATTAATAAGGCGAACTTTCACCCACATTTTCATACAAGGTTACTCACTTCTTACAAATAATTGATTGTACCACTAATGCATGTTTCGTGTCAACCTTGTTTGGTTGGTAAAGCATATAACGTGCTTACCGTACACAAATCTGGAGTTGTAACATAACTGCCAATCAATACCACCTTTAGAAGAATTTCTAGTATAATTTGGCAAACTAGTGTACGCCATTAAATGGTTTTCGGTCTAGTGTTATTTTTCTTCTAGCATGCCTATTTGAATCTACAGTTGCCAGTAGAACACCCCGTTTGTGTCTGTGGGCTTGCAAATAATAGTTTTGACAAATGTTAATAATCATCACTCCATATGATAAATATCATGTACATTAATTAATCATTTTTAAAATATTGATGCCAACAGCAACACGAACAGAATGAACAGGTAATTATTGTAAACCTTTTACAGCTAAGTGTGCTACGTATTCTCAAATACATGTAAGTATCGACATACAACCAGAGATGTAACTTTCACCTGACTGCACTATGCCAGTGCTCTCAACTAAGAAAGGCTATGATTTTGAGGTAAATCGCTTAACGCTTTCAAATCAATATTAAGAAAAATCAACTGTAGAAAGTATGGTGAAATTAACTCGTTAGTCTTTCTGTGCAAATGCTCCCAATAGTAGCTGCATTCAGTGCTTTAGGACCAAAGACACAAGCTGTATTGAAATGGAAAATCAATGTTTGTATTCGCTTTTGTTCCCAGAGAGTCCAGCGAGCAAGCAAGGACTGCGTAACAATTACTCAAGCAGCGGCTTTTATGCTTGCGGAGTACGAATGAAGACCTTTTAGAATGTCTAGCTCAAGTTCAGACTTTCCGTAGTCAATTTGCTTTCTGCTGGCTCTGTTATAATCTCATTTAAGATTTAGGCTCTAACTGTAGAAATATAGAAAAGTTGAGAATGCAATATATGCAAAAAGAGACGTTTTTCCGCCATTTTCTGTTTGCTTCAAGATCCTATATTCTTATAAGCGTAAGTTAAAAGTGCCTAAACATAACAACTTAGAATTAACTGTGTGATAGAAATGGAGAAATTGGTACAATTTAATAATTTGGAAAACATTGCCCCACAATGGTTCTTTAGAATAGACTTAAACTAGATTACCACAATTTATGCAAACAATTACACAGACATAAACATATATATGTAGCAGCAATTGTTGAAAGGGTGACACTGAGCTTTGACCGCAAAGCAATTAACTTAACAAATCAAAATCAGCACATGAAATATCTAAGAACTCCATTTTGTAAAAACAGCTCAACCCTGAGCAAAGATACCGTTTAATTTCGTATGTATCATCAAACCTCATGTTGGCAAGGTTGACCACAAAAGTACATGGTCCTAAAAGGTATTTATAAACAAAATTTTGTAACAAAAAAACACCCTGAGTCAATCCTCGGAAACTGAAAAAACGTTGCATTGGAGAATTTGTATATAATCATTTAAGTGAGACCGTTTCCCACGGAACTATCCGTGTTCTCTGACAAGGCCTAGGACAAATTTCAATTCATTTTACATTAAAAGGAGACAATATACGAAAATAATAGCGAAGGACGGCTGGTTGAAATGTTATGAAACTTGACTAACAAACGATCGGCAAATCTTATTTTCAGTTTATATCGATTCTCTGATTGTTTAAATGTTCTAAACTCAGGTTTATTTGGCATGTTCAAATTTATTTGACATGTTATCATATCATTAGGAAAATAAATGTTATTTATTCCTTTTGCTTAGATCTAAATTATTGTGAATAATGTCGAGAGCATTCAAAATGATGACAGGAAACTGATCAAGTATTTGATCTAACCTGGCCAGGTAAGGTTGTTTTAAGGATCCAAGATACTTAAAGTCTGGTAGCAAATCATAAACAAACAGCAGAGGCGTCTCCAAAACTGATTGTAAATAAAGACAATAAAGACGACTCCGAGTCTGATTGCAAATTATGACAAGGCAGTTAAAGACGACTCCGTGTCTGATTGCAAATTATGACAAGGCAGTTAAAGACGACTCCGTGTCTGATTGCAAATCTTAACAATACAGTAAAGACTATTCCAAGCTTGATTGCAAATCATGACAAAACAGCAAAGACGACTTCGAGTCTGATTGCTAATTAGAACATGAAGTAAAGACGACTTCGAGTCTGATTGCAAATTGTAACAAGACAATAGAGTTAACCATCTGCTCCTGTATGTTTCCTCAGAATGATTACAAAACTTTAGTTGAAAAAAAATCAATTTTATAGAAGAACACCAACTTATTTTAGATCGTGTTATAATCTTTGTCGGTTAGATGTGCCAGATTTATGCTTTGGCAGATGTTTAATAGTCTAAATGTTATTACACGAATAGTTTAAATACCACAACAGACTGTTTTTCAATAAATTTATTATTGCACGTGGAGCATGCATTTGCAGAGGTTTATGTGTTTGTTCTAGAAATTTTAGTTCGCTTTTACACATATTGTATTGATTGAAATCAAGATTGTTTATTCGAATACTGCTGAACACTCGCCCTCTGAAAATTGGAAAATTGAAGCAGACGTAAACAATTTAACTCCGGCTGATTCCTGACACCCTGGGGTAAAGAGACACCTCTTACCTTTTAGCAAAAAGGTAGAAATTCTAATATATTCATGACATTGCTAAAGTATAGCTCCTGATATGTGTCATCAACATACATATACAATATGAAAAATATGAAAATGTCCAATGGAACTTCCTGCATATACTCTACTTTAAACTTAAGGTATACAAAGGCAGATACAAAAGTTCCTGTAAACGTAACAAAAACAATAAAACGGGAATTTCCATCTTCCCTTGATACGACCAGTTGACTAAATAATCTACATAAATGCTCAAACCTGGTTTAAATAGCGCTTCAACCTTTACATTATAATTTACACTTTACTTATTTTATATCGGTAGACTAACGTGAAATTCGTTAACAAAGTAAAATACGACCATTTACATATCTTTATTGTTCGAAGGTAAGATAAAATATCAAGAACAGGTAGTCTTGAAATACCATAATATGCTAAGCAAAGACACACCGCACCTACATTTCAATTTTTACAACTGCAAAATACGTACACGTTTATCGAAAATTATACAAAGCAATCTCAATCTTTTAGACGAAACAAAATGGGGGTAGGTATAATTGTCAAAAAAAATATCTCTTTTAAGGCAAGTTTCCTTGAACAAAATTAAAAAAACAGCTTTTGTAGAATAAAACAACAGAATGTACCTCGCTTAGCAGTAGGGTACGTTGTATCCCTGATTCCAAAAATTGTTGATTTATGAAATCACTTAATAAGTACTTATAATCGTGTATCTTAACTAAACTTTTCGCACTCGAAATAAAATAAACTATAAATTTAGCTGAAATCTGTATGTTTGTAGCTTATTGGTAAAAGAATAGTTAAATTTACTTAAAGTTCCTTTGACTTCCTAATTTGCGAATATAACTAAGGTAGTCAGTCATTAGAAAAATGGAGATAATTGCAGTGAATCGTGGTGCTTACTGACCAACATCAAGTGGGGTATTGAATACTCAACATCACTAATGTAAATAAACATTTGGGATTAGCCGGAGTGGTTATCCGAATTCATGTGAGCAACCGATATCATGCACTATCGCCGTGTTTTGGTTGGATATCGCCGGCTCACATAAGAAGTACTAATTACAATTGTTGTTTTTGTACCGGCACAAGATTAGCCATGTTAACGACGTCCAGCTAATTATTGGTGAATGAAGAAGAAAAATGTCCGGGAAAATCCCTGGGCACTTCATGTGTTTGAAAAGGTAAACGCGCAATTTTATATTATTAAATACAAACGCGCGATTTTAAACTGTATTGCCATGATAAACGGAAACAATGATGATAATGCGATAGCTTATTAGCTGTCTTCACTCTTTGCTAAAAGAACAAAGAAATGTAATGCAAGTTAAAAGAAAGAAGTATATTCACAGTTAACTAACCATGATTACAATTACTCTAGTTGCGAATGTCATCTAAACAGTGTATACAACTAGCCTTGTTTTGAAGATGTCTATTGGGATTCATATCAATGCCCCATTACTGCTTACTAGGGTTCACCAGGTACATTGGTACCACTACTGTTTGTCAGTAATTTCTCACTGTCATTGACTAGGTTACGCTTGATTCAATAGATCGAGTGGATCGTACTCGATTAAATTTCATCAACCGATAGTGAACTAGGTTAACTTCAGTATTCTGTAAGAAAATTGAGATTTTCCACTCATATGCTTCAGGAGTAAAATCGAACGTCGGTTGTTGAATCGTGGCATTTTACTCTTTGACTGGCAGAACAAATTATCTTATCTAGTGGTTAATGAAATGAATCCGAGTCAGACCTGTACGGCCAATATCACTGGTATTTATCATTTAAACTAATACTGGATGCAGCAATAATTGGAATACTGCATTGTTAAAATCGATCTTCGAATAGTTGTCCAATACCATAAACAAGGCTAATGAAAAATGACCTCTTAATATATGTTCACATTACAAAAAAAGCCACAGCTTCGATCGTATTTATATAGTGATGCTTTGTCTATCCCAGTTTTAAGACTGAATAGTAAACAGGGGCAATGTTCTTGTTAGAGTGTTTACACTACTTTTCTAATTTCTCCAGAATGCAAATTAAACATCGGGCAAACAAGACGTGTCAATTTAAAAACAATTGCGAGAGAACCACCGAGAAGGCGCTCAAAAAGATCATTCCTTTAAATAGACTGTTTGAATTCTGCTCACTTATTGTGCTATTTTCATTCGGTAAAACTATCAAAATAGAATCAAGACCGCTGCTAGAAAGTAAAGGCGAATGAAAACCTTAGACACAAATAGTGCGGCAGACCGTATTCACATGTTGGTCTATTTAATTCTTAACGAATGAAGAACATGAATATTATGCATTTGTTTACAAAACATAAGAACAATAAACATGTTTTAGCAATATCTATAGCCATATATGTGTTTTTTTATAATGTGTTCAAATGATAATGCTTTATCAAACATGACATTCATAGCAGAAAACAACAACAATTTTTCAAATATCTTATTGTTTTCTATTTAAGATTCTTTGGGATATGGGTAAAACAAGTCTGCCTTACGTTTACATGTTGTTAAACACAATCCCTAAATCTTTATTTCTTGTAAAAAGAATAATGCTCTATTGCATAGAATTAAAATATATTATTTATTAACATTGATCAAAATCGTCTGTTTCGAGTGCCGTTTTATAAAATGCTGACACTTCGATAAACAATTCTTCTTTAAAAAGCAACTTTGCACTTTTAGAAATGTGTTCCCGACTTGCCGTGAAACGTTAGCGTCATTTTCTCACGAAGAGACACTAATAACAAATTGCTAATCGTCTAACGTATTTTTCATGATAGAAAACGGACAATGCTGATGCTTCCTTTAAGCCATCTTAGTTACAAATATCCAGCAAAAAACGTTTTTAAGCTACAAGGCTATCAAAAGCCAGTGTTTTAACGAACACTCTCCAGCTGATTGTTGACAAGTAAGGCGGTGGATTAAATCAGTTCTGGAGTAATGTTTACATGTAAGTTTATTTTTCAATTATCTTGGCTATCTGAATTAAACTTTGGAGTAATTACGTTACCACCATTTTGTTATCTCTAACAACATACTTTATTATTGTCTACTTTATAACAGCACGTTTTTATTTGTTTACATATGTTATTATGCAATTGTATGCATTGAAAATTAATCCACTTCGTAAATAGACGTTGCTTTTTTTTTTTAAATTTAATGTACATATTTTGCAAAAAACAAACAAACAAACAAACAAAAACACAACAAATTCAACAAAACGTTTTACTTTTCACCTGCTCACTCTTTACTTGTTAGTCAGTACATATACAGACTTAGAAAGAAACGGAAAGCCAAATCGTGTATACAACGGATACATGTAGCCACTGTTTATTCACGCCTCAACAGAGGAGTAAACAAGGGTTTGTTGTTGGGGCATGTGCTGTTCTATTTTCTGGTGTGCCTTCGGGCAAATATTTTTTTTACCAGATACTTTGAACATCGGTTGTACGAACGTATTTTATTAGCAATGAATTCTTATCATTTAAATAGCGTATAATGTAATTTAAGATAATAATCGAGTATATAAATACATAACAAAACGTAATTGTCAAAAGGTATTGTATAAACCATGACGTTTTGCACAAAGGCAATGTGTGTGTGTGTATATATTTATATATATATACATATATTACATTATTATATATTAAATTATTATATATTTGATGATTGATATTACCATTGTTGTACTGTAAATACAAAATATGCATATTGTATTATCTTATTCATAGTTATAATGCCTAAGAAAGTAATATAAATAACGAGTCCCTTATAACTCATACGACTACTTATAGAACTTGAGGCAAACAAAGTAGTTCTGAATGATTAGACACCTTCGAGATATATAATAGTCCAAAATGCCATTTTTATCTTCATAAATCAGTGATAACAAAGTAGTCAAAGACACGCTTTTAAAATTCAAGCCACCGTCGTCTATTAAGACGAAAATTACACGTCGAATATGATGCCACAGGAACCTGATGTAAATTCTAATAGACAAACAGTCTGGGTCACTTGTTACTGGCGTCCGCGCTAATTCTCGGAGCCTTCTATTGAAAGCTTTTGAACGATGTCAATACGTGTTGCTGTATACCTCAGGTTATTCGTTACGGCTTTGAAAAACATATGGCCGAAGTGGTTTTTAAGTAATACAGATTTTCACCACTTCTACTGTACACGTGTAAAAAGATCCGACTTTGGCATATTCGAACCACGTATGTTACGCAGATATTATTCTTACCTGTTAGTGTTGTAAGGAGGTTTTAAGATTTATTTCAATATTTATTAAATTAGTTCCATAAAAGATGGGTTACATTATTAAATGAAATGATTAAGGCAATACGACGTATACAAAACAAATGGCGCTTAATGTCATTAATGAGAAATAGTAAGCTAGTCTTTTTAACATACTTTCAGCTCATTTAAAGGTCGAATTACTAATCAGATGTTTGTTGTCGTGCGTCAGGCACCATATTTTATTAACATTAATTAGACGCCCTTTGATGCTTTTGCATCAATAACTTGCCATACTCGAAGCTTTCCTATTCTGACATTTCTGCACTAACGCCTATTGTGTTTATGCTATCTCAAGATATCAGAGTACAAACCTATGCTTGGAAAGAGATCGTGTCACAATACCTTAACACTAACACTGTTTATGTAAGGTTTTATATAACCATGTTGCATGATGAAGTATATACTGTCGTGTGTCTGGCTACGGGATAACTATGTAGAGAAGCATTAATACGTCAATTATTGGACACGTGATGTATCAGTGTTACGCAACAACGTCAACAAGAGTACCAATTAGTCAGGAACAAGATAACAAAAGGCATGTATTTAACGTTAAAACGTTGTAAATATATATTGCTTGTGTTTTTTTTCAAAACAAAAAAAGCAGGCAAGAGTTTGAATTGTATGCACTTATCTATATTTTATATAATACATAGGAGAGCGTCGACTTGCGGATTGGGAGGTTGCTGGTTCAAACCCCGGCCGTGTCAAACCAAAGACTTTAAAGTTAGTAGTAGTGGCTTCCCTCCTAACGCTCGGTGCTAAGGGGACAGCATTACGCCTGACTCGTCGGTATCAGTACAATGGACCGGTCGGGTTCAGTCCCTGGGCACCTCATGAGTGCCCCTATGCTATAATGATAGAAATGTCGCTGCACAGTATCGGCAAAAATGCTGGCAAATCCCAACCCCAATCCCTATATACATCTATATTTAATAATATACATAGGAGTTTGAATTGTATGCAGAAATTTATATTTATTTATAAGTTGTTACCATGTTTTGTATAGACATACAACACCTTTGACAGATAAATAATAAAAAAATGTGCTGTATTGCGTTAACTTCTTCGAAAAGGGTTTAATATTTAAGGCAATCACAGTCGCCCGGATGAAAAAGATGTAGTAATTTAGTAAATTTGATAAACTGCCATTTTTATACCATACAACCATATTTTAATGATTTTAATGAAGAGGATATAAATTTTAACTATTAAAGACAAATTTACTTACTTGATATACAAAAAGAGAATGCTTAAAAACTAAAAGTAAAAAAACTAATAAATATAATACAAATAGTTTAGAATTAGAATGTCAACTATATCAAAAACATTATCATGTGAAAATTCCAGGACAATAAATATTACTGCTCCAACAAGACTGTGTTTAAAACAGTATTACCTAAATATAAACAATCAAACTGCAACACAATCTAATCCATGGGATCTCGGATGTTACAGTTGATGTATATAACGTATTCATTCAATGCCATGGGGTTTAAGACGACTGATTGACATGAAAATAGTCTTTAGCAGTATAATTGAAAATAATTCCATGCTGGCTTTGAGTTAAAGTTAGGGTTAGGGCGCTAAATTGATCATTTTTTGTTGCAAAAACAACGACATAACATGTTTAATGTTGTTGACAATTCGTTAATGCTAAATGCAGCCCCTATGCAAATGTGTCAATTTACACATATGAACTTTTCAATGAACCCATTAACGCATTTGTATTCAGATAGCAATGCATAAATCAGCAGGGAATACGTGAGTTTTATCCGAGAGAAAACGGGAAAACCTGATAAACTGCGGGGCATTGCCATTAATAGATGTAATACTCTGGCTAGACGTGATGCTATAATTATTTACAGAATTTGCAACAAAAATGTCTCCTTAGAGTAGAAATTTATTATTGAACTCCTATGAAATGTTCATATTATGGTTAAGAATATATAACAAAGTCCTATGAACATTGCAATATATACCAAACATTGAAAAGGCAATAGACAAAGTATTCACATGCAATTTTAAATGTGAAAGTAAAAACAAATCTGTGCAATTCCCAAGGGCTTTCTCAAATACAAACAATGAAAAGGAACCAGATTTATTTGAATAAAAAATGCCCATGCGATGACTTTTTTATGGTATTTTCAAGGGAGAGAAGTATTATTTCTATAAGAAGAAATGCACAAAATTGTTGATCGTAAATGAAAGTAATTTGTTGAATAACAAAAAGTCAGAGACGTTAAAATGTTTAAAGTATACTGTTCATGTGAAGATGGACATTACGAAAGTAGTGACGTCACTGAAAGATAATGTCCACATAGTATTTATAAGAATGACAAGTATTATTCCTTGTAGAAGATCCACACAAACTTGTTTTTGTAAACGAAATTATTTTTAATCAAGAAAAAAGTTACAAGAGAAGTGTCAATAATTGTAATATCGTGTTCATGTGAAGATGAAAAGGGGCCGACAGGGGTTCTTAAACCGGTTTTACAGAGCTCTAACCTCGCACTTCCTACATGACACATGCTATCATGTTGTTCCAAAAGTATAACACTCTTTAAATCTAACACCATTACGGTGTCAGCTGAGTTATTAATCCCAAAGAATAAACCGAGCATCAACCGGTAAGAAACACTTGTTTTACAATAAATGTTCGAAATATATAACATCTTTGTTTCTACTTGTGGAGTGTAGAAGTGTCAAGAAATATACGTAAACATCCGAACAATGGTACCTTGTCTCAAATTTGAATTATATATTGAAGCAATTCAATGTCATAGAATTAAATAAATAAGGAAATATGACAAAGTCCCATGGGCATTGCAACATATACTTATATTTAAAAAGGCACAGGTACAAATATGCAAGCCAAATGTAAAACAGGAACTGTGAATAGTTTCAGATTTTTAAGCTTGGAAACATGAACTGAAATCTTCAAAGATTTAACATAATTGCTACTATATGTATTTTGTCAACGATACATTTTTTTCAATTTAACATACGTCTGAATAGTATCTTCCACAGTTAAGAATCTAGTGATTCGCGTAGAGGTAAAGTTCTAAACTTACAACAAAGAAATAGCATAAAAACTTAATTTGAATTTAATGGATTGTTTTTGCAAATGATAAAATGTATTTTTATTTGTCAACCTTATCGAAGAAGGGTTAATCAGACCAACTCCGCAGCGTATTTGTTGCATGTAGATGAGAAGGAGTTTAACGTTTGGTCATTTAGATTATAAATAATGTATTTTGCATGAAATAAGAAAGCCAGACTTTAATCAAACCAAACGCGCTGCAAAGTAAAGAAAACAATTTTAAGAAATTGTGAGCGACTTATTCCCTTCAATGGAAATACATCAATTTAGTATAAGTTTCTCATGAATATACTGAGACTTTAAGACACATGTTTCTACTGAACGAACGTTTCAATTATGCTCACATATATAGGTCTTCATTTATTTCTTTAATACAAGGTCACAATCAAATCAAGGCACCCATCTTTATAATCAAACCGAATAAAATCGTTAGACAAAATGTTTATTGCATGCGATAGGTCATATGTACTGATGTACATTGCAAACATTGTGGAGTTACTACACATAAGCAGTACAGTTGTGAGATATCGGCAAATGCCAAAAGAAAACTTTATTTTGCATTTATTTACAAGGGATAAGAAAAACACTGTGAAGATATTGGCAGCAGAAGAGAAGGAATGTTTATATTTTAGTAAATAGAAAACAAGCACACATACATCGTTTGATGTAAAAACAAACAATGTCTTACCATTCACTCATTCTTCTAAAACAGTTTTAACAATTCAGCTTTTTGTTGGCGTTATTGTATGAAGAAACTTAATATCTCAATAACTACGATAAACAAGCCAGTTTTGCTCCCATATTAACCACGAATTAAAGTAACAGACCCATTAAAACTGTGTCATTTAAACAAATTCTAAAATTATAAATATTTTACTACGAAAGACGAAATATCAAATTATTAATATCAATTAGTGACAATGCAATCAACCATTCTTTTATTCTCTCAAACTCGATTAGGCAGGTTAGCGAAAGTGAAAAAAGAAATTCGACACATTTCCCACGAGATTACTTCAATTACGCAAATGTAATAGTCTTACTAATGCGCTGTTCATTTTCGGAGTACTTCAATACTTTTGGTTAGTAAATCTACTTGATTAAAATGATCACGAGCCAAAACTGTGCACCAAGTTTCATTTTAAAGTTTTTGTGAAGTAAAAATTAAATGTTTGATTTAGTTCAGCTTATTATTAATTTGTAAAGTGAAACTGGAAATATCGTGTTCAATTATCATCTTATTTACAAGGAATTTAGTCGGTTTATATAACAATATTTTTCTCTCTGATTATAAATAAACATATCGTTTACTTCGTACCGTAATATGTACCTTATTTACAAAGCGTTTTGTAATACGAATGAAGTTTTCATGGGCGAATAATGAGGGAACGAACGCCCGTGGTGTATTGGGTTAAGTATTGGGTTAATTCGCGGCGTGTGTTTGCGTCTAGGTTGGGGCAAATGATTTCATGTGGAGTGGCGCTCCACCGGACATTTGATGCCCAAGAGGTTTTAACCAGACATTTGTCTGTGTGCTTTCTCTACCAGTATAGGTGGACGCCGCTACAATTGCAATAACTGTCGTTGCGATCGCAAACAAACATACAGATGTAAAATGAGTCTTCTTTCGAGACAATTGTCAAATAAAGACGTCGGATCATGGATTGTTGTTCATTTACTCTTTTTGCACTAAATGTACATCCACTGGACCAGTGTTGAAAATGTACAATTCTGGTTCATTTAAAGCTTTTATTGCATATATTAATTATACACAGAAATACGATTATCTGTATGTATTCTCTTAACAAGACCTCCATTATCATCGTTTTAGGTCCTTAAAATAATAGTTACTTCATTTAGTGGTTTTACTTCTAAACATATATCGAATATTTGTTAATGTTTTTTTATAGGACTTTAAACATTTCAATACTAATTAATCATTCTATGTTTTAAAGGTACAGCAAAGAATGAAATTTTGCAGTCTGCTATATTTGTTGTATGAGTAATCGACTAATTGTTCGATCTCTCCTCACAGCGGTATTGTAACAAAATGCGCTTTTGATATGTCTTGCGCTTTATTGTTACCAATGGTAATACATGGATTCCTATACCAACGTAGTCTGCAACATGTTATACATTTTGTAAATATAAATAATACACCAGAAATACTATTTTACTATAAACAGTTTTAAATGCAAAATTTAAAAAAGGTCATGTCTTGTGTCTCTGTTTTGACCATTATCGACGAATAATAACATTCATTTACACGATCTTTAATTGTAACAAATTCTTGTCCCAATTAATAGCCCGAGTATCTCGTCTTCCAGAATAGAATCGAAGTATCTTACTTACAATACGGAATTGTTAGACAGCTTTGTTGGCAAAATGACATTTAAAGTCCTGATTTAAAGTGTGTATGTCAAGTAAAACCCTTGTTAATATCCATTTTACAAAACAAGGTGACCACCTTTCGTATGTTAGTTTTAGCGATAAACTACAAAAATATTTTTATCGAGCAGGTTATTTTTGAAGTATAAGCAAAATATTAGTAGGTACGGTCGATTAGGCGTTTTCTCTATCAATATCTCGACAACCCAATGACGAATAACAATTAGGATTTAAGTGCAATAGCAAATACGACACAAGCTGTATTGATATGGCAAATCGATGATCATTCTTGCTTCATTTCCCTAATGAATTAAGCAATACATCAATCGTGAGTGCAGTTTGACGAATATTCAGTAAAAGGCTGCAGTCTCCACTGTCATGTTCGTGAAGTTGCACAGTAGGCATAACTTCGGGATAATGTCTGTCTTTATTATTTGACATTCCATTTGCAGATATTGGTTTGGATGTTTTTTTTGTGTGCAATTTACGTTATTTTCACAGAAACAGATGATTTCCCTTGTGAAAGTAGATTTAACTGCATTTCTTCTTATGTATTCGCTTTTTATCATATGAGGCCAATAACTGGTTCTTGTTGTAGGCCATAGCGTGGACTGATTTATTTTCTTAATGATTATCTCTTTGTGAACTGTTTAGTCGGCTAGACATCTACCTCGTGAACATCATGAACATACGTTCATAGTCCTTTGCTTGTATTATATAAAATCTTAGTAATTTGTTCAGATTTAAACGAAGAAACGATTTAATCTAAGATTATTTTTTATATTATTTCCATATATTCAAGGAAACTCCTTAGTTTAAGTAAGAACGTTTCCCCAAAAATTCTAATGGATATGACCAAAGAACTTTAAGTAAAGTACATTCGCAATAAAAAACTATTAATGTTTATTATTTGGAATACCGAGAATAAAAGACACGTACAGAAATAACTTGAGTGCATACCACGCTAGGCTGATATAGACGGAGGAAATCTCACACCTAGAAATGTGCTGCTACAGGAAGTTGACTCCATTTATAATGGACTAGAATGTCTGGACCACACATTAGCATAATTTACAATGTACAGTGGATCCTTTACCATAGACAATCGCCTCTTAATTTGTTCCCAAATAAATATAAAGATGAAACTTGTTTGTTGTTTTCTTTTGTGTGTGTAATTAACACATTCTTCTGCGTGTCAAGTAGAATTGCATTCACCGTGGGCGGTGATAGCCAAAATCTGAGCAAATTAAGGTTTAAAACTGAAAAAAAACTGACATCATAATCTATTCACTTTTACGCTCATAACAAAGTAATCTTAAAAGCCTAAAAATACATTTCCAACCTTTTATGATACTTTTATTTGTATCTTATTCAACGATTGATAAGTCAGATTAACCACTCACACCTTCCTGGGATCAGGTTTGTCAAACATGAATTTGTCAAATAAATAAACATTATAAAATCCATAATTTTGGGAAGTTTTATGGAAGATATAGACTTATAGTGTTTCCACATGTTATGATCGCAACCGATTTCAGCCGGCCCGGTCAATACCTTTGATTTTAAAAACCTATTATTAATATGAATAATGTTTAAATCTATTATTAGTATGTGTGTCTTTTAAAGTGAAACATTTTTTAATAATAGAAATGACAATCTATGTTAAGTATGTTAGTTATTTTGAAGTTTTTGTAACGCGGCCAAAACAAAGTAAATTGATTCAGTCCTGGATAAATGTAAATTTAAAACAATATAATACATTAACCTACCTGTGTTTGTGGGTATAAAAGGACAGCATTGACCTACCCTGGTTTTGATCATTACTTGTTAATGGATAAAAGTTTAAACGATTCCGGTCAATAATCCTCATGTGGTTAATTATGGTCAATGCAGCTATATTAATTTGATTTTTCTTCTGCAATAAAGGCTATAAAATAATGGTATTCTTAATTTATCTTACTTTAATTTGTTTAGGCAATAATGATATCAAAGTGTTTACCACTAACATTTTATAAGTATCAAAAAAGAATATATGACAAAGTCCTATGAGTATTGCAACATATACCAAACTCCGAAAAGGCACAGAACAAAGGTATTTCACATGCAAGCCAAGCGAAAAGTAAGAACAAATTTGTGATGAGTCATTTAAGGAAAAGAGCAAACCCGACAGTTACCGCCTTGGAACGGTCAGTCGGCAATATGGACCGACTGGGGTGCTTAAACCGGTTTTACAGAGCTCTAACCTCGCCCTTCCTGACGAGTTTCTCAAATGCAAGCAACGAAAAGAAAAACGATCTATTTGAAAAACAAAATGTCCATGCGCTGATATTTTCTATACGTTATGACGAAAGTAGTGACGTCATCGAAAAATAATGTCCACATAGTGTTCAGAAAAGGAATATGGTAGTATTTCGATTTGAAAAACAACACAAAAATGGTTGACCACAAATAAAATTAACTTTCTGAATCATGAACAAACATGACCAGAGACGAATAAATGGTTGTAGCATCCTGTTCATGTGAAGATGGAATTGAAGAACCAAAGTTCAATGTCCATCAAAGGAAATACACGTAACAATCCTTATAGGAGGAATTAAATGACAACATAGATTACATGCACGGGGAGATTTTTTACGACCGCCACACTGCACAAGTAACATTGTTGCGATCATGAAAAAGAATATATGACAAAGTCATACTCTTTTGTCACTAACTTACTCATTAAATAAACTATGTTTATGCTTGCATTCTCATTATTTTAAATTAAACATCTTAATAAGTATGTAAATATTTTACAACTTGAAATTGACAGCAGAATATATTTAGAACACTTTGGAAACCTTTTTTAATTCATTAGTAAGTGCTTTTAATTTCATGTATTCCATTTAAGATATTATAATTATTCGCCATATGTCTTAATCTTCCTAATTTCAGAAGAAGTAATTTTTTGTGGTTTCACTTATTAAATTATGGTTAATACTGATCAATTGAAAAGTAAATATTTGACAGTTGATGCCTCTCTGGGCAGTGGTTTTCTAAAACCTCTGATGATACTAAGTTGTTGATCCCGACTGTTTTTGTCCTAACTGACATTACCACATGCTGAATAAGCAATAAACAGTGACTTTGACTGAGAGCAATAACTGTAACTTTGACCTTGGCATACACAAGGCGGGTGCAGGGGCTGACATCACCTGTGGAGGTTGATAATTGGATTGACAGGTCATAAGACCAAAATGTCATTGCACAATACTGTAAAATGTACTACTTCATGATTTGAAGTATAATAATTTGAATCAACTGAATATATTTTAAAGAAAATGACATTTGACCACAAGTGACCGGGTCAGTTTTAACTGGTAAAACAGATGGTCATAACATAATATGCAAACTAATATTTCACAGTTTAATGATTACTGTTTATCAATAAGTTTCTATAGACAAACATTTGATTAAAAAACAACAACAGTTATTTGATTATTCAATAGTTTAACTTAGCTAAGACAAGTAACAGACATGTATTTACCCACTTTTGATTTGTAACCAAAAATGACCCGCCCGATATTGACCACCGGCACGGTCAATACTAAAACAGCCGGCTTTTTAGGTCGAAAACAACAAGGTACAAGATATAAGGACATAGTCAAAGTAACACAAACGATGAAAGTGAAACCTTCTCTAAACTCGTAATGCAGAAAGGCATATGTGAATTGTGTCAAATTCGTCACCAGTTCAAATAGGTAAATAATAAAAGTTCTAATAAGAATTACCACAGCCATTTAAATCTAAACTACATCTAGACAAAGGCAAACAATGTAAACGTAAAAGTAACACAGAGACGAGACATAGCACAGAAAGAAAAACCAGCAGTTACAGCCTTAGAACGGTCAGTCGGCAATGGACCGACTGGGGTGCTTAAACCTGGTTTGGGGAGCGCTCCAATCTCGCACTTCATGAAGGTTTTTCTATCAAACGAATAGTGTCAATAAAATATCCCATCTAAGTGAGACAATCAACAGTAAGCTCCTGTATCGGAGTTTATGTAATGTCTAGTTAACTTTACTTTAGTTGAAAATTGTTAGGTTACTACGACTGATTATTTTGTTTCCAATCTCAGGATTTATCAGAATTGAACAACTATATGACTCTTCTTTTCATTATGATATGGTGACTTATCAACTCATTTTATTTACTTTAGAAGGAGGTATTGTATTGTTGTGCGTCTATAATCCAAAATTTAAATCATGGCGAGTCCCTTTAATGACACAACAAGGTCAATAAAAACGATAAAATGTGCATGCTTGCTCTGACTGTTTAGGCATGATTTATCACGATTCGTGAATTTATCTAGAATAGTGACAGAGACCTCAATATAGGCAGTGACAGTTAGCTATGTCTGAATTATGGTATAAATCAGACAACGAAACGTGTTGTATCACTTGCTGCGTCTTGATAACTCGTTATCATAAATTACGGGAAGCGTTTATATTCTGATAGTCATACACTGCATGTACATGTATCGTTTTTACACAAATATGCAGTGTCAGAATAAACATGTGTTTGTGTCTTCTTTCCAAGTCACGAAAAATATACTGAAGGAAAAAAGTTAAGTAAGTTCAGAGAGGATTGACTCCTAGGGAACTTTGTGACCCGCGGAGGATCGTCCGTTTTGCTGTGCACATACTGCACGGGGTTTTCGTTAAAGTTACGTTTCACGCTAACATATTGACGAAGTTTTTAAAAAAGGGGGGCACATTTGGTCAATACGGTAACGTATTAGGCACATTGATTTATAGACGAAAACCAAAGTCGTAAACAACTTGCTTAACTTTATTCCTTCAGTATATTAATTACTCTTATAATCGCATGTCATGAGGTTAGAGCTCTGTAAAATCGGTTTAAGCACCCCAGTCGGTCCATATTGCCGACTGACCGTTCCAAGGCGGTAACTGTCGGGTTTGCTCTTTTCCTTAAATGACTCATCACAAATTTGTTCTTACTTTTCGCTTGGCTTGCATGTGAAATACCTTTGTTCTGTGCCCTTTCGAAGTTTGGTATATGTTGCAATGTTCATAGGACTTTGTCATAATATATTCTTTTTCATATAAAAAAAGAAGTAGGTATAAACTAGTGTACGCAAAGATAATTTCTCAATAGACGTTTAGAAATGAATAGGTTTTGGTAAATTTTATGATAGCAGGTCACCAATAAGATATTGGGTATGTATGTGTTGAAATCGAGTTTATAAAATTATGCCTAGCGGATTAATTTTGCTAAAACTTTCAATGTTTATCTAACAACTGTAAATATAATGATGCATTTGCTTCTATTCAATGCACAGTAAATATTGCTGCATGGATGCTTATCAAAGAGTATTTGTTTGTTGGGTTAATCGTCCCACCAACAGTATTTCAGTTATTTGGAGAAGATGTCCACTTGAAGTGCTGCTTTCATTGTGTATAACATGCCGAGGAAACCTAACATGATACCACACCCAGTCACATTTGTCTGACACCGGGCCAACCAGTTGTGGAACTACCCTTATATGTGCTTGAGCGTCAGCAAGGGAGCTATACCACCACCATTTTAACGACTTAATATGTCGCAGCCCGGGATCGAATCCAGGGCCTCTCATTCCTTGAGCCGATGCTCTTCCGATTGCGCTACCAGGTCTTCTCAAAGAGAAGAACATCTTCTAAATATTAGACGAATAAGTGGGCATCCTGGATGTGAATGAGGCAACACCACTTCAAATCGAGCGTGTGTAATTTACCAGAGAGTGATAGCGACAGCAATACAATACAGGCAGTGACAATTTGCTATGTCTGGATTTTGTCATAAATCGGACATGGAATGTATATGGTCTTGTTTGTTGTTTTGGTGTTGTTATACTTCTGTTCAGATTGTAAGACTTCAAACATTCTATGTTATACATGACGTAAACTTCTTGAAATAAATCTCTAAAATGGTTTGTCACGGATATTATTTGCTTTTGTTATATATAATCGCAGATATTACATAACATGATTTCTAGTAAAGTGAGTTAATACGGGTTATTTAAAGTCGATTTTGACAGAACGCTGTCTCAGGAGTCTCATGTGTCGAGTTAGATCCAGAATGTCAAAATCCATGACAACAAAAAACAACAGCATGTATTCGCTTACTGTACTTATTACCTTTTAGAAGATAGATATATATTGTAAAAAGGAATTCTTAATATTTAATTATCATTGAGCATATAACTTATTGCAAGGGTTGTTCTTCGAACATAATATTAAAGTAGTTATGAATTGCGCATTGATACACCGCAAAGTTATTTGCACCGACCGTAGAATTGTCAACACAAAGTTACACGGAAAACTTGCACTTTGTAAGCTAACGATCATCTCTACGCCGATAAAAGTACAGAGTCAACCAATTACACTTTCACTAACATGAATTAAAGATCAAGTTACACTGTCGCATCACGTTTCGAGACATTCTTACGATAATAAGCTGAAATCACATTTACAAATCCGTGAATCAGAGATATTTTCACATCGAAGTTCATTTCCAGAGCTCGATACCTGCCACGTGCTTATTTAACAACGTCGTTCAGGAAAATATTCTCGAATAATGACGTCATTGTAAATTTAAGATCAAGAACAATGTTTCTTCTTCAAGAAAAGATATTTTAAGAAACAAAACTGTATGTTAAGATCCAATATGTTCCATGACCGTAGAAACATTTCATTGAAATTTGCAGACTTATTTATTTAAATTTATCTTACACAGAACAACACAATAATATTCTATTTACTTATGTAGTAGTTGTTTTATTTTCATTTGATGACAACACCCGTACAAGACGGTTTAAACAAATTAAACTTTATAATACTTTGTATTCCTTTTTATAACTTTGTTTATTTGTATGACATATATCAGTAAATTGTTCCTTGCTTTGTTCAGTTTGTTGATTTCTATGACATATCGCAATATAATGTTCCTTGGTTGATGTTGTGTGACTAATCATAAGATTAGATAATTGCGAATCCACTACAGCATAAAAATGCATTTTTTTCATATATCATGCAAAGCCCAAATATATTTATTATTCCCACACGACCAATAAAATATCCTATATACAGATAGAATGCTTTACACACTAAAATAGATGATAAACTTCGGCGTTTCAAATCAAAATTTCCAAACGTGATACAGATTTGTTTCAAAACGAATTCGCTCAACACTTATTAATGTCGATGCATTAGGACTTTATGTTTCTTGATTATTTCTAAAATAGACAGTGAATTAAGCATGTGAAATGGAAATAGATTGTGGTTATGCGTAAAATATCGTATCAAAGTATATGGTGTTTTATGGAAGTGTTTTGTTATTTGTCACTCAGGGGTAAGGACTTCCTGATTAGATTGCTACGAATACAATATGCAACATTATTATGAGCTAAATTTGCTTTCTTAATAACATCCACGTAAAATGTTGATCTTGATGTATTTGTTAAGATTTGTTAGAACGGCGCAAATCGGAAAGACATTTATCAGTAACCGAGTTTGCAGAAACTTTAACCTGCATGAAAATACACCAATTGTTCTCCAAATTCGTCACGAAGGTCTTATTTCAAACATAATTCAATTAGAAGCTACCAAATTCGATTACTCTTGTATCAGTGGATTTGATTATTGGGGCGGCAAATGTTGTTTCATTCAAACGTATGCAGTTGTTATTGAGATTAGGGTTGAAGCTCGAACCACACATACACTAAAACTGAAGCAGGACTATCTTTTTCGGAAACTCCGAATGTAATTATCGAACACGATTATATAAGTAGGCATGATCACAAAGAAAGACATATGAAATTTCATTAATTGATGTGCTAGCCTCTTAGAAATAAGCACGATAATACTGGTAAAGAACTCTTACAAGTAGTATCGGAGAGTGTGTATATAAAATGCAATTTACAAATCTTAACCCTGTTTGGGATTTGGACACAATGTCTGCATAAACTCATGCATAAGTCAACAAAAACTATTTTGAACTGTAGTTCATTTGTTAGACAGTACAAATCATGAAAGAATCCCTCTAAATTTTCATTTATCCATTCTCACCCTGTGAATTTATTCTAAAAATAGATACGTCAGAGCGGATTACCCAGATAATAACTTAAACGTAATCTCAAAAATAATTGGTCACGTGGATTTCTTTGTTAAAATAAATCTGACTGAGCAGCGTGGCTTATATAGGACACATATGTTTGTAATGACGAGAGGGTGTTATGCTCCATTTTTTCACATGCAACGTAACAATAATTTATATCGTTGTTTGAGAAACAAAAATCTGGTCCAAAATGTCGAACTCAAAATTTAACCTAAACAATATGACGACGCCGACGCTCGAATACAAAACTTTTCTACTTCCTATACTTTATATACTCAGCTGAAGTGCGGTTAGAGTAGGCGAGCTGCAACACCGCAGCTTCACCTCGTGTGGGTTCTAGTCCGGGTCCGGGCGAGAATTGTCACGTAAGGATGTTTTTCAGTTGACCTCCGGGCAAGGCAGTTCAAACCTTAACTTTGTTTGGAATCTTGCTCCACAATTAACAAGCTGGACGTCGCAAATATGACCACAATATCATAGTCAAACTTGATATTGGAATATGCCAGCTTGGCTTTTGATTCTTACTATATGATCGTATTCATGGATGCGGGATGATAGTTGAACCAATACGCCAATAATTGTACACGTGAACGTAAACCAAAGAGTTACTCATTTAAGAACACCAAACCAAAAGTTATCGTTTATCTTATTGACGTGTTCTTTAAGTTCGGATTTCTTAAACCACCACGTAAGCACCTACATATGTACGAGTAAAAAATTCTGTGCTTTTATTATTTCATACGGACGGCAATTAAATGATCAAATCAAAAAAAATATTAACCACTATGTGTGTTTGTTTGCCACAAAATCATATATTTACAATGTCCCACAGAACAGCAAAAAATTGCAATCATAGCGGCTTGTCCATTAATGTTGAATTTAACAAAAACATTTTAGAAGGTGACACGGCAGAGATATGAAGCTTAGATTATTTTATGGAATTAAAAGTAATACCAAGATGATACGTTGACAGGTATTTTATTGAATGTGTGATTAATGTTATTGTCTTGACTTATATCAAACTGTATAAAAAACGAATTTACTCCGTAATAATGAACTTTCAATGTCGCCAACCAAAAGCATTTTAATTTTAGATATGTTCATTGTGTTTGGCGTGTTGTACTGAAATTACAAGAAAAGTTGTCCGGAAAATTACTATTGTTAGTAATCTTTTACATTAAATACCCATTTTTCCATTAAGTTCAACTTCAATTCACTATAATCTAGCGTACTTAACCTTTGCTGTAAATATATGACATCTCAAGCGAGCTGTTTACCCTCAGTGCATACCAAATGCAGCCATATGTAAATGAGTCAATTAACACATACTAACCGTTCCGATAGCCTATTGACACATTTGTATTCAGACAACGATGCAAGAATTAACGCTATTTACACAGAACAAAAGCTATTTTGATACTTCCTAATTGTTGGAAATAAAACTTTGATGACATTTAATTCTATTTAAACTAAACTGTGATATTTTTAGAACATACTCTTGTTGTTTTTGTTGTTGTTTTAGGCACATTTTGCATTCGATTAAGTATTTAGAAAGAAAGATTTTTTAACATTGTAATTTGAACATTAAAAACATGTATATGCAATAAGTAACAGTACTTTTACTGTGTTAATAATCCAAATCAATACCTTTGAATGAAGTTATTGTTAAGATTTTACATTGACTCATACGTGCATAGCAAGTTTTAGAAGCATTGTAGGCGTTGTATACATAAAGAATCTTGGTAATTCTTTCTTATTTAAACTTAGGAATTTCCTTAATAAATATTTAGAAATGTCTAAAATTGTAGGGATTTATAAATGAAACTTTGGCATTACGAAGGGATACACATTGTCACAATTGTACACACATATAAAACCCACTTTTTTAAAAACACAAAAGTATTAAACACAATACATATTTTTCAGAAAAAATATTATATTATTTTATCAGAGAAATTTCCCCTGGATCTAATGAAAGTGATATGGGCATATATTTGTATATGCAAATCATTTTAACATATAACATTTCCATAAGCAGGGGTTAATAGCTCATTACAAAACTGCTAACGGTGATATGCGGCAAAAGTCAGGTAAGAAAGGTTTAATATCATAATAATATCTGTTTAGTATGATTTAAATCAAAGCCACAATAAAAACGATGGCCTTTTCGTTTACTTTTCTTGTATAAAAAAAACTATAAGATTTTCATTTGTTTATATCTTTTGGTATTCCAAGTACGTTAAGAAACACTTTTGAACACACTAAACAGATGCTGTCTTAAATAAATCATATACCTGCCAATGTGTTTGAAATTAAACGCACACGCCACCTCGTAGATTTTTTAAAAAAATAACATGGTTTGCAAAAAATAATTGTATGCAATCAAAATAGGTTGTACATACCATAATCTTCAACAATATTATACGGATAAGGCATTAGTAATTCGGTAAAAATAGTCTGTACTGCACTGATGAGATGAAGTAAGATAAGTCAGGTATTCATTATAAATGTACACACACACACATACACACACACACGCACGCACGCACCCACGCACGCACGCACGCACGCACGCACACACTCACACACACACACATATATATGTATAGAGAGAGAGAGGGGATGGGGGAGAGGGAGGGGGTAAGGGGAGAAGAGAGTGAGAGAGAGAGAGAGAGAGAGAGAGAGAAAGAGAGAGAAAGAGAGTGAGAGAGAGGGGGAGAGGGAGGGAGAAAGAGAGACATAGAATTAAAAAAACACAATTTAACAATATGGTTTGTTACAATAAATAAAATGTAATGCGAATATATAATAAACTGTACACTTATTAAAACATTAAGAAGAAAGACTCAACAAAGTTTAATTATATAAATCTTACGTTATATATTAAATATTGTATTGTTATCAACGATATTTTCAGAAATAAACTAAATTTGTGCTTACAAATTAATCTGGAAATCCGAACTCAGCCAAACTATCCACACAAACAGCCCAAAGTGCAGACAACTATAAAAGTCCACGTTTATGGTACTCCAGTATTGATGGATAGTGTGGAGCTGCTTCAAACAACTCGCCAGAGAGGGCCTGCCACGACTAAACACTTCCCCGAACAAGCAGCAATATTAAACAAATGTTTCGTTAGAATCAATATCGGTGTATTCGTGGAGCGCTTGTAATAAATCTGTTGAACATTCCAACTGAACGCGGCTTTATGTTCAGGTTCATTCTACCATACAACAGAAGAGATGCAGGCCCCGTGTGTCCCTAGAGACAACGTCGTGGTCCGATATGTTTTGGACACGTTAACAACGTCAGAAGTCTACAAGGAATTGTCTTAGAATCCGATACTTACTATGGGAGATTCTTATCCAATATTATTACCAATAATAAGCTTGTGGAAAGAAATATAATATATTATTTATACATATGTTTTATGTAAGGTTTGTACTGCTAACAGCTTTACATAGAATCATTAAATATAAGACAGCAATAAATGAGATACATCGAGACAATCTATTCTGCGACAAAGAAAAGTTGATACAATATATTTTACTGACCATCTGAATAATTAACTAATTAAAATCTATTGACAAGAGAATAGGATAAACAATAAAAAGAAATAAAAAAATATTTTCCCATACCTGCCTAACAAGAACGTCAGAGCTACCCGCACACCACCACGTATGTTTGATAATGAAAATACAGGAAGGATGTTGTTAATACATAAAAGCAGTTTAATTAAATTAATATAGCTGGCACCAATATTTGATTTTGCAAAGTGCCTAAGCCTTTACATATTCTTTCGAATTATTATATTATTATTTAATATTAAATGGTCTATATTAGGCTTAACTTCAACACCTGTATTCTTTAATTCTAAAATGTACACAATCTTAATTCAAAATTACCTTTATAATCTATATAGATGTGTAGAAGTTAACTTAATTATTTTAAAATAGTTTTGATCTTAAACCGCGCTTCTATCAGGCGTTTTACATTGGATCAGAAATATATAAAAGACTTGATGGTTATGATAATAATGCGGGTTGACCGTTCCAAGGCGGTAACTGTCGAGTTTGCTCTTTTTGTTAAATGAATCATCACAAATTTTTTCTTACCTTTCGCTAGGCTTGCATGTGAAATACCTTTTTTTCTGTGCTTTTTCAGTTTTGAAAGTATTGGGATTGTTAGTTCAAGGACAAAAGTTGATAGTAAGATAAAGTAAGCACAAACTGTATTGCAAGGCGTATGTAGGTCAATGGCTGATTTATTGTTTAAAGGCGAACGCAATACTTAAGATATAATAGAAGATTTTGAATGTAAACACCAGATTACCAAGTTTACCATTTTATTGGCATACAGTACATTAACAGAATCACGCGACTGTCAAGGAAAAATGATCTACTGGGATTCAGAGATAGCTTACATATTGGACTGACAAGGAACACGCATATGAATAAGACTACGGCCTACTTGAAACAAATGACAGAAAAAGCTGGCAAAATATTTAAATGCCAAGTTAATGTATCCATAAAGAATACAACTAATGAACATACAATAGTGAAGTCATGCAACTATTTAAAAAGTATGAGATTTTTATGAAAAATAACTATATGAAAGCTAAAGAGTCTTTTCTTTCAGTAGTCCGTCGTGAAGAGCCAATACATCGTCTTAACCTTCAACAAATCTATCTCATTAGTTATCCAAGACATTTTTCATCACGAGCCACTTGTTTTTAATTACTTGTCTATACTATCACTATTTGAAAATCGTTAAGCAATTTAACGACTGTGATATTAAACCACCAAGGATACTATGCTCTGTAATCAAATGCGTTTGAACCACCGACTTCTAAAGAAATACTTGACATGTCACACAAGCAACATCAACATCAGCAATTAATAATGACGAAAACGCTTATAATTTTTATTATATATCCCTGATGAAAATATTAACTGTTTAACTTAAGTATTTGCTTCGGACTGAAATCGAAAAACAACAACAAACAGCTTTCCTGTTAAAACACTGTTCATTTCATATATTCACCATGACAGAGTGCCTTATCAACATAGACAGCTCGCACATTTTTCTAGAACCCTTTAAGAAACAACTAAAATATGCCAATGTTTTAAGTATGTAAAACATGCTTGATCGATTTACATAGGGTAATAAATATGATTCCGTTAAGTTCATGAGTTAAACACACATACACACCCCGCGCGCGCTCACACACACAAGCACACATACGTATGTGTGTGTGTATATATATATATATGTGTGTGTGTGTGTGTGTGTGTGTGTGTGTGTGTGTGTGTGTGTGTGTGTGTGTGTGTGTGTGTGTGTGTGTGTGTGTGTGTGTGTCTGTGTGTGTGTGTGTGTGTGTGTGTCTGTGTGTCTGTGTGTGTGTGTGTGTGTGTGTGTGTGTGTGTGTGTGTGTGTGTGTGTGTGTGTGTGTGTGTGTGTGTAATAACATATCATGTACTTAGTCATAGAGTCTTAAAGAATAAAAATGCATTGACGTGGGGTTTTTATTGACCAATTTGTAAGAAGAAAGAAAGTGATTATTATCATTGACAAAATAATTCAAATTTCAGTTGTATGTAATTATCTGCACTAAACATTCAATTCTTAAAAAATGTCCAAGCGCTTACGTTTTCTTTGATAAGTTATTACGAAAGTTGTGACGTCATTAAAAAATAATGTCTACATAGTATTTACAAGACAGAAAGAAGTTTTAATTTTATTAGAAGAACACAAAAAATTGTTGATTGTAAATGAAATTAATTTTTGAATCAAGAAAAAAAAAACAAAAACAGAGACGTGGTTGTAGCATTTTGTTCATTTGCAGATGGAAATGAGGAACCAACGTCCAATGTCCATCAAAGGAACTACATGTAACAATCCTTAAAGGATGAATTCAATGACAACATAGATTCTTTTTTAACACGTACTGACAAACGAGGCGTCACTTTAAGGTATCTGTAAGTGCTTTGCAATAGGCCCAATTTTATAGTTGCAAATTGTTAACTAGTAAGTTATTTAATAACTAATGATGATGATGATGATAATAATAATAATAATAATAATAATAATAATAATAATAATAATAATAATAATAATAATAATAAAAATAATAATAATAATAATAATAATAATAATAATAATAATAATAATAAAAATAATAATAATAATAATAATAATAATAATAATAACTATAATAATGATGTTTATTATTATTATTATTATTATTATTATTATTATTATTATTATTATTATACCAAATATCAGTTGTTGTTTTTTAACTTGTTAAACAAAAAAGCTTTAAAACCAAAATATTCTCCCCATCTATATTTTCGACACATGTACATTTTCTTAGGACAAAGACCTTATTCATAATTAAAGTTACAATACCCTCGACAACATGGCGTCATAGTCATATTGACAGAAGGGGACATCCAGATATGCATGAGCGTTTTAGGAAGAAAAATTTCTAGGAAGAAAAAAATCTCAAACATAATGAATTTTCTGAAACCCTGCGTCATAGTGCGCAATTTGCATTTTTGAGGCGCTGTTTGAAGACGTAACGAATTCAATGAAATGCAGATGATTTATTGGTTTAAAGAACGTTACAGAGGGTGGCCGCTGGAATGCTCCTTCCTTTAAATTTCTTAAAACGACGATCATTTACGACGCCGTATCGAAAATGCTTTCCTAACAATTATAAACAATGCAGTACTGGAATAATGTAACTATGCCTACAGGGAACGTTTTCTGTCATTGCTTTGATAAGTTATGATGACAATTTTCATAAGATGTTGCACGATCACGCAGTATGCGCGTTTTGATTTATTAATGACAAACATTACGACCTGCTCAAGATTGTGTGCTTTACGCTCTCAATGATTCTTGTTGTACTTTAAAAATAAAATCTGGCATTGTGTTATTACGCCGACACCTTACATAAACGGTAATTCAACATCTCCAGCTGGAGTGCATGCAAGTGTTATCTGTGATCCACGGTGGTATCACTTTTGTATTTTTTGTCTTGTTAACAAATTAATTTTAAAAAAGCTTATGTGCTTATGAAATCAATCGAATGTGATTTTTAGTAAGGGAAACGTTGATATTAAATGTATTATTTTCTAAACATACAAAGCTCTTGAACTTCAGTTTCTGGGTTGAAATTTTGAAACTGTCGTTGGCCTCAGACTGCTTAAATGATAGCCTCCACCATGGTTCTCAAATTGTAGACACATAACATTGTATAAAAATAATCAAAATATAAAAAAAACCCTTTTTTTATATTATTGCGAAAGGTTAATCTTGATGCCGACCCCATTTAAACCATATTCTAGTGGAGAAGTAGTTGAAACGTTTCACCAAGAGAATAGTAAAGATAAATTATTAACGAGTCTCATATTCAGGTTGTCTGTAAAGCGTAATGAAAAAGTCTGCATTTGCCCTGGCGGAAACCAATTTGTAAAAAATGTCTAAGTGTCGAGACAAGTAACGGCGTTAGCTTCTTTGTTCTATTTAAGTTCACGGATTCCTTTATTTAAATAATTCACAAAAAGCTGATCATTGTATCTTTGATTTTATAAATACTATATATTACAAATGTAATTTTTTTTGAATGTGTGTATTCTATCTTCCACAGTTATAGCAGATATGAGATGAGAGATTAATGTTTGGTTAATCTCAATAAATATTGTATTAAGATGTCAACAACTGCAACGGTAGCTAGCCACAACAACGTACATAAATCAGTATAAAATGAGTTTGATTCATATTGTTCAAGAATCAATTGTTATACAAACAAACATAGCTCGTTGGAGGAACATCTAATTTTGACATTTTACTTCATATAATCGGTTTGCATGTAATTATAACAAGACATTTTCCTCTCTCTTCGAAGGTCAAACAGTCTGCAATCGAAGTTCATGAACTATTCCTTTAGATAAATATTTAAGGAGCAAGGCAGAAACAAACTTTATCATACCTTTTTGACTAAAAGAGAGAATGTTGCTAACAGTATGCAATCCTATATTTCATATCCTGGTTATCATATAGTCATATAAAATCTTCGTCAATTTAATTCCATTTTAGCTATATGTTAATATTTAAAGATCGCGTTGTTTGAGTTTGTATTAAAAAAGGACACCAGCACATTTGCACCTTCAGATGATAAAATAATTTGTTTCATGTACATTTGTGAATCTTTCAGGATAAGGAAGTGTACAGGGTAATGAACGCAAACAGATCAATTTAAATTTGACGTACCGTCCGTGTCCTTTGAAACAACTAATACTACTACCTTTGAGGCATCTAAAAATTAAACTGAATCTTAAATAATCCAACTGCTGCTCTGTCCTCATTTGCAAACGTCTCGCCAAAAATTGTTACTTTAATTAAACATGCGAAATGTTGATAAAAGTAATCAATCGTCGCGTTACCGTGATGTCGGACTGGAATAAATCTTAATTTTAGCATCGTACTGTATCTTTTTTAGTAGTCAACGTCTTTTATTGTAGATATGAAGACGTGAACCATAGTCATAACTTCGGGAAGTGCGCTGAGCTGTGACAACCGTTTTGTGCATCCAGTGAGATCTTTTGGCTGACTGACCGTTCTAAGGAGGCAACTACCTTGTTGGCGCCTCTCTTGAGAGCGGTGCCTCTTATGATATGTATTTTTATGGGGACGATAGCATATCAGCCAATAACACGATGCTGCAATTGTTGTGTAAGGCTTTACTTAGTGAAAAAATGTGTATGCCGCTTTTTACAATGTAGTTTGCAACAAGAAAACGTAGCTTGCATGTATTAAAAATTCGCAGCCATTTCGCGAGTTCTTGTTTAACAAAACAGAGTATGCCAGTATTATCAATGAAGCTTGTAATTTCAGTTGTAGAAGACAACAAGGAAGAAAGCAAAGTAGCAGATAGTCTAGTTCCCATCAGAGTTATGGTTCATTATTCTATAATATTTATGTCATTAATCGGCAATATAAATAAATATAGTGTTAAGTGCGTAGGATAGTCATCTTCTTGTTTACAGGGCGTGCTCTGTACAACGCCTTGGATGTCGCATATTCGTACTCTTTTTTATTATTTTAAATTGAATTTTGATATCCGTTTTCTTCACTTCATGTTTGATGTTCTTAATTGTTATTACGTAGACAAGCCCAACTAGCTGACAGACCTGCTGAAGAATGTTTTTCAACATCTATACCAGTCCTTGCAATCTAAATTAAAATGGTTTGGAGTCATCTAAGCATACAATCACTTGATTCGAAATTCCGCCAAAGGTCAAAGCATTCTACAAACTTTACGATTCATTAGAAGAAAATTTAAATACAGCGCATGAGTACTTGAAACGCACACACTATTTATGAAAACACGATTTCCACATAAACACTACTGCATTGAAAATATGTCATTTGAACCATAATTACTATTAGGTACTGTGACATATTCCCCTGTCTCAAAGACAGCTGCATCTTTCCTTAACGTGGTCCCTAAGAGAGCAATTACCACGGCCTATCAATATGACAGCATCTGGCTGAGCCGAGCATCGGAAGTTTCACTGGATAAGTTTAGAGCATGTTGTGTTTTAAAACATATATTTTTTATTCTGGCCTATGTACTTCTGCAACTAACTTTAGTTGAGGTTCTGTGGAAATTACCGATTTTAATTTAATTTTATTCTAAATTCGTTTCAAATAGTAAACACACACTTCGATGCAAATTGCATAGAAGTATAATTGGATATCAAGAGTATAGTATATCAATACTAGCATCAATGTATGATATGAACCTGGTTCTGTAAATTACGTACGTATTTATCAACAACATCGACACAGCACTGTAACGTTTCGATCGCTTTATACATTAGAATAATGGCGAAGATGCTTCCTCACACCCACTTTACATGCAATCCACAAGTACTTTATCTTAATACCTTTTTTTCCATTTTATTTCAAAAGGTCTCCAAGTGTCTAACATGGTACAGATATTAATAACTGTAAGGTCCTGAAATTACACTTTATTCCTTTATTTCATTGCTTCAATTCCTTGCAATTTGTAAAACTGCATCGATCTGAAAGACAGACTGTCATGCTCATGCTTTCAGGTTTCTTTCTGCATTGTCGTTTCAGTGTCTAGGTCTACCGTTTTTAAGAAATACAAAAAGCGACGTAAGGATGCATAAAATGTTTGCCTGTAGTTTATTCCATATTCTGCTGCTTTCTTAACCGTAATGTCAAAGACGTTCCCACGGGTTATGATATGAATATTGTTCTTATAAATAAAATGCAAATCAATGGTATTGCTTACATAAAACGTCATGATACAAGTAACTTGATATTAAAAATGTGCTGGAAGTTATCAGTTTACACAAAAACATGTACATGTAATCCATCAAGTTATTCCTATAAATGATGACAAATCATGGTTATTTTTTTAGAAATTAATCAAATTATATTGGCCTGAGCCACTGCAACAGTATGAATAAAATAGAGTCCATCAGATTGTTTTAACATAAGACGGTTTGACATATAAATGACTGTGTCATAAAATCATATCGACGTACAATATTAGTTTTACGCCTGACTCTACATCTTTTTAAAACAGAAGGCTCATTCGAGTGTAAACTATATTATTATTGATACATAGCCAATTGAGCATTGTTTGTATAAATCAATAATAAATAGGATAATATTTTGTGAAATGAATGTTTGTTAGTATCAAAAAAATTACAAGGTACAAAAAACGACATGCCTTTGTGAGATTGAATCACTTGAAACGCGTGTATTTGATCAGTCCATTTGTCGGTTTTTACTTTTAGAAACAAAATATCTTTTGTTTGCTTTTAATGATGTCTGATTTAATTATTATTCTGTACCATACACATGTGTACAAGTACATTGACATGTTATTTCAGTATCTATTAAAACCTTTTCTTTATATATTTTGTCATAATATTTCTGATATTTTAGGCGATAAGATCTAGCATTAAAATAATCGTATGTTACTTTATGTATTAAGTATTTTAACGTGCTTGGTCAACAAATACATTTAAAAGAAGTCTTGTTGACTTACTCTTTGAAAACAATGCGTTTCGGCCAATTATTATATAGGCTATATAACGCCCTAAACTCAATATATTTATAATATATATGTCAATGCACGTTCGCTTTTACTGTGATCTATCTGCAATGTTTTATATACATTTACAAACAAACATGGTGCTTTTATCAAGATATAGAACGATTTTACAACTAATGGGGACAATTAGTACAGTATATGTGGCATTGGTGAGGCTGGAATTAATATAAAATATTGATATTTTAAGAAAACTACGATTGCAAGAACCGAGTTAACAGGATGATACTTTTCTGACAATAAGAGTATTTTCCACAGTTATTGTTTTCGATTCTGTTTCTGTTTTCGCACCGACACAATTATAGTCATATTGATAACGTCAGAATAATTACTGGTGGAGGAAGACCCCTTATTTATATGTGTTTACACAGTTAAATATGTCGACATTTGATGAACCTTCGAACCTCTGAAGTAAGTTTTCGTGAAGCTAAATTATAGTGAAGTGGAACAATGTGTTTGGTGGTATTCGATAGGACACATAGTAAGGCCAATCCTTTATCTTGACATCTTCATGTTTTGTGCACTATACACAATAGTAGTGTTAGAAATTATTTCTGGATTTTTATTACTTTAATAACACCCTAAAGAAAAATCACGCCAGGTGGAAATTATAATGGCACGATACGGTATAAGGTTGTATCTTTAATTTCTTACAATGAAAGTCGCTAAGATATATATTCTGGCTGACCTTGCGTTAGCATTTGTAAGTAGATCAAAAATGAAGCTAGACTGAAATCGTGAAAATAAATAATCCACAGTGACCACATCATCTGGAAAGCATAATAATGGGAACAAGTTAATCGTCACAATGACAAAAACAAAGTAACGATTTGCTTTTTTTTAATCCCAAGACTTATGCAGCTAAAATATATATGATCCTAAAACTCTGCCTTTCATACTTAATGCACTTTGACAATTTCGGAGAAATGCCACGTCCAGGAAGGACAAAACATCAACAAGATCACTAACATAAACACCACTACTTTCTTTTTGAATTTTATTTATTGTGCTTAAATTTCAGGGTCTACTTAAGCGGACATACGCAACTATTTAAAGCAATTGTAGATATAGATTTGATTTGTACTTATACGCCAGTAATAAAAGTGGTGAGGTTAATACATGTAATTTACAATATTGTCATGCATTAAAAGCCGTCAACAATTTACTGACATGCGCATTTTAAGTCATTCAATGATTCTTTAGGCAGGCTTTTTAACATTAAAACTTTAGATTTAGTAGTAAGATGTAGTCTTATCTTAAACATGTATCATGTATGTATAATTTGAAGTTATAACAATTTTCAAAATAATCGCTAAAATAGCAACATTTAATGTAACTTCCATGGCATAAGACGACAATTACAATTCACGTAGACGCGATCCATGTGCGAGCCCTATGGTAACATGATGACAGCTGGAGTGAAGCCGGACTGGTTATAATGTTGCTAGTGTCGTCTAAAAACCGCATATTCAATAAAAATTAACAACAATATATCAACTCCTTGGCAAATAATTTTGGATTAAGAATACAACGATACACTCTTGGGACAAAACATAACAAATATCAATATTTAGAAAGGAAACATAATTTTAAAAGGAGATTAAGTTAATAAAATTTCACTTACTGTGACATTTATAAACCAACTATGCAAAACAAGAAGTTAAAGATCTATAACAGTTTGAAGAAAAGACTCGGAATTATGTGTTATGTGATCTCAAGCGACTTAATCGTAAGTATAGATTTACACATACATTATATGTGTATGTGTAAGTAACCAAACTGACATTTGGTTGATCGTGCTTACTTACTGAATAATGCTAAAAATGGACTTAGAGTAACATTCACTCAAAGAATTAAAATAAACCACAACAAGAAATCCTGTCTTCAAAATTGCGTTTACAAATTTACTCAGTTATAGAGTATGGGGTTCTGTTTTCACAATAGCTCTCGCTGACAAATTCCTTGACGTCCTATTGTTTGCTGAATACAACAGATATTGTTAAAACTAAAGGAAATCATAACCTGGCAAATGGTGCCTTGACTTTGTGACTGATGGTGGTATAATAATCTCGCTTGATAGTCTGATTTGTGACAACTGAAATAGTGTCCTTTACAAAACATGCATAATACATTTTAATATGTCTCGTGTTTGTACTAAGAAAAAGCACATATATTTTACAATTCAGTAAACATACACATATTTATTATTTGTAATGTTTGTTTATACAATTGAACCATATAACCCATCGGCAGTTACAAAAAAGAATTTCTATTTATAAAGCTTGTTAAACATAGTATTAAATCAAACATTATTACGATAAACAATAATAAACATTTGTAACTGTAACCTTATACTCAATTTTATATGTTTCATAAAAATATCTGGTAAAAGTACCTGGCTATATGCTTGTTTAAAGCACTCTTTTATCAAAGACTAAAACTATAAATCATTAAACTGTAAATTATAATAAAATAAATCGAATAATAACAGTAATAATCGTTTACAGAATTGTTACCTAAAGGACAAATTGATGGTAAATACATGCATATTTTTATCTAATTGACTTCAAACTGCAAAATACGATCGTTCCTAGACGGTTGGGTGTACTATATCTTGTGTTATATCTCGTCTCAGTTTATTTTTGTCGCTTTTACATTTCACAGGCATGTGAATACATTTGTTCTTTACTTCAAAATTTTAAATTTATGTTGTAATGACCACAAGGCCTTGTCATTTAATCGTATTATTAGACTTTTGGCAACAAGTAAAAATCCAAATCTACCAACTCCAGTTAGTCTCCGACAAATTTTCATATATTTGCAAGCCAAAGACTAAGGACTAAGAATGGGATTTGGGCTAATATATCTGACATAAAGTTCAATGTTTTTCTTTCTTTTCTCCCTTCTCTTCACAACTGAAGCTGGTGATGACGTAGAAATGGCAAATGTTTTGAATGATCTTTGGGTTTCAGACATCAATCAGAAATGACAGGCAGAATCCCAAAAGAGTCTGGCCGTCGCTACAATTTTACGATTCTCGTAGAATATGTTTTGTCATGAACATTTTTAAGTCCCGACTACACTTTTTGCTACTGGTAATATAACAACATTTCCTGGTATAAATAATTTATGAAAAGAATATTCAAATCACATTTGTTTGCTGTCTCAATAACTGTAGTTTGTCTAGGAGGATACATCGCATTTGTATTGATAAATAAAAACAGCGATGATGTAAAATATTATACATGAAAGCTCTCTGCATTTAGCGGTATTTAGAATTATTTATCATCGACATTTTTACTGTTTAATTACTGTCCATTCATGCACGTATGCAAATTCTTATCCTCAAGAGATATAGCCTTTCTGTAGTCTTTCTTTTTAGCGAATATTGCTTCTGTGGACATTTAACAGTTCATCCTCCAAGGCAGAGCTGTCGTTCGTTACTCTCGTTTGTACTCCTGCCACAGGCTGAAGGTCATTTATGTCACATTGCTTGACGCAGTAAACAAGAAAGAGGTTTATTATGTTAAGGAGGTTCGTGAATATACTTTTTAAATTAAAGATATTTTGTTTGGTCTGAAAACTTCAAACTACTTGAATATTTTAGCAATCATTATCGAATTAGTTTCTGTACATTTTACGTAAGTTAAGTACGTGAATGTGAACAATAAAACGTACTTTTAAAACACATACTTAGAATAAAAAAAGATCAATTACTTACCTACACAACTTAATTACGACAAGCAAAATTTCTTTATTTCCCGCTTGTTTTCAAAAGCTTTGCGTGTGTCATCGATTAGAAATTTCAAATTTTCAAATTCCTACCCGATGCTAAATCTGACGTTATATGGAATTACGTGTCGCCATACACTCTTAGCCTGAGACAGAGGTGAATGTAATGAACGGACAGTATTTAGTGTTTAGAGTTATTCATTAAAGTTTTATAAAAAGTCTGTTAGAGTAACTGCGTGTTTTATGTCTAACTAATTCTAAAGTAAATAGCTCAATAAAAAGGACGAGCTCTGAATCAGAAAGCTACTTTCTAAATGCAAATATACTGAATATAAAAGAAACTGGATGAATTCCGAATTAAATACCTAGTAGCTAAAATTCAGAGTATAAAACAAAATATAGTAAATGATTTAAAAAACCTGTAAAAACTACCCAAATTAATCTGTCCTATACGCCACAACCTTGTGAACAAACACCGAAATATAGCTACATACTATGCAATCTTTACTGTTTTATTTTTACCAAGTGAAAATATATAGCCATGCTGTTGAAGTTAATGTAAATTTATCTAGATCTCAAAATACTTTCTCAAAATCACAAGGTTGCAATTTGTTCAAAAGAAAATTTTAGAATAATATTTCTTAAAAAAGCTCAATCTTTCACTGGGAGATTCAAATGAAAGATTACAAATCTATGGCACGGCTGTAAAATTCCTAGAAAAGCAATATATTTTAGTAATATGAGTTTAAGCATGTTACAAAATCTTTTCCTAAAACAAATATCTTACAATATTAGCTAAAACTGGTATCAACGACCCATTGAAAAATGGCACATGTTTGATTAAAATGATAAAAAAGAAAGCCTTAATGATTATAAATTTATGATTCAGCTGTAAGCTTCAAAAGAAAGTGTTAAAGTTATATGGAGGTACATGTATGCTTTTTGTATAATTAAATTGCAAATTCCAACTACGTCAATAGACATATCAAACTTAGAAAAGAGTGGAGGCATCCAGAAATAAACTTGATTAGCATTTCGCAGATCGAGCAGTTTTAGTGATTCGATTGAAATCTGAATATTCAGAATAAGACTTATAAATGGAAAAAAATTAAATAAATCTGGTCCATCAGACTTGGTTTACATTTTAACAAGAGATGAGCATGCTAAGGCTTGCATGTCCGTTGAAAATTGTAATTTTCCAGCTCAAATATTAGTATGTACGCCGAAATACCAGACGTTCGACAGAGTGCAATTGGGAGTCAGCTTAAATCTTAAATATCTATTTAATGAGAGAATATAACGTATCCATGACAGTTAAAGCAGACAAACACACAATCGCTTACCAGTTTATGGTACTGTAACATCTCAGTGCGGTTCTAAAAAATCCTAGCAAGTTCTAAAACTTTTGGCACCATTATTGCCTGGATAATACCACTTAGCACCTAAGTTAACAATAACTAACATGCATGTACACAATGTATGTCACAATATGTTGCAAAAATTAGACGTACTTTGTGTTAATACTGGTAGTTACTGCATGTCAATTACTTTTACATAGATATCGACAATAACAATAAAAAGTTCAATACATGCCGCAATTTGTCTTTCTATTTACCATTATTCTTTTCTCTCTCACTTTCACGTTGATGTTTTTAAATTTATATTATCAATGTTGACATTTCTTTCACAGAGAACCTTAGAAGCCGTAAGATGTCTTTTGTCAAATGTTAAAGGTTACAGTTACATTGTTCAATAGGTCCCTTCATTCTTCGATGTGTTAACATACTGTATATTAAGGTCTGTGGACTTAATTGCCAGTCTGCCTGTGCCACCGGTCTTCTTATATCGTATGTAATTTTCAGGGTCTATTTCTAGAAGTAAAATAGCCGAGTTGTTCTGACTGGTGATGAGCTGAGTGGAAATGACTGGCTTATTTGCTAGGCTCCTTGGCTTTGAATTTTAAATAATTAATGCCGAAAAAGTACATGAAATAGGTGCCAACTATTATCACAATAAGGCAAAGTGAAATGCGTTTTATTTTTCTCTCAAACAATTAATTTTTTATTGTTCTTGAAACCACCTGTTTTGTTTGACAGCAGCTGGTTGCTTAATTTAATTTGGATGCCTAAAATGTTTGATAAATTAAGATGAAGATGACAGAATTGCCAGGCGTCCCCCGAAAATCAGCGCTGCTTATGTACGAGACCTTCAGAATATGTTTGGTCAAGATCAGATTTTTTTTTTCAAACGGTTACTTTTTCTTTCTGATGTCAATACATTTTAGTAACTAGTAATTTTAGTATTGAGTAAGAAATTTAATGCAAAACAAATCACTGATAGTAATAATCACAACACAGTATTTTCCCATTCAAATTGATATAAAAGAAAGTTTCAAATATCAAATTTACTTTAACTTTTAATTTCTGTTCACTTCTACGCTCTAGTTTTCAGCCTCCTTGCTCAATTAGTCCTCGAGGATATATAAAAGATTATTCCACAAAACCCAATCGTGGAAGATCCTATATTTTGCAAATTGCGATAATAATCGGTGGTGATGTGTGCTCAATCATTACCGAATAGTTTTCCCTAAACAGACTTGATCTAAACACGGGTTCTGAATTTAGACGCTCTGCTTTACCTACAATATTGTTGGATTTATCCCTAATTTTTTAATATTTTGCAGAAAAATAATTTTTCCTTATGTTGATGTTTAAGAGCTTGACAGAAGTGTACAGGATTATAAGTGTGAAGATTGATAAACGAATATATTGTTTATCGAGATTAAACTCAAAACAAATATATTTTACGGAATCTTAGTAAGCATGGATTTAAGAAGATCGGAGACAAATTTTGTACATTACATTTCCTTTGCTCTGCAGTTAGTATTTATGATTTCTCTTCGTTGATCTCATCTTTAACTCACGATTTAATAAGACCAAATAGTTAACACTTATTGAAAAAATATCCCTTTGAGAAACTCAACTACATTGCTTATAACGAGAGTTATGTCTTTTTTACCAATGCACCTTTTGACATTCACGATGAGGATTTGTATGGGCGTATTTTTGAAGGTCTATATGCCTACATAACATAATAAGATTTTCATAAAAAAAAACTTGACACCTTATTAAGACATTTTATGGGTATCCGTGAGGGAACTGTGCACCAATGATTGCATTTTTCTGTTTATAGCTCGGAGTATAAAATGTTTACGTTATCATCTTCTGCCCACAGCCACATTATAGGAACATTCCAATTCTTAACGATGTGCTATAGACAATCCGTTCCTCGTGCCTCCAGAACATAACAAAAAACAAAACGCATACAAATGCAGCTTTTCTCGACATAGAGATCACCATTTCCGAAGACAATGGAACCACTTGCTTTATCAATTGGTATTTATGTATCTAAGAACTCGTATGCATCAGGGCATAAGCTCTTGCATTTTATGGAAATATTCGAAATTTTCAAAGCCAATGAATTCGATAATCTTTATGGCCTGTACCAAACGTTTTTGTTATGTTTGTTAATGGTGTTGTTGCTGTTTATTTGGGGGCTTTGCGGATGATTCGTTGTACAGCATTGTACAGCATTACTCACAACTGACACAGCCAAAAACTGGAATTGCTTAAATTGCTTTTTAAATACACAATGACCGGACAAGTTAAGACTACATGAAAATGTTGACTGAATGACATAATTCCGACAGTCTCTTTGAGAACCTGTCTCTCTCTGTATTTAATCTTGTTCTATATAATTGTGGCAACAAAAGCAGCCTCTTTGTCCTCCAGGTGAGATATCACAGTACATTGTCTTGCTTATAACACGACATTTACAGTTCTAGGCTAGTTTTTATTGTACATGTCGTCGCCTGTACGTATTTATTTCTTACTGATTTATTCTTAGTACCTGTTTAGTTGCCGAGGCTTTATTTCCTGTATGTAGTGTACATATTGTGATAGTTCATTACACTTATTGTTATGTTGTGTAAAATGTGTATTGTTTGATTATGTTTTAACTCCCGAGGTAAGAGCTTACCCATGTTTGCTTCACTTGTATTGGGCATTTCTATTTACATTGTTTGTCTTTTCAAAGTCTTAAGAAAGTGCAAGGCTGCTGCGCTACGCCAACTGAATTCAAACACCCAAAGTCAGTCGTTGCCGACAATCGTTCCAAGGCCGTAACTGTTGCCTTTTCTCTCTTTTCGTTCTTCTTAGCATTGACTTGTATGTGTCCTTGTCTAGTCATAATTTTAAATTTAAACTGTGTGGTAATTTCCATAGGAACTTTGAATGTACTCATACTGACAATGATACCGACATGGTGTAGTTGTTTTTATGACTTGACGACCAAACCATGATTCGATATAAATATTACAAAGAAAAACCGCAGTCTGTGATTTCTATTCACTTATAACATTTGTATACATATGCATTCTGTCTGCGATGATAAGGGCTCTTTCATACTCATATGTAAATAATGTCTACGGAGACAGTATCTGTCCAGTGATCTTTATTCCCTGAGCATTTATAGTATAGATTTTTAAGAGGGGAGAATAATTTGTTCAAACTGTGTATAACTGAATAATTTCTCTAGCGCTTTCGACTATTAGATTTCAGGCAAGATTAATTCCAAGTTTAAAAAATGTATATGGGTAAAAAAGATTAACAGTTGATGACTGGCATATAATTTATAAAATGAGTTGATTTATTAGCTAGAGGCAGAGAATTTGTTTTCTGATGCTAGTCGTATAATACAGAAAAATGTTGTAGATACAGTTATAGTATAGTAGATGTAATAGTATAAGTAGTGGAAGTAGTGGTAGTGGCTACTAAAAGTGGTCCAGTTGCGAGCCTGTCGATATCATCAGTAACGCTCGACTGATAATGATGTTGCTAGTGTCCTCTCGATTGAGATCGCATATTCAATTAAATATCAAAAGAATATAAGTTTTCTTGGCAATTATTTCGGTTGAAGAGCTTAAGGCCCTCTTAGGGCAATACTGTAACCAAAGAAACCAAATTATTATTTAAAGAAAATTACCGTATTAAAACAAACTTCCTATCGCGCTTCTGTGGGAGTTTGGTTGTAATGCGACGTTACGCGGCTTAATCGTAAGTAAAGAATAGCACATACATCCAAATAACCAGGCTGACATTTGGTTGGAAGTGTTTTCCAAGCATAGTAATTTAAAATTCTTTCAAAGTAAATCACTCCAGAAAATTCCATTTTGGACATTTTTCTTTTTTACAAAATCACTTGTTTATAGAGTACGGGGTTTTGCATTTCACGACAATTCTGTCAGACAGAATCCTTTATGTACGATTGTTTTCTACATACAACTGACATGCTTTTAAAATAAAAAAATAACACACACACAACCTGACAAATGTTGCCCGATCTTTGTATTTGGTGGTGTCACAATAATCTTGTTTGATAGCTTTGTTCATATTCTACATTGGAACTGATACTTATAAGACGAAAAACTAAATAGTGTCCTTTACAAAACTAGGCTAGACCACTCTTGTATGTCTCAGGGTTGTATTTAGAGAAAATCACTTATAGCTTATAATTCAGACATAAAAATATGCATATTATTTGTATCATTTGTTTATTTGAAAATTGAGATGTTCAAACATTGTCATATAGAAATTAGGTATTTTGGAATTTCTTACTAAATATAATATTTAATCGAAATATATTCCGATAGCCCATAATAAACTTTTTGTAGCCGTAACTTAATAATTTAAGATATTCTCTGTTTAAAATAATTGAATTAATTTTCTTTTCCTGATCCCATGCATGTTTGTACCTTTTAAAGTGTGTTGACATTTTTACTACGTCTTCCGTTGTTTTGTCATTTTACAATAAAACTTTTATAATGTAAGGTTATCAGGAAGAAATCAAATATTCCATGGTTACAATAATTTAATTTCAACAAACACGACTCTCACAAGCAAACATGCAACGAAGTAGTGACTGTCTTTATGATAAAAACATTTATCTACTGTTGTTGAATTTCAAAATGGAAATTTATGCTTGCAACATGCTTTCCTAGAAACAATTCTACCAAATGCGTTACAAACTTTCATATTGATTAGAGGGTTCAATGGCATTCTTTAAAAGACGTTTACACGATAAATACATTGTGGAGTAGTTTTCATAAAAGATATTACCAGTCTGTTTCTTTGCACCAAAAGTAGTCTTCACATAAGATTTAAATATTGCTAATTAGATAAGATCTTCATGATTTTACTAAATATTTTAAAAGAACATCTATCGTAATATAGATTCATAAAATGTTATGGCATGTCAAACCTATGTAACATATTTTACATAATACAACTTTCTAGACATATTGCTTTCCGTTCATATTTTATATTATGGTGTGATACTGTAATCGAGCGAGGAATTGATGTAAAATGTCGGACTACTGTGAAATGAAACGTATTTTACATTACGTTTGTACTTAAAATATTTCTCAATTTTTATAGGCCACTAGCAACAGACGAATTAATCAGAGATACTCAAAGACAATTAGTAAGTCTCTGTAGGTCAGTTTTACTACATATTAGAAAGATATTTGGAAATGTAGATTTTATTGTGCAAAACAAAGACCGGCTCAAATTCTTATATTTAGCGTCAATATATAAATCAGTATAAAATGTTGTGAAGTATACATTGTTGTTAGTAACGGGCACTGTTAGCAAAGTAATACAGCACCAGACATAGCTGATAGCTTAATGAAACGTTCCTTTTACATAAAAGTTACAATAATTAACTCGTTTCAATTGAAAGCAAATGAAGTTTTTCCAATCTTTTGTCCATTTGGCTAAAATAGTTTTGAAAGTTTTGAGTCTCACATAGTAAAACAACAAAGTTTTGAGAAAAAACATCAAGTTCATATAAAGTCAAGAGTAGAAAGTAGATATTTAACTTATTTATTCTTTGTACTTTAAACAGTTTTGTCAGTACTGTTAAGATGGGCGAGATTATTGATGGCTAAAACTCAAATATTATTTTTATTTCCATTTAATTTTAGCTACAACATCACACAAGAATACCGCCTAACTTTCCAAAGCCCTCTTCATTTGAATATTAAAAGTATCAATTATAAATTTATTTATTTACTAAAATAAAACAAACGGAATATTAACAGCCTTATTAACTTCATTTCATTCATTTACGATTTTCCTATTAATACCCATTACCCAAAATTGCAAAGCACGACTATTCCACGGCGGTAACTATTGCATTTTTAATATGCTTTTATTGCTTTCTTTGCGAATGTATCCGACATAAGGTTCATTTTTGTTGTTTTTCTTTCATTTCCCCTGTCTCATCACAATGGAATGCTCATTGTGTTTCATACATCAATCATAAATGACGGACAGAATCCCAATAGAGTCTGGCCGTCGCTACAATTGCAATTCCTTTAGAATATGCTTTTTCATGATGTGAATATGTTCAGCCGCGAATACACTTTTTCTCCTAATATAAGATAACAAAATTCCTTGGTATAAATAATTTACCCAAGACTAGTCCAATCACAATTATTTACAATCTCGATAGCTGTAGTTTGTCTAAGAAAATATGTCGCATTTTTAGTGATGAACACAAACAGCGATGCTGTAAAATATGGTACATAAACACTGTCTGAATTTAGCTGTATTTCAAACTTTTTATCGACATTTTGTCTGTTCAATTACTGTCCATTCATACACGTATGCAAATTCTTCCTCAAGAGATATAGCCTTTCTGGAGTCTTATTTTCAGCGAATATTGCTTCTGTGGACATTTAACAGTTTATCCTCCAAGGCAGAGCTGTCGTTCGTTACTCTTGTTTGTACTCCTGCCACAGGGTTAAGGTCAAACATGTCAAATTTCTTGACTTAATAAGCAACAAAGCAGTTCATTATACCAAAGAGCTTCGTGAATGTTGTATTTTTTAACATAAGATATTTTGTTTGGTCTAAAAATTCAGACTGCTTGAATATTTTAGCAATCATTATCAAATTTGTTTATGTATGTTTCACGCAAAGTAAATATGTGAATGTAAACAATAAACACGTACATTTAAAATATAAACTTACTGCTCCAAGGCGGTAACTACTGGGTTTGGCCTTTCTAATAAATGACGGATCACATATTTGTTCTTACTTTTACATTTGGCTTGCATGTAAAAACCTTTGTCCTGTGCATTTTCAAATGTTGGTATATGTTGCAATGCTGATAGAACTTTGTAAAATATTCTTATTATTAGAATAAAATATAAATAAATTACTGACCAAATGAATTTACTACATGCAAAGTTTATTTTCATCCCGCTTGTTTTTTAAAAGTTTTGTGTTTGACCGAACTTGTATTTTCAAATTCCCAACCTAAACCTGACGTTACATTAAATCATCTGACCTAAAGTACACTGGGCCTGTGACAGGGGTAAATAGAACAAAAGGACGGTGTAAGGGAGTGTTAAGAGATTTTCATAAAAGTTATATTAAAATGCTGTTTAAGTAATTTTGTAGGTAATGTCCAGCTTAATAGCTGCATTTCACAAATAGTTATATTTTTTTTCTGTAAAAATAAGGCTTAATTTCGAATTTAATAGCAAAATTTCAGAGCGTAAAAGAACGTCCAAAATGATTAAATAACTTAACATATTCTTTAATATGTACAAATCGTTTCTTATAATCTAGGTCACACCATAACTGAAAAAGACAGAATCATGGCAGCAAACAATGCTATCTTTAAAGTTTTTTTTCATAAAATTACAATGTTGTTAAGTGTTCCAAAGGGAACTGTAGACTAATATTTTCTCTACAACGCTTAAATTTTCATTGAGAGACTCGAAAGAAAGATAATAAAACTATGACACGGCTGAAACATCCAAAGAAAAGCAAAATGTTCAAGTAGCATCTTTCTTGGAACAAATATATCACAATATTAAGTTATACTTGTCCCAACGATACACTGAAAATGCAAATGTTTGATCAAAAGCAATAAAAGAAAACCTTAATGTTTATCCAGTTATGATGCAGCTGTAAATTTGAAAAGATCATAATTATGTTCATGTTATATCAAAATACATATTGAATTTCAAAGGTATAACTGACATGCAATTTCCTACTGCGTCATTAGACATATCAACTTAAGAAATTGTTAAGTTGCATCTAGAAATAAACTTGATTTGCATGTCTCGGGCAGAGCTTCACATATCTGATTGGAATCTATATATTCAGTGTAAGAGCATATAAAAAGGAAAGTCAGACTTACATGTAAGCTGGTCCATTAAACATTTTAGCAAGACATGGGCATGTTTACACGTGTATTGTAGATAGTATATTGTAATTGTCCAACTCAAATGTGAGTATATACGCCAAAATACCAGACGTTCGACAGTGTGCAATCGGAAGTCATCTAATTTCTTAAATATCTATCTTATGAGAAATGAACACACACTCGCTTGCAAGTTGAATGCACTTTGTCAGTTCTATAGGAAAATACTCAAAGCGGTTCTATTAGGTCTGCGCATTTTCTAAAAAAAGCCGTTATCACACCGTTTAACATGTATGTAGGTAACAATGTAAAAATTAGAAGTGCCGTGTATTAATACATTCAATTAACAACATGTTAAATATTTGTACGTAGATATAGACGACAACAATGAAAAGTTCAATATATACCGCATTTTCTTTGTCTCTTAAATTGTCACTATTTTTTTCTCTCTCACCCTCGTGTCTTTTTCCCATTTGTATTCACAATATTGCATATTGTTCCATAGGGAACTGCAGAATAATAATTTCTTTACAAAGCTCACTCATATTTTTGGCAACATGCCTTTTTCAAGACATAATAACATTTTTACAGGGCACTACAACCTTCGATATGTCAATCGATTGCGTAATTAGGTATGTGGACTTAACAACCATCCTTTCGGTCTACTTGTATCGCCTATTATTTTCACGGTCTATTAAAGTAAATTGGCCGTGTTGTTCAGATAGGTAATGAGCAGGCAGTGGATGAAACTGGCTAATTTGCTACAGTCCTTCGCTTTGTATTATCAATGCCGCAAAAGTACATAAATAGCCGCCGAATGTTATTATAATAAGGCTTAAAAAAGTGAAATACGTTTTTTTTCGTTCAAACAATCCCTTTGGAATTCTTCTTGAAACTATA